>CP125973.1:50684000-51268295 GCA_030063025.1 Avena longiglumis | reverse complement strand
CGTTTCGGTTACGTATTGCTGGAGTAAAGTTTGATTGGAGAAAGTTGTTATCGTAAACTTATTTAATGCGATGGAGAATGCATCTGTTTACCGGCGCTGTTGAATGATAAAATAAGCTAGACTACGGCGCTAGAAGCGTTGCATGCCGCGTAATGCCCGCGCCAGCGCCCTCGCATGCCTTCGCGTACCCGCATTGCGTAAAAGCGATGAAGCCAATCAGATTCGAGATCATCCATCCCACGGATCGCCAAGAGCTAGCCACGAAATCCTTCTAAGAGGCGCCTACCAATCGGGTTGCGAACAAGCCCTTCCACGGATCGCCCTAGAGCCACCGAATCCTTCTAGAAGAAGCGATCGGACGGCCTGATGTCGCTAGGGTTAGATCTACGGTCCTCATTCGGCCTTAGGGTTAGCGGGGTTTAGGATGCGATCGGGGTTTCACAAGTTTGACCAAACATTCAAATGTGCATAACTAATTCAAAAAAATCAAAAAATACAAAACCTTCGCATGGTGTCATGTTATGTCACATAGTTGTGAGGAAAAATATAAAACTTGGTATATTGATCATATTTCAAAAACCCTTCACAAAATGACCTATCTCCTCAGGGTTTTACGGCTTTGGGTCAAATGACCAATGATATGGCTAGAATCAAGGCATAGTTTGTGATAATGTGCCCATATTTGGCATGCATGTCTATAATGGGATGACTAACAATGTTGTAGCACAAAGTTTTCCTTTTAAATAGAAAAATCATTTTCTATTTTACGAGTCTTAGAAAGAGGGGGTATTTGTGAAGCAACCACCAAATTGAAGTTTCAAAATGGTAACATCCTATTTTTCAAAAATACTAGACCACCTAGAATGTACAATTTCCCAACTGAGTATCTCAAACCTTTTATTCCATCCACGGTGAAAAGACAAATCCTGTTAGAATTTGGAAGTGGGTAGATATGAACTACAAGTACATGATTCCATCTTTGATGATTTTTGTAAAAATAATTTTTAGGTTCACAACATGCTATTTCATCAGAGATCCAATGCTAGTTTTGCGAGCCTCGGCCCCTAGCTAAGAATATTTATGAAAACCCTTCAAGTTTGACCAGACATTCAAATGTGCATAACTAATTCAAAAAAAATCAAAAAAAATACAAAACCTTCGCATGGTGTCATGTTATGTGACATAGTTCTGAGGAAAAATATCTAACTTGGTTTTAGAAATGGTCGAAAAAAAACTTGCTTAGAAATGGGGTGGTTTACCCTAGCTTTGGAGCCCATTTCTACCCCATTTGGGTGAGGGTGAGTTGTACTTCACAAAAGGGATCAGGGTGAGGATGAGTTGTATTGTACATATGAGAAAAACGTTGGAAGCTCATACAAACATAGAAAAGTGACATAGCTACATATGTTGAAATTCAAATTTACCATCATATTTGAATTTTGTCCAAATTATCAACAAGTGACAAATTATTATAATAACAAATGTTTACAACAACAAGTGCCAAATTATTACAACAACAAGTGTCAAATGTTTACAATAACAAATGTTTACAACAATAACAAATGTTTACAATAACTAATGTTTTATTTCTTTTGGCTCTTCTTACCCCTCGTTTTCTTCTCCTTCACAAGTTTCACACCACACAATAGGTTTATGCTCTTCTTTTTCTTACCATTACCATCGGCCTCCCCACAGACGTCCAAGAGTCTCCTTCACCTCCTGCACCTCCTCAACAACCTCATGATCATGATCCGAGCCTCAACAACTTGGTCGGTTTGCACGAGCCTCAACAGGCTCATTTTGCACGAGCCTCAACAACATGCTCATTTTGCACGAGCCTCAACAACAGGCTCATTTTGCACGAGCCTCAACACAGGCTCATTTTGCACGAGCCTCAACAACAGGCTCATTTGCCCCTCATTTTGCACGGGCTTCCAAATCGAAGCGGTGTGCCCTAAAGCCTCAGCAGTGTGCACATCATCCTCCAAAACAAGTTGATTGCACCTCGGACACCAAACATGATCTGGTTAGTTCTCTTCTTTCTTTGGCCATTGATTCTTGCCCTTTTCACTTCGGCGTATTCGACAACAAGAGGTGGGCCTTTTTCTCACGCTTCCTCCGAAAACAAGCAAGTTAGCTGGGGGAAAAATCATCAACAAGAAATGGGATAGATTTTGGATAAACATACTTTGGCTTTTCGGTGTATACGCACTTGGTAGAAACCCTCGGTGTCCAAGTTCTTCAGAGTTTGCATCTATTCTTGTTACCTTTTGGGCCCTTTTGGCTTGGCATCTTTCTTTTCATCTTTCTTTCCCTTCTTCTTGCTCCCACCTTTCTCAAACCAAGCCTTGAATCTACTGCTTGGGCTGCCGACCTTTCTTTTCATCAAAGGAGGACACAAGGAGGCTGAATGTCCACTTGAGGCCACTGACCGATCTGTAAGTCTTTGGAATTGGTGTTCCATATGCAGCCTTGAATTTTGCTCAGAATAATACTCATGCAAATATGGGTGCATATTTAGCTTGTGTTTGGAGGCCAAGAAAAGTATGGCATGCTCACAAGGCTTCCGGTGTGTTGCCACTCAAGGCATGTGCATTCATGCAATTGAGTGTCAACAACATGCCTCTGCCGATCTTTGTATCTCGACTTGACACCCCACAATGAGGATTTCTCAACACGCAAATGTGCAAGATTTACGCTCCTGTTGACCACTGCTGCACAACATCGAAGCTTATCTCCTTGAAGAACATCACCAAGCCTTCTTCTCAATTCCCACAACCTCATGATCATGATCTGATCAGTCAGCCATGTCATGGACAGCAAGTCTTTTAACTCCTTCACTTTGTTGTTGAAACTTTACGCCAAATTATTGTTGATATGATCACATTTGATGGCGGTGTTAAAACCAGACACAGTACCATAAAAGAGAATGGTAGGTTTCCAACCATGTACAAAACTTGACCCTATCCTCCTCGGAGCATGCCGCCTTAATCTTCTCAAGGTGATATGAATGTATACTTTGGTGTAAGATCTTCTTCTGCCACATCGTCCAAAATCATCTCCTCTGAATTTTTGATCAAATTCATCCACATATGGAAGCACTCCCTACCTTTCGGCATGAGGAAAACAATCTTCCTTGCATTTTCTAAACCTTTACATGCATCTGTGCCTTGCCAATGGAGGCAGCCCTATGCATCTTTTCAAGCTGCATCATGAACCATGTCCATGATGCCTCATCTCAGTGAAACATGCCAATAGCTACGAGGAACATCCAATTGTGTCCATCTAAAGCATTGCATCTGCTAGTTGACCATTCCACTTTCGGTCAAGAAAGATGAGTCTATACTCAAATATGGACGGCAACGCTTTTGAAGCCATCGATGCAAGGCTTTAAAGCCATGAAGAATTTAGAGAAGAAGACTTTCCCATCATTTGTTACCTCTATCTATCTCACAACACCTTTGCCAGTGACCTCTTCTCTACTTACCTTTGAAGTTATAAAGCATTGAAAGGTATTTGCCCAATCACCATATAGCTCTTTCATTGCCCTTTGCTTTGCCTTCCACACTGTAGTATAATTCAGCTTAATAAGTCTTTGCTTTTCCAAGTCTATTTTCAGTCTCTTTGCAGTGTTGTTTGGTGTTGTGGCTAAAATGGGCTTTATCTTTTCTGCAACCCATAATTGTGATGTCATCTTTGTAACTGTTTGAGAACTTGTAATGCAAGTATGAGGTTTTGGAATTTGATTCACTCTTATTGTCCTTCCATCGGGTTGGCGTCTAGCGGATATATACCACTTGCAAGGCTTGGCACCACCATCATAACCTATGCATTTTGCATAGAACTTCTTTTATCGATCCACATAGTCTTGGTAGCAAACTCACGTTTGTTGCATATGTCTGAAACACATCTGAATTCATCCATGCTTGGAAACAATCTCCCAACTTCAATAACGGGTCCTCTTTGTCATAAACTGTTACTAGCTCATCATCATGTGCATCATCTACATGAAGCTAGCATTTTCAACAACTCTAGATCTATATCTGCCTCTTCATCTCTTAAATGGTTGTCACCATCATTTGCAGCTTCATCCCTCTTCTTCTCCTTGTCTGTCATCTATAGGAATTCCAAAAAGCTTTGCCATTTCAATGTCATCTTTTGGTGCAATGACCAAATCGGTCGGTCATGCATCTCAAGAATTCAATCAATTACAATCCTTTGTGCATTACCATCCTGCGGCCTCCCTTGTGCATTAGCATCATCATCCTCCACTTATTAACACTTCCAACTCAAAGTATAGGCATTACTTGCCTTTGTGCAGCCAATCATCCTCGACCATCTGACCGACTTGAGGCCACATATCAACCCTCGAATCGGGTTTTAGATCAATGAGCTCTGCTAAAAAGCGAGCAGTTTTGCTTGTCTAACCGTTTCTCTCATCGATTTCATCAACTATATGTTCCCTGTCTCAACCCTAACATAGTCACATTTGCAATCATCAAATCGTAACAAAGAAACTTCTTGCTCGGCCCAAACCACACTATCCCCAATTTTTCCACCATTTTCCTTCGCCTCCTCTCCCATGTTTATTAGCTCTTGGGGATCAACATGTTCTAATTCCACATCCCATTTAACAACCGTGTCTCTCTCAATGATCTGCGTCTTGCCATCAACTAAAACAGCCCTAGAGGAAAGAAATTGATCACGAAATTGAAGGTTTGGCGCAACATCGTCTCCCTGTTTTGGCGGGCCTTTGTGAGCTAAGCGAGAAACAGATAGCTCAACCTTAGAAATTAAGTGCGGAGATACGGGATATACTGATTAGAAGTCCCTCTCCATGCTCCATATCGTTCCCCCTCGCGTTCGGCACCCTCGCCTCCACAATCTAGCATCAATGGCACGCTCGGATCTCGAATTGAGAAGAATGCGAGAGAATTAGCTTTCAAATGGCACTCACCACCTTCGTCGTCGAGCAAGCGCCGCCTAAATTAATTGCCGTGCCGCCGCCGGCACCGAGAAACGATGGGTGGTCCGCCACCGTCGGGAAGCTACGATCGGTGTTGGCGCTCTCGGTCGGAAGCGGTTGGTTTGGTGGCTGTCCCAACCAACCGGTTTGGCTTAACCCTAATATTGGAACAAAGTTAAATGTGTCCTTACGACCGATTTAAGGCCCGTGTGGCCCTGGGATATTAGTTGCCTCACATCCGTCGCATGCGAGCTATTCTTTTCAACGATGTCGCTTTTCTTCCAATTCCACGTAAAGACGTCGCATAGGAGCTATAAGCCCCGTTTTTGGTGGTGAACATGTAGTCGTTAGCATCAGGTAAAAATTGCGATCTTACACTATACTGAACTACACTAGTAACAAACCGTAAAAAAAGATAATCTGTCAATACGATAGACATGGTGACACATATGGTGCAGTTTTTCGAGGAGGGGATCATCTTGAGAGGACGCGACCCAAACAACACAAAACCAAAATAGAGACAAAAACTCAACCATCATCCGAGATTGGAGGGGAAAACGTCGTCGGAGCTAACCCAGTTACTCCTCTAGCTTGTTTAGCCTCTTCCATAGCCGCCAACATGATCAGAAGAGAGTACACTAGCTTTCCCTGACTATCACATCCGGGATACTCAATCTTGACTACTCATTCATAGACTCGTTCAATATTCACGTGTATTTTAGACAATTTATAGCCAAAAATCAATCAAATCACATGTTCCACACAACGATATCTGAGATCCTCCAAAATAAAAATAAGATTTAAACCACAACAACTAATAATGACATATGCATTAATTCATACAAATTGTTGTTGGAGATATGCCCAAGAGGCAATAATAAAGTAGGTTATTATCATATCTTCATACTTATGATAAATGTTTACATACCATGCTATAATTGTATTAAAAGGAAACAATAATACTTGTGTAATTTGTAAACATAAAAGAGTCCCTAGTAAAGCCTCTTGTTAAACTAGCTTGTTGGTTAATAAATGATCATGGTTTCCTGATCATGAACATAGAGATGTTATTAACAACAGGGTCATATCATTAGGAGAATGATGTGATGGACATACTCCTATAGTTAAGCGTAGCATAAAGATCAAGTCATTTAAAATAGTTCATTTGCTATAAGCTTTCTGATACATAGTAACCTAATTCCTTCAACCATGAGATCATGTTAATCACCATCACCGGAAGGATGCTTTGATGACATCAAACACCGCTTATAGCTGGGTAGCTATAAAGGTGGCATTGAGTGTTTAGAAAGTATGGGTTGAGGCTCATGGATCAAGAGTGGGTTGTCCATCCATATGGCGAATAGATATACTCTGGGCCCTCTCGGTGGAATGTCATCAATTATCTTGCAAGCATGGTGGCTCACAAGGGATCACATACCAGGAGCGAGAAAAGAGTACTTATCGATACGAGGTTGAACTAGGTATGCATAGAATCTTGATCAAAACCTCGGATAAGTAAACTATCGTGAGACAAAGGGAAATTGGTATCGTATGTAAGTGGTTCATTCGATGTAAGTAATCGTAGAAATATGTGGGATCCATATGAATTTCCATTCCTCTATTGGTTATTGATCGGAGATGTCTCGGTCATGTCGCATAATTCTGCGACGAACCGTAGGGAGACACATAAGTTCAATGTTGTTGAGTAGTTATGGCATTATGAGAAAGAGACCGAATGTTGTTGGTCTCGGATGGGATCGGGATATCACGGTGATCCCAAATGGTCAGGAGAATAAGATTCATATAAGGAAAGTCCGTTTTGGAGTTAGAATGATTCTGGTGTTTTCATCGGGAATGTTCTAGAAGGTTCCGGAATGTCCGGCACTCCGGGGAGGGGAAAGGGTACATGAATGTGTCATTACATATTGGAATGATTGCATCATGTACTAAGTGTTCTCGCTGTTCCAAATAAAGGATTAAATTGAATCCAACTGAAAAGTCAAGCGGCTTTGAAAGTCAAACGGCTAAAAAGCGAGCTGTGGGAAACAAGCAAGAGGAGGTTGAAACCGACTTGGGAGGAGTTCCTCCTCTCCAAGCGGCGCTCCACCAAGGCCGACTTGGGGAGGACTCCCTTCCCTTGGCCCCTCCCACCTATAAAAGGAGGCGGGGCCTCCTCCTCTGAACACGAGTTCCTATCCTCTAATCTCCGGTTTAGAGCCGTTTTGGTTTAGAGCTTCTAATTGCCCTAGCCTTGGTTTAGAGCCTTCTAATTGGTGTGTCTAAACCCTAGACCACTAATAGCTCTCTCATACTCCACCATACTCGCTCGGCTTAAGCGAAGCCTGGATCTCCCTCTACTTAGGTACCACGCCTTGTCTGCGGAATCACGAAGGAGTGCTACAACCTCCGCTTTCTTTGGAACAAGGGAGAGGAAGGTCTTATGAAGTACCCGAGCGTGTGACCCATTGTGAGCGCTGCGGAACACGTTGGCCGGAAGGATCGTCTACACGATCTTGAGATCGGGAAGAGTACGACTACATCACCCACGAGAATCCGCTCTCGTTAAACACTTTGGAATCTTCGAGGGTGAGTTATTCCATCGACTCGTTGCTACAATCTAGTAGATATATCTTGGCTTGTTTGTTTGTATGCGATAGAAAATTTTTGTTTTCCATGCTACGAACCCCTACAGGGGCTGGCATACCCACCGGGGTATCAGGACATGCTCTGTATCAACCGCTGGGCTCGGGCAATAAAGCCAATGGTGCCCGATAGGCTGGCCAACTCGCATAGCCGCCAGCCCAAGCCTGTACACTACCCAAGGGCCGAGGTCCCTTGCCGGTTCATCATCCAGCTGGAGGAGGCTGACCTCCACATGTTGATGATACCGCCGGCATTCCAGAAGGGCCTACAGGACTGGATCAGGATCCCATGCCCCACGACGTGCTGGTGTCAGCCTGCCGCTGGTGCGATGAATGGGTGTAGGTGGACTGGTTTGGTGGCTAGGTGGCGTTGAGGAAGAACTGGCCTGAGCTGGTCTACAAGTACGACCTACAGTGCGACAATGTTCTGGAATTCAAGCTCAAGGCATTCTTCGTCAAGATTATGATCTACAAGGTCGGCTCCTCCAGCGCCAGGCAGTACACCTTCTATGACCATGGATAGATGACAACCTAGTGTTCAGTTGTGTTAAGTTAGCTACTCAAGTATCTAAGTATGTTGTTGTAGTTAGTGATGTTGAACCTATGATGGTGAAACTTCTTTGATGGCTTTTGATCCCTGGTAGTTCAGGGGCATGTGATGCCCCTGCTGATGCTTCTTTTAATCAAGAGTGTTAGTAAGAACCCTTTATTGTGGCTTGCAGGTGTCTTGAACCTGCTAAGTAAGTATTAACTAGTTATGTCCTAATCTTGTGTAACGTGTGTGTTGTGTCTAATATGTGTGTGTTATTGTCAAATGTGGTAGTACGATCATCCACTTTGAAATCCTATCTGATAAGATGCAAAATAAAGTACCAAACATCTGCAAATTGCATCTGTTAGACATACGATATGAGGCCTGGTAGTACACGACCTGTATTAGTTTCTTATACGTTTCCTATCCAATCTCATGTACACTGGCACCGCATAGTGCGTGTATATTTGTAGGGGTTCGTAGCATGGAAAACAAAAAAATTCTACCGCATACAAACAAACAAGCCAAGATCTATCTACTAGATTGTAGCAACGAGTCGATAGAATAACTCACCCTCGAAGATTCCAAAGTGTTTAACGAGAGCGGATTCTCGTTGGTGATGTAGTCGTACTCTTGCCGATCTCAAGATCGCATAGACGATCCTTCCGGCGCTGCATTCCGGCAGCGCTTCCGCAGTCGTTCACACGTTAGGTACTCGATGAAGACCTTCCTCTCCCTTGTTCCATCAGGCAGCAGAGGTTGTAGCACTCTCCTCGTGATTCCGGCAGCACGACGGCATGGTACCGGAAGTAGATGGGAGATCTCGCAGGGCTTCTCCTTAAGACGGAGCAAGTATGGTGGACTATGACAGAGGCCTTGGCGATCTAGGGTTTAGAGGCACCAAGGATGGGAGCTAGGCCGGCGGCTAGGGCAATGGGATTGCCCCAAGTCGGCGGCTAGGGTTTGCCCTAGGGCGGCGGCGGCTGCAGGAGGGCCGGCGGCTAGGGCTAGGGTTTTGGGTGGTGGAGTTGTGTGCTTGGAGGGGCAGCCCTGCCCCTCCTTATATAGGTGGAGGGCGCCGGCCAAGGGGAGGGGAGTCCCTCCCCAACTCGGCTTCCAAGGCCGGCGGTGGAGGGAGAGGGACTTCCTCCCCAAGTAGGTTTCCTACTCTCCCTCCACCAAGCAAAATAGTCGTTTGACTTTTCAAATTGGCGTTTGACTTTTCAAACTAGGATTTGATTTATCCCTTTATTTTGCTCAGCGATGACACCTAGTACATGATGCAACCATTCCAACTTGTTATGACACATTCATGTACCCTTCCCCTCCGGAGTGCCGGACATTCCGGAACCTTCTAGAACATTCCCGATGAAAACACCAGAACCATTCTCCAACCTCGAAACAGGACTTTCCTTTTATGAATCTTATTCTCCGGACCATTCCGGATCTCCTCGTGATATCCCGGATCCCATCCGAGACTCCGAACAACATTCGGTCTCTTACTCATCATTCCATAACTACTCAACAACATCGAATCCTTAAGTGTGTCTCCCTACGGTTCGTGAATTATGCGGACATGATCGAGACACTTCTCCGAACAATAACCAATAGAGGAATCTAGAAATTCATATGGCTCCCACATATTTCTACTATTACTTTGTGATCGAATGAACCACTTACATACGATACCAATTTCCCTTTGTCTCACGATAGTTTACTTATCCGAGGTTTTGATCGTCGGTATCTCTGCATACCTAGTTCAACCCGTTCACATTGATAAGTACTCTTTTCTCGTTCCCGTGATATGTGATCCCTTGTGAGCCAGTCACATGCTTGCAAGATAATTGGATGACATTCCACCGAGAGGCCCCAGAGTATATCTATCCGTCATATGGATGGACAAATCCCACTCTTGATCCATGTGTCTCAACTAATACTTTCCGAACACTCAATGCCACCTTTATAGCCACCCAGTTACGGTGTGGTGTTTGATGTCATCAAAGCATCCTTCCGGTGATGGTGATAAGCATGATCTCATGGTCGAAGGAATTAGGTTACTATGTATCAGAAAGCATATAACAATTGAACTATTAAAATGACTTGATCTTTATGCTATGCTTATCTATAGGAGTATGTCCATCATATCATTCTCCTAACGATATGATCTTGTTGTTAATAACATCTCAATGTTCATGATAGGGAAACCACAATCATTTATTAACCAACAAGCTAGTATTATGAAGAGGCCTTACTAGGGACTTCAATTTAAGTTTGCAAATCACACAAGTATTAATGTTTCCTTGTTAATACTATTATAGCATGAATGTAAACATTTATCATAAACACAAAGATATAATAATAACTACATTTATTATTGCCTCTAGGGCATATCTCCAGCCTCCCACTTGCACTAGAGTCAACTAATCTAGATTACATGGTAATATACCAACACCCATGGCGTTTGGTGTTGGTCATGATTTGCCCTCGGAGAGGTTTAGTCAACGGATCCGCCACATTCGGATCTGTGTACTTTTGCAAATCTTTATGTCGCCATCTTGAACATGTTCTCTAATAGCGTGGAAGCGTAGCTTTATGTGCTTCACTTCTTGTGTGACCTTGGTTCTTGCATATTGGCTATAGGCGCCCATGTTATCACGATAGATAAACATTGGGTCCAGTAGCACTTGGAACCACACCGAGCTCTGTGATGAACTCTTTCATCCATATCGCTTCTTGTGAAGCCTCCGGGCGACCATGTATTCGATTCTTGAAGATTTCGCCACAACGCTTTGCTTTGCACTCCTCTAGCTAACCGCTGCACCATTCAAAGTAAATACGTATCTAGATTGTGATTTAGAATCATCCGGATCGGTGTTCCAACTAGCATCGGTGTAACCATTAACAACGAGCTATTCATCACCTCCATAAGTAAGAACCATATCCTTAGTTCTTCTCAAGTACTTAAGGATGTTTTTGACTGCAGTCCAATGATCCACTCCTGGATCACTTTGATATCTGCTAGTCAAACTAACAGCATATGCAATGTCGGGTCTAGTACATAGCATGGCATACATTAGAGATCCTATGGCTGAGGCATAGGGAGTTTTACTCATCCTTTCTCTATCTTCTGCCGTTGTTGGACTTTGAGTTTTACTCAAGGTCGTATTGGGCAACATGGGCAAGAACCCTTTCTTGCTATCTTCCATTCCAAACCTCTTTAGAACTTTGTCCAAATATGTACTTTGTGACAATGATATTAGGCGTCTCGATCTATCTCTATAAATCTTTATGCCCAATATGTAAGCTGCTTCGCCAAGATATTTCATTGAAAAACTATTATTCAAGTATTCCTTGACACTATTAAGAAGGTCTACATCATTCCCAATCAACAATATGTCATCTACATATAGTATTAAGAATGCTACAGAGCTCCCACTCACTTTCTTGTAAATACAAGCTTCTCCATAAGTTTGTATAAAACCAAACCTTTTGAGCACCTTATCAAAACGTTGATTCCAACTTCGGGATGCTTGCTTCAATCCATATATGGACCGTTGAAGTTTGCATACCTTGTTAGCATCTTTAGGATCGACAAAACCTTTGGGTTGCATCATATACAACTCTTCATCAATGTATCCATTGAGGAACGTTGTTTTGACATCCATCTGCCATAGCTCATAATCATAATATGCAGCGATTGCTAACATAATCCTCACAGACTTTAGCTTCGCTACTGGTAAGAAGGTCTCATCGTAGTCAACTCCTTGAATTTATCGAAACCCTTTTGCGACAAGTCGAGCTTTATAGACAGTAACATTACCATCATCATCTGTTTTCTTCTTGAAAATCCATTTATTCTGGACAGCCTTCCGGCCATCCAGTAAGTCCACCAAAGTCCATACTTGGTTTTCGTACATGGATCCAATCTCGGATTTCATGGCTTCTTGCCATTTATTGGAATCTGGGCTCATCATCGCTTCCTCATATGTCGCAGGGTCATCGGTGTTATCCACCAACATGACACTCATAATGGGATCATACCAATCAGGAGTGGTACGAGTTCTTGTTGACCTACGAGGTTCTGTAGCAACTTCAACCGAAGTTTCATGATCAACATCATTAGCTTCCTCTCTTATTGGTGCAGGCACCATAGGAACTTTTTCCGGTGCTGCGCTACTCGCAAGTTCGAGAGAAGGTTCGACAACCTCGTTGAGTTCTACTTTCCTTCCAGTCATTTCTTTCAAGAGAAATTCCTTCTCTAGAAAGGATCCATTCTTGGCAACGAAGATTTTGCCTTCGGATCTATGATAGAAAGTATACCCAATAGTTTCCTTTGGGTATCCTATGAAGACGCATTTTTTCGCTTTGGGTTCAAGCTTGTCCGGCTGTAACTTCTTTACATAGGCTTCGCAACCCCAAACTTTAAGGAACGACAATTTAGGTTTCTTCCCAAACCATAATTCATACGGTGTCGTTTCAACGGATTTAGATGGTGCCCTATTTAAAGTGAATGCGGCTGTTTCTAATGCATAACCCCAAAATGATAGCGGTAAATCTGTAAGTGACATCATAGAACGAACCATATCTAAGAGAGTTCGATTACGACGTTCGGACACACCATTACTGTGGTGTTCCCGGTGTCAATTGTGAAAGTATTCCACATTTCTTCAAATGCTCGCCAAACTCGTAACTTAGATATTCACCTCCACGATCAGAACGTAGAAATTTAATCTTCTTATTACGTTGATTCTCAACCTCACTTTGAAATTCCTTAAACTTCTCAAAAGTTTCGGACTTATGTTTCATGAAATAGATATACCCATATCTACTCAAGTCATCCGTGAAGGTAAGAACATAACGATAACCACCGCGCGATGCTACACTCATTGGACCACACACATCGGTATGTATGATTTCCAATAAGTCCGTAGCTCGCTCCATCATACCAGAAAATGGAGTCTTAGTCATTTTACCCATCATACATTCTTCGCATCTTTCAAGTGATTCAAAATCAAGTGATTCAAGAAGTCCATCGGAATAGAGTTTCTTCATATGCTTCACTCCAATGTGACCAAGACGACAGTGCCACATATAGGTCGAGTTATCGCTCAATTTCAAACGTTTAGCTTCAATGTTATTAATATGTGTATTTCCACTATCGAGATTCAATAAGAATAGACCATCTATCAAAGGTGCATGTGCATAAAACATATTACTCATATAAATCGAACAACCATTATTCTCGAACTTAAACAAGTAACCGTCTCGCAATAAACAAGATCCCGATATAATGTTCATGCTTAAAGCAGGCACCAAATAACAATTATTTAAGTATAAAACTAATCCCGATGGTAGATGAAGAGGTAGCGTGCCGACCGCGATCACATCAACCTTTGATCCATTTCCCACGCGCATCATCACCTCGTTATTCGCTAGCTTCCGTTTATTCTGCAGCACCTGTTTCGAGTTACAAATATGAGCAACCGAACCAGTATCAAATACCCAGGCACTACTACGAGTACTAGTGAGATACACATCAATAACATGTATATCGGATATACCTTTCTTCTTGATGGTGCCGTTCTTCAAATCCGCCAGGTACTTTGGGCAATTCCGCTTCCAGTGACCTTCTCCTTTGCAGTAAAAGCATTCAGTATCAGGCTTAGGTCCAGCCTTGTTCTTCTTCGTCGGTGCGGTAACTTTCTTACCACCCTTCTTGAAGTGTCCCTTTTGCTTAGACTTGCCTTTCTTGAATTTGGTGGTCTTATTGACCATCAACACTTGGTGCTCTTTCTTGATCTCCACTTCTGCAGATTTTAACATGGATAAGAGTTCTGACAACTGCTTGTTCATGCTTTGCATATTTTAGTTCATCACAAAGTTCTTGTAACTTGGTGGTAGTGATTGGAGGACACGGTAGATCCCCAAAGCATTAGTAATCACTATACCCAAGCTTTGAAGTTTGTTTGCGTGCCCAGACATCTTAAGCACATGCTCACTGACGGAGCTGCCCTCTTCCATCTTGCAGTTAAAGAACTTTTCAGAAGCCTCATAGCTCAACCGCCAAGTGAGTCTCAAAAATCAATTTGAGTTCACGGACAATATCATGTGGGTCTGAATTCTCAAACCTTTTCTCAAGCTCCGATTCTAAACCATACAAGATAGCACCGAATCGCGGAGTAATCGATTCTTCCGAGCGAGGTAAACGTTCTTTACTTCATCGGTAGCATCACCGCAGCGAGTCACCAATGTGCATCCAGCACATAGGTCAAATTACCAAAGATTGAGGACAATCCTCAAATTGCGGAACCAATCCGGGTTGCTTCCATTGTTTTTCAACTTTTCTTTCTCTAGGAACGCATTAAAATTGATGGTAGGGGCCGCCATTGATCTACAACATATTTGCAATAGTTTAGACTAAGTTTATGAAAAATTGAGTTCTAATTAATAGTTAAATTAATCAAGGTGAACTCCCAATCAAAACAATATCCCTCACATTGTTTTAGTGATCACATGAACCAAATCCACCACATCAAAACCGATCATCACGAGAGTTGATGTAGCTTCAATGGCGAACAATCGACATGTTCATCATATCTACTATATGATTCATGCTTTACCTTTCGGCGATCCGTGTTCCGAGACCATGTCTGTACATGCTAGGCTCGTCAAGATCAAACCTTAGCTTTCGCATGAGCAAATCTGGCTTGCTCACGTTGTATACACTTGCAGAATCTAACACACCCGATCATCACGTGGTGCTTCGAAACAACAAGCTTTAGCAACGGTGCTTACTAAGGATGAACACTTTAGAACTTGAAATTTATGTGCATGAGGGATCATCTTATAATGCTACCGTCGTTAACTAAGCAATAAAAGATGCATAAAGGATTAACATCACATGTAATTCATAATATGTGATATGATATGGCCTTTCTTCTTTGTGCTTCCGATCTCCATCTTCAAGCACGAACATGATCTCCATCATCACTGGCATTGCATCAAGGTCAATGACACTGCTCCATGGTTGTCGTCCACCATCTTCAACTATTACAACTACTTTGAATAGACACGCGGGTCTTAACAAAAATTAAAGACAACCATATGGCTCCTGCCGGTTGCCAACTTACAATAAGGAACATTGCATACATCAAATATAATCACAATCATGGCCATATCACATCACAGCACACCCCTGCAAAACAAAGTTAGACGCCTCTAATTTCTTTGCATGTTTTACGTGGTTTGGGGCTTTCAATAAGTGTCGATAACTTACGAACAAGAACCACAACGTTGATGTTTGAACTATCAAGTGCCCGTTGTAAATTGGATCTATACTATAATGGGAGAGACAGACACCCGCAAAGCCACTTATGCAATACAAGTTGCATGTTGAGCGTGGAGCAAGTCTCATGAACGATGTCATGTAAGGTTAGCCCGGGCCGCTTCATCCCATCATACCGCAAGATGCAAAGTACACAAGAACCAATTGATAATAAAAACACCGCCGCCCACAATGACCATTGTGTTCTACTCGTGCAACAGATCTACATATAGACACGGCTCTGATACCACTGTAGGGGTTCATAGCATGTAAAACAAAAAATTTCTACCGCATACAAACAAACAAGCCAAGATCTATCTACTAGATTGTAGCAATGATTCGATAGAATAACTCACCCTCGAAGATTCCAAAGTGTTTAACGAGAGCGGATTCTCGTGGGTGATGTAGTCGTACTCTTGCCGATCTCAAGATCTCGTAGACGATCCTTCCTGTCTTCCGCGTTTGGCTCAGCCGGTCACATCGCTCGGTACTCGATGAAGACCTTCCTCTCCCTTGTTCCAAAGGCAATGGAGGTTGTAGCACTCTCCTCGTGATTCCCAAAGACGACGGCGTGGTACACAAGTGCAGGGAGATCTCGCAGGGCTTCGCCTTAAGCCAGAGCGAGTATGGTGGACAATGAGAGAGGCCTTGGCGATCTAGGGTTTAGAGGCACCAAGGAAGGGATCTAGGCCGGCGGCTAGGGCAATGGGATTGCCCCAAGTCGGCGGCTAGGGTTTTCCCTAGGGCGGCGGCGGCTGCAGGAGGGCCGGCGGCTAGGGCTAGGGTTTTGGGTGGTGGAGTTGTGTGCTTGGAGGGCAGCCCTCCTTATATAGGTGGAGGGCGCCAAGGGAGGGAGTCCTCCCCAATTCGCTTCAAGGCGGCGGTGGAGAGGGACTTCCTCCCCAAGTAGGTTTCCTACTCTCCCTCCACCAAGCAAAATAGCCGTTTGACTTTTCAAATTGGCGTTTGACTTTTCAAACTAGGATTTGATTTATCCCTTTATTTTGCTCAGCAATGACACCTAGTACATGATGCAACCATTCCAACGTGTTATGACACATTCATGTACCCTTCCCCTCCGGAGTGCCGGACATTCCGGAACCTTCTAGAACATTCCCGATGAAAACACCGGAACCATTCTCCAACCCCGAAACAGGACTTTACTTATATGAATCTTATTCTCCGGATCTCCTCGTGATATCCCGGATCCCATCCGAGACTCCGAACAACATTCGGTCTCTTACTCATCATTCCATAACTACTCAACAACATCGAATCCTTAAGTGTGTCTCCCTACGGTTCGTGAATTATGCGGACATGATCGAGACACTTCTCCGAACAATAACCAATAGAGGAATCTGGAAATTCATATGGCTCCCAGATATTTCTACGATTACTTTGCGATCGAATGAACCACTTACATACGATAGTTTACTTATCTGAGGTTTTGATCGTCGGTATCTCTGCATACCTAGTTCAACCTCAAGTTCGATAAGTACTCTTTCTCGCTTCGTGATATGTGATCCCTTGTGAGCCAGTCACATGCTTGCAAGCTAATTGGATGACATTCCACCGGGAGGGCCCAGAGTATATCTATCTGTCATATGGATGGACAAATCCCACTCTTTATCCATGTGTCTCAACCAATACTTTCCGAACACTCAATGCCACCTTTATAGCCACCCAGTTACGGTGTGGTGTTTGATGTCATCAAATCATCCTTCCGGTGATGGTGATAAGCATGATCTCATGTTCGAAGGAATTAGGTTACTATGTATCAGAAAGCATACAGCAATTGAACTATTAAAATGACTTGATCTTTATGCTATGCTTATCTATAGGAGTATGTCCATCATATCATTCTACTAACGATATGATCTTGTTGTTAATAACATCTCAATGTTCATGATAGGGAAACCACAATCATTTATTAACCAACAAGCTAGTATTATGAAGAGGCTTTACTAGGGACTTCAATTTAAGTTTACAAATCACACAAGTATTAATGTTTCCTTGTTAATACTATTATAGCATGAATGTAAACATTTATCATAAACACAAAGATATAATAATAACTACATTTATTATTGCCTCTAGGGCATATCTCCAACAATATTAACGAGAGAAACAAGACTCGGGAGTTATCCGAGTAGACTCATATCAATCTACCTGATCGATCGTTAGTTTTACATGGTATCAGGCCGGCCTCTTCTGCCGAGATCTTGATCGCTAAAACTCCAGCCATCCCCGCCGCCAATCCTTGTGGATCCCATGGCGACGACTTCCACTACCCACGTCATCATCAACCTTGGTGCGCTGCCCTCTGACAAACTGATGCGCACCAACTACACTGGGTGGCGAGCTCAAGTTCTCCCCCCCATTCGTGGCGCTCGTCTGGTCGGGCTGCTTGATGGCAGCGATGCAGCACCCCCGGAAGTCCTCGAAGTTGCACCAGCGGACAAGGCCGTGGACAAGGCGGCGACCACTGTCCCCAACCCAGCGTACGACGCCTGGATCTCCCGAGATCAGATTGTTCTCGGCTAACTCCTCCAATCACTCTCCTCTGAGGTACTCCCTCATGTGCAACGGATCGAGCACGCCACCGGAGTCTGGAAGGCTATCGAGGAGATGTTTGCCTCGCAGAGCGAAGCTAAGATTACTAACCTTCGCATTGCCTTGGCGAACACGAAGAAACTTTAGATGTCCACGTCGGCGTTCCTAACTCAGATGCAAGGCATCGTTGATGAGCTTGCTGCTGCAGGGGTGACCATCACCACACGGGAACATGTGTCCTTTATCCTAGCAGGTCTCGGTGGTGACTATGACTCCGTGGTCTCTGCCCTTGGACTCCCCGGTCTCCCTCCTATCTCGCTGGCCTCCCTGTACGCCATGCTCCAAGCCCATGATCAACGTCAGGAGATGTTGCATGGCTCTTCCAGTGCCGACTTTGAGACGTCCGCAAACACCGCCTTGCACCAACGTCGTGGGCGCTACAACAACAAACCACGGGGCGATCATGGTGATAACGATGGCCGCCGTAATGAACGTCGTGATGATCAACGCGAAGATCGTCGAGATGATCGGCCTTTTCGCCAAAGCCGTGGTGGTGGCCGTGCGCCTACAGGAGGCGGACGTGGGCGAGGACGTGGTAGACGTCGTACCACTCCATGGGTGGATGTGACGTGCCAAATTTGCTACAAAGAGGGGCATCCTGCCAAGGATTGTTGGCGTCGTTTTGATGAGTACTTTGAAGCCTATGAGGACAAGGAGGTCAATGCGGCCTCCTATGGCATAGACACCGGTACTCGACATCTTTGAGCAACACATCATGTCACAGGTGAACTCAATAATTTGACTATGCGTGACACCTACAAGGGCTATGACAAGGTCAACACCGTGAGTGGTCAAGGTATGGATATTACTCATGTTGGACATTCAATAATTCGCAACCCTGTTCAGAATTTTCATCTTTGTAATATCCTTCACGTACCTCATGCCTCCAAAAATCTCCTCTCTATTCATCGTTTTACATATGATAATAAGGTTTTCATAGAGTTTCATCCCTTCTATTTTTTGATCAAGGATCAGGTCACGCGGAACACAATTCATAGAGGGAGATGTGTTGGCGGTCTTTATCCCCTTATATCATCCTTGATTACATCACCTCGGTCTCAGAAGCATGCCTTTGTTGCCTCCAAGCCCTCTCAAGCAAAGTGGCATAGTCGTCTTGGTCATCCGTCATATAGTATTGTTAGTCAAATAGTTAGCAAAAATAAACTTCCGTGTGTTAGGGATCCTATCATAGAGTTAGTATGTGATTCATGTCAACGGGCTAAGAGTCATCAGCTTCCCTACCCTGTGTCTACTAGTGTATCCACGACTCCTCTACAATTAGTTTTCTCTGATGTATGGGGTCCTGCGCCTACTTCTATTGGTCGCCATGACTACTATGTAAGCTTTATTGATGATTATAGTAAATTTACTTGGATATATCTTCTCAAGAAAAAATCTGATGTGTTCAATGCCTTTATTAATTTTCAAAAGCTTGTTGAGCGTAAACTTGACAAGAAACTTCTGACTATTCAGTCAGATTGGGGAGGTGAATATGTTAAACTTAACAGCTTCTTCCAACAGCAGGGCATTGCACATCATGTCTCTTTTCCTCATGCATCAAGAAATGGCTCACGAGCAAACATCGCCATATTGTTGAAGTGGGATTAGCTCTTCTTGCCAATGCTCACATGCCTCTAAAATTTTGGGATGAGTCTTTCTTGACGGCCACCTATCTCATTAATATGCTCCCTAGCCGAACTATCAACAATGACACCCCTGTGCATCGCCTTCTTCACACTAAACCAAATTACTCCTCTTTATGTGTCTTTGGATGTGCATGTTGGCCTAATCTTCGCCCCTACAACAAACACAAATTAGCTTTTCGCTCCACGCAGTGTGTGTTTTTAGGCTATAGTCATCGTCACAAGGGGGTCAAATGTCTTGAAGTGTCCTCTGGACGTGTCTATATTTCTCGGGATATAGTATTTGACGAGGCTGTTTTTCCCTTCAAATCTCTTCACCCTAATGCCGGTGCGCTTCTTCGTAAAGAAATTCTTTTGCTTCCTCCCACACTCCGTAATCCTGAACATGGGGAAGAATTTGTTGATGATCCACACATGATTAATATCTCTACTAATTCTACTTCTAGACCTGCTTGTGTTGTTCCACAGGGTACTGGCCGCGTTGTGCTGCAACATGGTGCAAATTCTGCTCAAAACGGCACTCAGAATACTCAAAACAGCATCCGTGAAAATTCAGCAGAAGAGGACAGCAATACAGAGCACCAAGCCGATTCCCTGCCTGCATTTGTCTCGGGATCAAGCGAGCGGTCAACGTCCTGGAAGTCCTGCGCCAGTGTCACCGACACAGCGGTTGCACTCACGCCCAGCGCGTCTCGCACGACCACGCGCATGCAGTCCCCTGGAGCCGGGGCCAGTGGAGGATCCTCTGCGCACGACCGGTCGACCGCGCGCTCCAGTGCCATGCATCCGCACACACAAGGGGCCACAGGATCATCTGTGTGTGTTGGCAGTCCTAGGGCTGGTGGTGTGTCCTCTCCTGGTGGCAGCGATGCAAACACCGGATTGTCTGTGTCACAACAGCCTGTTAGCTCTCCTTTGCAACAACAACCAGATGTTTCAGCTCGACCGAATACCCGTGCTTCAAAAGGTATTGTCAAACCCAAAGAATATAAAGATGGGACTGTTCGCTGGTGTCTGTCAGCTTCCACATATGAACCAACTAATCTTGATGATGCTCTTGGTGACTCAAATTGGAGAGAGGCTATGGATGCAGAATATGAGGCTCTTGTGAAGAATCGAACCTGGAATTTGGTTCCACTACGACAAGGCACTAATGTTATTGATTGTCGCTGGGTATACAAAATTAAAAGAAAGTCAGATGGCTCTATTGATAGATATAAGGGTAGACTAGTAGCCAAAGGTTTTAAGCAGCGTTATGGCATCGATTATGAGGATACCTTTAGTCCGGTAGTTAAATTTGCTATTGTTCGACTTGTTCTGTCAGTTGCAGTTTCCAGGGGATGGAGTTTGCGACAGTTAGATGTCAAGAATGCGTTTTTACATGGTGTTCTGGAAGAGGAGGTTTACATGAGACAACCACCTGGGTATGAAAACAAACATAAGCCAAGTTATGTTTGCAAACTTGACAAAGCAATATATGGACTAAAACAAGCACCTCGAGCATGGTATTCTCGATTAAGTACTCAGTTGCTTTCTTTTGGTTTCGTTGCTTCAAAATCGGATACATCATTATTTATCTACCGTAAGTCAAGTGTTACTATTTTTATGCTCATATATGTGGATGATATCATAGTTGCTAGTTCCTCATAAGCTGCAACAGATGCACTTCTCAAGGATTTGAGGAAGGAGTTTGCATTGAAAGATCTTGGTGATCTTCATTATTTCCTAGGAATTTAAGTTCAGAAGGTCAATGATGGTTTGGTGTTGAGTCAAACAAAGTATGCACAAGATGTCCTTGCCCGAGTTGGTATGACAGATTGTAAAGGATCCCCAACACCGTTGTCATCCTCAGAAAAAATCTCAGCACATAAAGAGGACTTGTTGGGTCCTGAAGATAGTACAAAATACAGAAGTATGGTAGGTGCTCTTCATTATCTCACTCTCACCAGGCCTGATATTGCTTTTGCAGTCAACAAGATTTGTCAGTTTTTACATGCTCCTACTACTTTGCACTGGACTGCTGCAAAACGTGTTATGAGGTATGTTAAGCATACTATTGGCATTGGACTCACATTTACCAGGTCACAGTCTACACTAGTAAGTGCATTTTCTGATGCTGACTGGGCGGGGTGTATAGATGATCGCCGCTCTACTAGAGGTTTGCAGTCTTCTATGGTCCTAATTTGGTTTCTTGAAGTGCTAAGAAACAAGCTACATTATCAAGGTCCAGTACAGAGGCAGAATACAAATCTGTGGCTAATGCCACAACAGAGGTGATTTGGGTACAATCCTTGCTTGAAGAACTTGGAATAAAACAGACTCAACCTCCCTGTTTGTGGTGTGATAATCTTGGAGCTACATATCTATCAGCCAATCCTGTTTTCCATGCAAGAGCCAAGCATATTGAAATTGATTTTCATTTTGTCAGAAAGAAGGTGATGAACAAGCAGCTGGAAATTCGGTTTATTCCTTCAAAGGATCAACTTGCTGTTCGCAGCTTTGAAGATTCTAAGTATAATCTCAGCTTAAAAAAGTTGTGATTAAGGGGGATGTTAGACATATGATATGAGGCATGGTAGTACACGACTTGTATTAGTTTCTTATACGTTTCCTATCCAATATCATGTACGCTGGCACCGCATAGTGCGTGTATATTAACGAGAGAAACAAGACTCGGGAGTTATCCGAGTAGACTCATATCAATCTACCTGATCGATCGTTAGTTTTACAGCATCAATCGGAAAATAAAGCACAAATGCTTGCAAGCAAACAACTGGGTCAAATTGCACGGAACCTAAATACTGAAAGCCAAACGAAATGTCAATCTTAGCTCAAGCCTAATCTCACTTGATGCGGCATCCAACGGGCAACTACTAAAACCGAAAAATTTGAGCCCGACCAAACAAACACCGCATGCAGCCCACCTTTGATGAATGAAAGTAGAAGTGATGTACGCCAATTATATATGAGACCGCAGGCAGGCAGCTAGCCATAGCCCGTCTTATTTTTCTTCTTTTCAAATCCTGTATTAGCAAAGATGGACGTACGTAGCACGTGGGAGTATATATATACAGTATCATTTTCCACCAGAAGAAGCAGTCCCCAAACCCCGATGCATTTCCTATCCTGCCAACTCTGCTACGGATCAACCAGGTAAAATTAGGAGAAACTTGCTGTATGCGCATGCTAATTGAAGGACGCACGCCGTACATGCATACATATGCATAACGTGAAGGTGTGTACTACTATCTCTCTCTCTCTCTCGCAGTCTCGCTCGCTCCATTTCGCTGGCCAACCCATCGAGCTTACGATGGCTGCACCTGCACGCACGTGTGCATGGAAATCAGTGTCAACTGCATGCATGCATGCCTGGGAGCCGAACCATGATGGATGTGGAAACTGGAAAGGGTTCTATATATATCGACTGTTCCTGCTGCGCGGTTGCGAGCGTAATGGAGATCGGGCGCCCGTCGGATTCAACCCGATGGATCGAGTGAGCGAGTCTACTTCGGGTGTTAGCTCTCTGTCGCGCGTACGTTGTTCCCGTTTCTCTTCTCGGATCGAACATGAACCCAACAAGTTGGCCGAGAACGCACCATGGTAGGAAAAAGTTGGCGTGGCGCCGGCCGACCCATGACTAGGACTAGCAGCAGCTAGAGTGCTACTCCTCCGTTTCAGGGCTTCGTTCTCGTTTTGCGTGTTTTTTCTTTGACTAAGAATTACTCTAAATACGTAAAGAATTTTGGTATAAAAATAGTATCACCGGAAAGTATTTTTCAATACGAATCCAACGATACTAATTATGTACAATATAATTAAAATTTTGTTAGTCAATTCTTTTGGTCAAACTTTGCTTTGAAAAGCGTGTGCGCCTTAAGCCTTGAAACGGAGGTAGTATAGACTAGGCCAGCAACATCCTCACACGCCAACGTCACGTGTGCGTAAGAGAGGTGCTCGATCGATCGTGGTAAGAGCATCTCTCGAAAAAACGCAAACCAAAAAACATGTTCCCAGTTCGCGTTCGAGCTAGTTTTTATTTAAAAAAGACGATGGCCAGAACAGAAACCACAAATTCGAACCGTAAACATGAGATTTTTGAACATTCGCGGAAAATTTCAAAACGCGAGCATAGTTTATACATAGTAGACGCGGTCTTATATACAAAACACGAATTCAACCTAAATACTACGGGGGAGCTGCCGTCTCCGCCGCTACCCTAACATGTATACAAAATCGGGCTCACCGGACCCCAGGGGACGGCGACAACGCTTCCGGCGGCGGGCTTCACTCTTCGTCGAAGAAGTCGAAGTTCGACAGCCCGGGGCTGCTGTCGGAGACGAGGTCGATGACCTCCACCTCCTTCCCGCAGGATTCACGGTCGACGGCGAGCCCCTGCTCGAGGAGGATGCCGTCGATGAGCTCGTCGCGCTGAGCTCGACGGGCCTCCGCCTCCGCCTCCGCCTCGGTGATGCTCCGGTGCTGGACGACCTCGACCTAGCGGTCGAAGGAGGCCTGGTCAAGGGCGTAGTCGGCCTCCGTGACCACGCGGCCCCGGGATCTCCTCCTTCGCCGGCGATGACGAAGTCCTCGACGTGCGTGAGGAGCTCCCCTCCCCCCGGCGGGCGCGAATGCGGGCGTCGAACTCCACCGTCTCGCGGCGGAGGAGCGCGGCCGGCACCGGCGAGCCCCACCTCGTTTAGTGGAGGGCCCAATTTGCATCACCATTCTATATCATAATTTACCTTTATTTATTGATATATGTCTTATTATGAGGTATTACTTATGGATTTTCATCTATTTATGCATGTTGGATGATTCCTGGAGGATGGACTGCCGGAGTCTGGATTCTGATGGAAAAGACGGCGTTTCGATGCAATTTCGCGAAGATCAGAAAAATATGGAAACATATTATTTTATCGAAAGACGAAGGAAGCCAGAAGGAGGAGCGAAGGGGGGCCACAGGGGGCCCACACCCCCTAGGCGCGGGCCCACCTGACCCACGTCTAGGGTGGGTTTGGCCCACCTGTTTGGTCTCCGACTCCGCCCCTTCGCCTATATCTTCCCTACGGAATCCTAACACCAGAGGGGTGACCACAAATAGACTTCCGCCGCCTCTGGGAGGCGGAAAACATCGAGAGAGAAAGATCTCTCTGGCAGACAGATTTCTGCCGGGGGAATTCCTTCTCGGAGAGGGGAGACCGTCGCCATCAACACTGTCATCAAGCTAGGCTTCATTGGGATCATCATCATCATCATCCACACCATCATCTCCACCAGCACCATCATCACCACTCCGTCCCGCTGTAACATATGTGTTGGATATTTCTTTAGTTCTTAGGGGAAACTTTCCTGGTGTTAATTACTATTGTAGTTGATGCTTATGAGTGGAACCATTAGATTATTGTTTATGTTCAGATTGTTATCCATTACCATATCATCTTTGATCTTGATCCATATGATGTCTCGTGAGTAGTTCGTTTAGTTCTTGAGGACATGGGAGAAGTCATGTTGTTAGTATTGAATCTGTGATGAGTTATTATTCAATGGTTTAGTATTTAAGTTGTGGTGCTATTCTTCTAGTGGTGTCATGTGAACGTCGACTACATGACACTTCACCATTTATGGGCCTAGGAGAATGCATTGTGTATTTGGCTACTAATCGCGGGGTTGCCAGAGTGATAGAAACCTGAACCCCCGTTAGGACACCTTTGCACAAGGGAGTGTAGGATCTCAGAGTTTAAGGCTGTGGTTAGATTTTTATCTTAATTACTTTCCTATAGTTATGGGTGTTTGCAGGGGGTTTAATCACAAGTATGCATTAGTCCTAAGAAGGGAAGTATGTTAGCACAGGTTTACCCATACAACACTTACAAACACCAAAGAAGAGTACTCGGCTATTTGAAGCGAAAGCGCTTGACAGAATTCCCATGTGTCCCCGAAAACGTTTAGTCCTTATAAGTATTTCCACCGGCTTGTCCTTTGCTAAGAAAGGATTGTGCCACTTGCTCCGCTTGATTCGTTACTTCTGTTACTTGCTCTTTGTTTTGTTACTTTGTCAGAAAACCACTAAAAATCCGTTTGCTAAGTATTCACAGGGATTTCCTGCTCCATAGCATTGTTCAGCACCCTCTGCTTCTCGTTGGGATCGACACTCCTATTTATCGAGAGTACTGCGATACACCCCTATACTTCTGGGTCATCACGCCCCGTCCGAGCGCACGCACCGGTGGCGCTCCTCCTCCTCCTCCGCGGGCGTGAGGAGATGGAAACGCGGCGTGAATCGGGCGGAACTTGGATTTTATGGGTCGAGATGGTCGATTTCCAAAGGCCTGAATTTTTTTCCGGATCAGACCATGCTTACTGTGTCTGTTATGACCGGATTTTGTGGCCCGAAAAACCACCGAAATTTTCTAGCTCCGACGTTTTTTCGTATCTGCTAGAGATGCTCTAACGTTGCAAACTACTGCAGTAATATATAAGGTGTGCGCGGAGATGCGCAGCAGCTAGTACTAGTTGTCAGTGCGTTGCTAGCTAGCTCGAGCAAGTTAGTGATCGGAGGTCACCGTAACGTTGCTAGCTACTTTTCCATCCGGCCGGCCGGTCGGTCTCGGCGGACCGATCGACGTATCTGGATTCGCCTCGCCGGTCACTATGGCAGGTACAGTATTCAGAGGCACTCTAAAGTGCCTCCAATAGTTAAATTAGTGCCACAATTAAGTTTTTGAGGCATTAAAAAAAGTGTCGGGACGGTCGTGTAGGTAAAAGTTTTTTGAGGCAGTTTTAAAAAGTGCCTCTAATCATAGTTAATTGAGGCACTATGACTAATGCCTCTAAATCCTAGCCAATTGAGGCACTATGACTAGTGCCTCAAAAACCAACTTAAGGCACAAATTAGAGTGCCTCTAAACCCAACTTTTTGAGGCACTATCCATAGTGCCTAAAAAAACAGCTTTTTGAGGCACTATTCATAGTGCCTCTAAAACCCAACTTTTTGAGGCACTATCCATAGTGCCTCTAAAACCCAACTTTTTGAGGCACTATCCATAGTGCCACAAAAAATCAGCTTTTTGAGGCACTATCCATAGTGCCTCTAAAACCTAGCTTTTTGAGGCACTATCCATAGTGCCTCAAAAAACCAGCTTTTTGAGGCACTATCCATAGTGCCTCTAAAACCCAACTTTTTGAGGCACTATCCATAGTGCCTCTAAATCCTAGCCAAAAGCAAATGTACTACAATGACATATCTCATGGCAGATATTACAGTCATATCTTACAGTCATATTACAGTGGCGCATGTGATGGCTAACATATTACAAACCACATTACAAACCACATTATAGTCATATCTTACAAGAACATTACAAACCACATATATTACAAACCACATTATAGTCATATCTTACCATATTTTATAGTGACATATCTTACAGTCATATCTTACATTTGTTCACAGCCATATCTTACATCATATCCACAACCATTGTTCACAGCCATATCTTACAACCGAGACCATGCAATATCATCACTGCTTGGCAATCCCTTATGCAGTATGCGAGTTTGAGACCATGCAATATCATCACCGCATTGTTAAGATTTGTCGAGTTCAGATTCAACAAAAGGAGCGAAGGAGCAGCTAGTTCAATAGAAGGATCAAATGTAAGGCAGCTAGTTCAGCTCAACATTTTCAACAAAAGGAGCAGCTAGTTCAATGTATGAGCAGCTAGTTCAACAGTAGTATGCATTGTTCAGACTAGTTTAGGAGTTTACTTACCTTGTGTGGTACTGAATCTGTAGCAGCAGGAGAAGCATCTTGCTTCTGTACTCTTGATCTTGGTTTCTTTTCTCTAACTTTTGCCTGGCTCATGTCTGGTTCATCCAGAATCTGCACATTTTTTAGTTTATAGTGTTGTCAGTGTAATATTCTTATCAACTGTAATAGTTTACAACTGTAACTTGCCTTGTCTGGTAATTGCGAATCTGTTGTAGCTATAGCAGCAGGAGCAGCAGTTTGCTTCGGTACTCTTGATCTTGGTTTCTTGATCTTTGTTTCCTGGCTCATGACTTGTTCATCCACAAGCTGCACATTTTTTCATGTATTAGTACATGAAACAGTTCAGATATTGCTGAAGCAGAAGCAGTACATGTAACATACCTTTTCATGCATTTGAGACTCTGTGTTAGCGTAAGCGATGTGAGTGCAGTTTGTTACTGGTTTCTGGAATTTTGTTTCTTCACTCTACCTTTTGCCTGGATCATGACTGGTTCCTCCACAATTACTTTGCTGACTTGTTCATCCACAAGCTGCACATTTTTTCATGTATTAGTAGCAGGAGCAGGAGCAGCGATGTGAGCGATGAGCGAGAAGGAAGCGATGTGAGCGGTTATATGTAACATACCTTTTCATTCATTTGAGACTGTGTTAGCAGAAGCAGTAGCAGTAGCATAAGCATAAACAGCAGCAACATTTGCTTCAAGAGTTGTTCCTTGTGCACCAAGATTCTCGAGTCAATATGTTAGTAGGAGTAGAAGCATAAACAATACTGGAGTGATAAGCTGAGTTCTATAATCATAGCATGTCTGCTCAAGAGGAGCATTTCTTATTAGCTCGGCTTCCGGCACCTTGACTGAGTTTTGTCTATTAATTTTGTTTTGCAGATTTTTTCATATAAATCTCTTAATGTAACCTGCACATATTTAAGAAATATGGTAGGAGCACCTTGACCGAGTAGGAGCAGATTTTTTTCATACAAAGTTTAAGAAATACTAACATGATTCCTTGGCCATGGAATGCACTTAGCTTGATTTCCCATCCTTGTCATTCTCCCAAGTGGTCTAGGCAAGACGGTTGTATCACGGAGACAATGTTGACCATGACCTCCACATAATCACTTAGTGGATCTCCATCTAAACCAACTGCATTTATATCTCAGCTTGAATTGTTCCAAGAGTGCAAGGTTAGAAGAATTTGGTGAAGTCAAGACAACTTCCATTCCTCTACTTATTCGGGCTTTGGGATGGTCTTGCAAATGTTTGACTTCTTCATCTCTTGAGCTTTCTAGTTTAATTTTCTTTATCATAGCAACTCTGCATTTAGTTAAATTCCTAGTCAAGAAGAGTTACAATGTACAAGAAAAACACACGTACAAGGATTTCTTATTGACACATGTACAAGCAGTAGTTATTTTACCTCAGCAGTTTCATTCTTCGCAAGATTAACTTCATTTCCAATCTTTTCTTCTACCCTTTGCCTTTTCCTTTTCTTGTCATCTACTGCTTTCTTCTCCTCCTGACCACTGTTCTTCATCTTGTCAAATCCTTCTGATTCTTCAACAAGAGGTTCTTCAATATGTTCTTTGATTCTCTTCTGTGATGTTTGAAATAGCTCCATCATCTGACAATACTTCTCTTCTAGCTTATCACTTCTGGCTACCAAACTTGACTGAGTTTCTACAAGCTTCTCTACAACACCCCTGAGATTTTTGTTTTCCTGTGTAATATCATGTAGAGCAGATAGAGCCAGCGCCTGCTTCTCACTGTTCTTTCTACCAACAGTGAGCCCTAATCCATGACTACTTGACTTCTTAGCCTTTGGGAACAATGTTGAATACAAATCTTCCTCATTTGCTTCCTCATGTATCAAGTTTGGGTTGTCCACAAACTTCACATTTATCTCTTCCTGTTTGCAATGAGGAACATGTAATGGATATTTGCAAGATTGAATCAAACTGAAGATAAACAAAAGAAGTTACAACATTGAATCCATGTTTGCAACATTACAAACATGGATGCAGGTTTATTGAAGTATTGATAGCTCGATTGTAGCTCGTCGAGCAGTTTATTGAGTTTTCAATATATAATATGTATGTGGACATGACAAAATTCAATATATACTACATTATTACTTACAATCTTTTTCTTGCAAAATTCATCAACTGGTTTCCCATCCTTATTTGTATGTGTAATTCTGTAAAGCTGTGCTCATGATATTTTGCTCCCTTCTTTTATTTCCTGAAATTCATGGAAAACTATCATACTGTGATCTTTGAAAATTTTAGATATTCAAGTATGCAACAAATCCACAATTAACTTACTTGTTCTGTACTCATCGCAAAACTTCTAGTACCAGCTGTATGAACTGCATTTGCTTGACAATTTCTCGTCTCTTTGTTCTTCATACTTAATGCCTACATTACAGCAAGAAATTATACATTAATGCCTATAGTATGAATTAGCACAAGCAGGTTGAAAAAAATGGTATATCCAGCATTGCTACTTTAGTATACCTTAGACTTTGGTGTTCTCCAAAATTTACATAGCCAAACCCACTGAGCAGGAGGTATCCTGGATTTGCATCCATTGGCAATGTTGCTTTTGAGTGACAACTCATCCTTGTAAAATTTTCTCTTCAAATAGCACTTGTAATCTTTCCACTTCTTTCTAGCAGATATCAACACCTAACACTTGTAAATAACTGGTATTTCAAAGAAATCGCAAAAGTGTTTACATTAGGCAACATTAGTAATTTGCGTGCAAAAACATAGTTCGTAACTACAATCCAGTTTATTTAAGAGATTTTACCTTAACTGTCTTCCATAGCTTATCTTTTCATATTCGTGAACTTTGCTCCAATTGGTAGCTGCCAAAGAAATTTCTTTTCCTTAACTAAAGAAGCAATGAAATGTGTGAGCCTGCAAGTTTTGAACCCACAAGGTTGGCCTTTTCTGTTAAATTCCAAACTGATCTTGTTTCTTGGATCATACTCTTTCCAGAATCTTTTCAACTTAGTGGGCCCTCTCACAGACTTCTCTGCTGTTGTCATGTAACAAGTATTTAAATTAACCAATGTGTCATCCATTTCACAATATTCAAATAAACTGCCTAAATTAACAAGAGGAGAAGGCAACCTAAAACTAACCTTCCTGTAACTGTTGATTGATATCACCTTCTTCATTTTCATCATGAGTAGTAGCATCACTATCATACTGTTCACTACCATCATCATACTCATCCTCATTTTCTACCACATCTATTTCTTCATATATCATGTTGTTCTAAATTAAGACAGGAACATAAATCACATATTAGAATGGCATAAATTAGGTGCTTCATATGCTTTCACATAAATCACATATTAGAATGGCATAAATTAGAATGGCATAAATTAGATTCTTACTTCTGCTGGTTCTTTGTATATTCCTTTTATCCTTGCTTCCTCAAGAAATCTTGTAAAAATTTCTCCACTCTTGATTTCTATCTGTGTTGGTGGCACACCAAGTTTCATCAGTTGCATGTTAACCTCATTTAGCCTACTTCTCTGACTGTCCATGTTAGCGTCCTGCAGAAGAAACAATAGAACTTTATTACCATGTTCAATGTAATCAAACCAGAAACAAAAGAAACAATAGAACTATATCAAATTACCTAGACACAACAAAGAAACCATTCATTATCAATTGGATCTTGCAAATAGTAGACCTGTTTTGCTTGACTAGCTAGTATAAATGGCATAGATGAAAGAATTTCCCCTTTGTCTACATGATTGAAGTTGACTTCAGTTATTCCAAATTCATCTACTCTAATTCCAGTATCTTTAACCCATTCACACTTGAATAATACTACACTAGCTGTGTTTGAATAATTCAATTCAACTATTTCATGGATCCTGCCACAAATTTGACCATCTCCTAATGTGTGATCTACTGAATAACTTAATGTCTTCGTAGTAGTTGAAACTCCATCACACTGGGAAGATTTTCCAGCAGAATGGCTTCTTGTGTGCAATGTATAGCCATTAATCTTGTAGTTGTTGTATTTCTTCACCATCATGAAAGGCTTTTGTGCTAGTAGAACAACTTCTTGTGGTAGTTCAACTCCTTTATGCATTAAATAATGCACATGTTCAATAAACCATTTCAGGAATTGTTGGTGGTGAGCAACTTCAACTTCTCTTCTACTTTTCCTTCACATGCTTGTAGCATTGTGATATGCTCATTTGCAAACCTAGTAATTTCGGATAACTAAGCAACACATGCCTTTGAGCTTGTGTCCATGAAATGTGATCTAGCTCATATACTTGAAATGCAGAGTCGTCTTCCAATTGTTCTTAAATATATATTAGTGTCTGACTGCTAGTTGTGCTATCATCAAGATGCATTGTCTCTTTGTTGGAATTTTCCATATCTTGCACAAAATCCAAGCTCTCATCAAATATATATCCTCATATTGATGCTTCAGGATGTCTTCTAGTATGTACCATCCCTTTACACTTCCCAACAAACATCTCTCAGAGACCACATGTTTCTGAATTGCACTGGTCCACCTATCAACACTTCACTTGCAAGATGGATGACAAGAAGTTCCATTATATCAAAGAATGATGGTGGAAAAATCTGCTCTAGCTGACACATTGTTTCAGCAATTTCTTCTTCCAACTTTTGCATCTCAGTAGGATCTATGACTTTGGAGCAAAATTTCTTGAAGTACTTGCTAAGATTAATTAGTGGAAGAGCAACAGGGGCAGGCATGGTTCTACTTATAGCTAAAGGAAATACATCTTCAAAAATTATGTGGTAGTCATGAGTTTTTAGCCCAACTAATTTTTTCTCATCTAACCTGACCTTCCCATCCATGTTTGAAGCATAGTCTACTGGAAACCTTGCATTTTTCACAACTGAGCAGAATACATTCTTATTATCTGAATTCATGTAGTGCATTGCTTCAGGCAAGTCTGGTTTCTCTTGAGTTTCATCAACATGGAGATGTGTTCTGATTTTAAATCTTTTCATATCCAGTCTTGCTTTCACATTATCTTTGGACCTGTTGTCCACTTGTAAAATTGTGTGAACAATATTATCAAACACATTCTTCTCTATATGCATTGAGTCCAAATTATGTCGAACCAGCAAATGTTCCCAATATTCAAGCTGGAAAAAGATGCTTCTCTTCTTGAATGTTGACTCTACAGTGTGCACATCCTCCAAAGATATCTTCCTCCCTTCATCTCTTTGTCTCTTTTCTTCTTAGACTTTTGTTGTTTCTGTTTTCCCATAGATGGTGTGAATGCCTTTTGTCATTTCTGAAATCTCATGACCGATGGCTGAATTGGAGGTTCCCTGCCTTCATTGTGCCATCAAATGAGTCTTTATCCTTCCTAAATGGGTGGTCTGCGGTAGAAACATCCTAGTACCAGTAGCATGCTTTGTGTCCATGTTTTAAACGCTTGGAACATGTACCCAGCAAAGGGGAGCAAACAACAATACTCTCTCCACTAAGAATTCCTCGCCTAGCCAAATACTAATTGTCCATAGCAAGGCAAGATACACCTGAATTTCCTTCCTACATGAGAATCAAAAGTCCAAAGACCATCCTTCCATAACACTTTCGGTTCATCAACAACTAGGCGCAGTAAATGTCTATGTCTTTCCTGGTGCCTTCCTACCAGAATAATAACCGACAAAATGAAGTTGTTTTCTTTCATGCAACTCTCTGGAAGATTGTATGGAATCAGTACAATTGGCCGATGTCAGAAGACAGTTCATAGTTCGAATGGATTGAAACCATCGATGCCGGTCCAAACCTAATATTTCTAGCTTCTTTCTTGAACCACTCATATTTTGCATCAAAATGCTTCCAAGTCAGTGCATCAAAGGATGCCTCATAAGACCATCCTTGATCCTACCATCAACATGCCAACTCATAAGTGGGGCTGTGTTGCTTGACATGAATAATCTTCTAATTCTCTTCTTCAATGGGAAATGCCTGACCACCTTTTGAGCAACCTTGCTAAATCTTTTGCCACCACCAATTTCCTTCACAATCTTCCATCTGGATGCATTACATACTGGACAGACAGATGCATTGATATTGTCTCCTCTATATATGATGCAGTCATTAATGCATGCATCATATGTGTCATACCCCAGCCCTACAGATTTGATGTACTGTTTGGATTCATGAAAATTCATAGGGAGAGTTGTATCCTCTGGTAGGACATCCCTAAATAGCTGCAGCACATCTTCAAATGTAGCTCTGGTTAATCCCCTGGTGTTCTTTATGTTCATCAGCTTCACAAGAAATTGCAGTTTTGTAAATTTTTTACATCCTGCATATAATTCTTGTCTGCCATCATTAACTAACTTTTTGAATGCCTCAGCTTCTTCATCAGCTTCATCTGCTTTCTTGAGTCATCATCGATTATCATCATCAACTTGTGTATCTGATCCTAAAGAGCTATTGTTGTACATATCATGAGAACCCAACATCATCTCATCCATCTCATCACTTCCTAAAGGCAATTCTACTGATTCATTGGGTTGTACAGTAGGAATAGCACAATCATCGATTCCCCATGGTATACCCATGTTGTATACCCAGACATGAATCCTACAGATATTATATGGTCTTCAACATCTTCTAAACTTTGCCTAGAGATGTTACAACAAAGTTTGCATGGGCAGACAATCTTTTGGCTAAAACCAGAATTTGCAAACTGAATGAAACCCCTAACCCCATCTGCAAACTGTGTACTGGATGTAGCAGCACTCATCCAAGTTTTATCCATTGTACAAATAGATGAATAAACTTAGCAACTTGTTCCTGTGTAACCAATAGCAAGATACTAGTTACTATACCAACATTCAAACAAACAAACTAGGAGCATATCAGAGCACAAGTAATAACATATCGAGGAATGCAGATAGCATATCGAGCCTGACATAGCATATCAGAGTACAGCATAGCATATCAGAGCACAAGTAATAACAGGAACAGAAGAGGAACATAGCATATCAGAGCAGAGCACAAGTATAGCATAACATATCAGAGCACAAGTAATAACAGGAACAAAAGATGAACAGAGCATATCAGAGCAGAGCACAAGTACAGCATATCAGAGCAGAGCACAAGTAATAACAGGAACAGGTGGTGAATTCCTAACCTGAAGAACCAGCCTCGGCATCATTGCAAGTTATTTGTCGATGAAGAATAGATCGACGTGGATCATCATTACGAGTGCCCATTGCACGACGTGGATCTCGATGGAGAGGTGGTGGACGAGCTCCAGGCGGCGGCGGATCTCGACGGAGAGATGGTGGTGGACGAGATCGACGGAGAGGTGGTGGAGGATCTCGACGGAGAGAGGTGGTGGTGGACGAGATCGACGGAGAGGTGGTGGAGGATCTCTACGGAGAGAGGTGGTGGTGGAAGAGATCGACGGAGAGGTGGTGGAGGATCTCGACGGAGAGGTGGTGGTGGACGAGCTCGAGGAGGAGGTGGTGGTGGACGAGCTCGAGCAGGAGGCGGCGGTGGTGGATCTCGACGGAGAGGAGCGGATCTTGTCGGAGGAGAGGAGCTCGATCGAGGAAGAGGAGGAGAGGCGCGTTGTATCTGAAAAAAAAGAGCCAAGGTCAAAGAGAGAAAGACAAGGGTCAGTAACATGACATGAAAAAATTAAAGGACTAAAATGAAAAAATATTGTACTGGAGATATACTATACTTGTGTTATTATTGTGCTTTGTTCCCTTCTAGTTTACATTGTTGTCTAGCTAGTGATATTTTATTTTAACAGTAATTGTCTAGCTAGTTTACATTGTAGTCTAGTATAAACTACATAGTTTATACATAATCATAATCATAGTTTAAACATTCATAATCATAGTTGAATATTGTAAAACTAGACATTGAGATGCAAAACTAAATATTGAACATTTAGATGCAAAACTAAACATTGAGATGCTAAATATTGAACATTTAGATGCAAAACTAAACTTTTAGATGCAAAACTAAACATTGTAGTCTAGTTGCCCATGGTCTGAATATTTATGAATTCAGAACAATGAAGGCCTCCTAGACATAAAATTAAATGATCAACACTAGATAAACAGAAAATCAAGAAACTGATCAACACTTGAAAAACTGAGAATCATCAACACTTGATAACCAACATTACAAACCATTGTTCAACTTACAAACCAACATTACAGTAGATGCATTGTTCAGAACACTAGTCCACTAGAACACATTACAACTTAAAATGAAACACAATTTCTTCAAGGGTCTTCAATCATGTTCTTCAAGGGTCTTCAATCTCCACAAAATCAAGGCAGATGTGACCATGCCTTGGGTCTGCAACAATCAGCAACAGTGATCCCTCTACTATATTTGCCTCCTCCCTAAATTGCTGCCATCCTATTGTGAATGCAATTCTATCATCTTCATCTTCCATGTGGTACCATCCTTCAAAGGGCACATCAAATTCCCAAGCCAACAGTTGAATGTCCTTGCCATGGGCATCCAACTTCTCTGAATGTTTTTGCAGAAAGGTACTGGCATAGTAACAACTTGTGTAAGAACTAAGTCTGAAACATTGCATAAAAAAGTGAGAAATTAAGTAGTAGATAGTTACCAAAGCATCTAGTTTAACATTTTCCTGATTATACTTGTGCACCATAAACTGCATCTCATTGACACTTTCATAGAATTCTTCCTCAGCTAGTTCTTGCCCTGGTTTTAGAGCCAAAACCTTGTAGATACCATAATTGATGGTTGCCATGTTCTCCTCACTAATTTCTCTGATGTTTGAGAAAATAGTCTTCTGAAGTATAGCTCTAATTTCAGGCATCACACAAGAAAGACCTGCTCAAAGTAGTAAACAATGGCAAACTAGTTAACATAGCAAGTCTTTCACTAACATGACATAAAAGCAGTTAAAATTGTGAAACAGTTTACCTCCATCTGCAACAATAGGCTTCTCAACCTTCATATTGTCCACAAATTCGTAATCGTGATATCAAAATTGTTGGCTTTCCACATACCTGAAAGAGACAACCTCACCTTGCTGGATATCATATTTCCTAACAAGGGAACTCCAGTATGGTCCACAGATGGTAGTTCTTGACACTTCTTTCTCCAGGAAGAAGTCATACACATGCCTGTTCCTGCATGTAGCCACCATCCAGTTCTTTGACATTGCAAATTTTTCAAGTTGTTCCTTGAATTTGCAAGGTACTGCCTGAAATAAAAACAAGAGGAATGTTTGTCATTATACACCTCCTTTCCAGATAAAAACAAGAGATCCATTGTACTGATGTTATAACTTACCACTCCATTTTCAAATCCCTGCATCATAATCAGATCAAAAGAAACGCGCTGTCGGAATGGAGGCCAGTTTTGCACCGTTCTTGTACGTAACACAACTCATCTCATCCATTCCTATGAAAAGAGGCAAAGGATCTGAATCACCTGTAGGATAACTTGTGCTCCTGTTGTACAATCAGAGATCTGCATCACACATGAAACATTCAGATGTAAGTACACAAACAGAACAACAATATTCAGGTAAGAACAAGAGATGAACTCACCATAGGCAGAAGAACTCGACATAGGCAGAAGAAATAACTCCATACTACCACCATGTTAAATAGGAAAGCACCTGGACGTGGGGGCAAGCACCTGGCGCAGCACTTCCCCCACTTTCCCCACTTCCAAGGACGTGTGTGCAGTGCATAAATGTAATAAATGAAAAAATGCTCTGAATAAATGTACAAAATGGTCTGAATGCTCTGGTAATTTAGGCACAAAATTCAGGCACAAAATGCTCTGGTAATTTACACAAGTAGTTGACTAGTAGTAGAACTAATGTAGTCTATTATGGAACTAATGTAGTCTATTATGGAACTAATATAGTCTAGTAGCCCATGGTCTCTGAATATTTATGAATTCAGAACAATGAAGGCCTTCTAGACATCAACAAAACAGGAATATGAAACAAGTAATAAAACAAGCACATCCATAGTTGACAACATTAAAACAAGCACAACCATAGTTGACAACATTAAAACAAGCACAACCATATAATTTCAGGCACAATACAAGTGATACAAACACTAGTAGTTAACTTACAGAATAAGGACATAATAACTAAAGCTTAAAACAACATTGATGACATTGTTCCTTAAACAACTGCAGCACAACCTAAACAAGCATCTGTTAACTAACTGATTCCAAATTAGCCTTGTCACTAACTGATTCCTTAGTTGACAATGTCAACAAAGTTCAGCCCAAGGTGATCACTCATATGTTCTATCTTGATCACAAGCATTGAAGCCCATCCAACATCAGCAGCAAATGTGAAGTCATTCCACCCTGCGGTGAAAATGACTTCTCCATGTTCCTTGCTAATGGAGTAGGCACATGCAATGAAGCTATCTTCGTCTCCTTCTATGTCTTGCCCTTCCCTGGAAAGATATGCTATGTCATGTCTTGGGTACATTGTAGCCTTGTATGACCTCTATAGGCATGAACTGCAATAATCATGTATTTCGCAGCTAGTATTTTTTACACATTTGGCATGCATAGAATGAAACAATGTAATAGTGATTTAGCTCTAAGCCTTACCAAGGCATCCCATGCTTGGTTTTCCTCATTCATCTTGTGTACCCGTAAATTCTTCTCATCATTACTTTCAATGATCTCATGGTGCATCACATGAACATCTTTGTAGATGGCAAATAAGATGGTGGCCATGTTCTGCTCAAAGGATTGATTGAATGTTTGAGAAGATTGTCTGTCTGCATGCTTCTTATTCCGAAGGACATCTCCAATCACTAAGCAAAAGAGAAGAAATAAAATAATTAGTACTAGTACATGTAAAGAAATTAGTAGTAGTTGAGGAAATAGTTAGTAGTAGTTGTTAGCAAGAACTTACATGGAGCTTCATGGATGTACTTTTCAACACCATTTGAGGAAATGGTGACATGGAATAAATTGTCCAAACCCTCAATCGGATCTGGATCATATTCAAATTCCAGTACATCACCAAGACCAATGTCGTAGACTCTCCACAATGACGTCCAATAAGGACCACAAATCAATGTCTTTTCATCAGTCTTCTTCAAGTACAGATCATAGTTTCTAATTGCACTGCTGTTGGCAACCAGCCAATTCTTAGGAGTGAAATCATTCAGTCTCTCCCTAAATGAACATGGAACAACCTACAGGATGAACATAACATAATGTAGTTAACTTACCAACCTACAGGATGAATACAACATAAAGTAAACTATTGTTGTCTGGATGTGAAAACTCACCACACCATCAAATGGAAACTCATCAACAATGACAATCTGGAAGCTGGTTGCCCTCCTCTGTGTCCTACCACAGTTGTGAGCAGGTTGTCCACACACAACACAGTCCATTGCTAAAAATTAAGAAAGTAATTAGTAACAGAACCTAAACATTGCAACCATATTACAGTACTGAAGAACAATCTACGCATTTCAGTACTGAAGAACATTCTACACATTTCAGTCACTTATAATCTGATGAACATAATCAGGAACATATTCAGGAACATAACCAGGAACATAATCAGGAACATATTCAGGAACATATTCAGGAACATAATAAGGACAAAACCTAATCAGGAAAACGCAACCCTAATCAGGAACATAATCAGGAAAACGCACATTCCATGAAAACCCTAATTTGAAAGTCTAATCAAGCAGAGGATGAACAGTTAGAAGAAAGAGGGATTTACCTGAGAAGAAACCCTAATGAAGGAGTGGTTCTTCTTCTTTGGGTATCTTGCGGTCACTGTAATATTACAAGAAGAAAGAGGGATTAGGACAGAACCGCAAAATAAAGATTAAAGCAAGTATGAAGAAGGTTGGAAGAATCAAGCAGAAGTGAAGAAGGTTGGAAGAATCAAGCAACAGAAGAAAAGATTAGAGAGAGAACTGAAGAAATCTGAAGAACTGCAAAGGAACTAGAACTCACCGTACGAACTGCCGAGTCTGCAGATGCATGGAAAGAAAAAGAAAAGATTAGCGAGAGAACTCTAAAGAAATCTGAAGAACTGCAAAGGAACTGAAGAACTCACCGTACAATCTGCCGAGTCTCCAGATGGATGGAAAGAAAAAGAAGAGATTAGAGAGAGAACTCTGAAGAAAAGATAAGAAAACAAGTCTGAAGAACTGCATAGGAACTCACCGTAGAACTGCCGAGTGGGAGAGAGGGAACTGCCGAATGGAAGAGAGAGAGGGGAGGTTGTCCCTTCGGTTCCCTCCTTATAATATTCCAACGCTCCACGCGCTCTCTGTCTCTTCGGTTCCAGATATTTTGGCCCATATTTTGGCCGAGTGGGCCTTTGCCTAGTACTTTCTCCTACAGTTGGAGTACTTTGTCCTACAGTTGGAGTACTTTGTGTTTTTGAAAAAATACATTTTGTTGCAGCAACTTATCCTTAGTATGGATTTGTTGCATACAACTGTAAGAAGTATACAGAGAAGTTTCTTTTTTGAATCCATTTTAAAAAACAGCAGTGGCAAGTAGAAAAAAATTCAATTTGTTGCAACAACTTATCCTTGCTATTGTGAAAAATTAACACAATAGCAGTATGGATTTGTTGCATCTATATTTTCAGAAAAGCAAACACAACTGGATTAGAAAACACAAACTTGATATATAATATAAGTTCAATAATAGCTGGATACAAACACAACTGGGTACATAACCACAACTAGATACAAACACACTGGATACAAACACACTGGATACAAAGTTAATTCATGGGCACTACTTAGATGATCTCTAGTAGATGATCCCTAGTTGATGATCTCAACAAAGTTAAGACCAATAAACTCTTGCATGGGCTCTACTTTCATCAAAAGAAGTGCTTCATTGCCAATGTTAGCAGCATTGGTGAAATCAGTCCATCCATTCGAAAACACACATGCCCCATGTCCCGGGCAATGGAGTAGGTGCACAATGAACTCTTCTTGTTCTTCTCCTAGCATGTCCATCCTTGGAAAGATGAGCAATGCCAAAACACAGGTACATTGCCCATCTATAGCCTCGAGGCATGTCGCAAAACAAATAAATATCCACAATTGATTTAGTTGCATGCAAATAAAATAATTTCAGATGTCAAACATATGAACTGTGGGAAATTACCAGTGCATTGAAGTGAACATTATCATCATCCATCTTGTGCACCCAAAATGTTTACGATCCTTTGGTTCATAAAATTCCTTCTCCACAAAAACATCTTTGTAAATGCCAAACAGGATTGCAGCCATGTCCTGTTCACTAATGGAGTGGATGTCTGAGAAGATTGTCCTATAGAGGATACTTCTTATTGGGCTAGGCAAATCTCCTACAACTAATCAGAGAGGATGTGTTAGCCTTAATTATTTCGAAAATGCATTGTGAAAAAAAGATGAGTTATTGTTGTGATACCAGTTTCTTCAACTGCATCCTTCTCAACATTGTTGGAATGAACAGTTATGTTAAATGAGTTCTCTAAAGGTTCAAAGGGATCATCAGTACATTGGAAATGTACAACATCACCCACAGCAATGTCATAAACTCTAACTAATGATCTCCAGTAAGGGCCACATATTAGTGTAGCTGACTCATCCTTCTGTAAGAATAAATCAAATCTTCTGAATCTTGGGCTCTTGGCAACTAACCATTTCCCAGGAACTAAATTGTTCAACCTCTGTTTGAATGAGCAGGGAATGTACTGTAGTTTAACAACATAATTTAGTTCCCATTGCCAAAAACTATTTGAATGAGCAGGGAATGTCAAATCCATTAGCTCTCCTGTTACTAGGGAATGAGCAGGGAATGAGCAGAAAAACTTACTACACCACGTCTAAAACCATGGCCAATGACAATGTCAAATCCATTAGCTCTCCTGTTAGATCTGCCACAATTGTCACCAGGCTGATCACAGATAGCACACTTCATGTCATCCATCACCTACAAAATAACATCCAGGTTAATTCACCTACAAAAATTCACCCAGGTTGATCACATATAGCAGGTTCAAATTCAGAACCTGAGAGCTGAAAAGTCGAAGGAGGAAATTCAGAACATGCGACCTGAAAATGTAGTAGAAGGATTAGATTGCATCAGATTAAATGAAATAGAATAATAAGATCTGTGTATAGAATTGAACTCACCCAGAAAGTCAAAGGGATATAAAAAAAGCTCTGCGCAGAAGAATTGTAAACCGGCCAGGTTTCTCCTCCTATTTAAAGGTAAAGGGATGTAAAACTGCTCCCCCACATCCACCACTGCCCCACGTCCACCACTTCCCCCATGATGTGGCCCATTTAAACAGACACTGTCCACTGTTTTCCCCCACGATGTGGCCCATTTAATCAGACACTATCCAGGCCCATTCAGTACTAATCTAGCTTTATTATCACCAACTGGAGCCACGCAGCTGGATCCCTAATTTTGACTGGAATAATCCTAGTGTCCCCGAACAACAAGCGTACATCTCCCTCTTTCGATCAATGTTTTGACAACATCTTTCCATCCAAAAGATAATCGCTTGTCGTCCATTCGATTAGCATCATTCTACAATCCGAGTCTTGGAAACTGCTATTTGTTCACAGCAAGAAGAATAACTTCAGATCCTTTAGGAACCCCAAGCCTGGGAGCTCTTGAGCATAAGACAGGCTTTAGAAACTTCAAAAGATAAGTATTTGTTAATTCTTTTGAAAAACCCTGGAAAACAGAAATTTCAATTATGATCAAAACATACCATACAGTAACCATTAGTAGTGAACATGATCAAACATTACTAACCATATCTCCTTCTCCAGGTCTCCAGTGAACATGATCAAAGGAAGCTATGATGTTTTCTTCTGTCATTTTCCACACATACTCCTTAATATCAGGTCTTGGTAGCACTTCAACATAGCTTCTCAGTTGGATAACCTGATTGAATGTCAAATCAACCTTGTTTGCAAAAATGCATTCATAATCAAAGGATTCTTCACCAGCAAAACCAGGTCCTACATGACAAATAAAGCATTATTCATCACCCAAAAAAACTCTAGTAAAAAAAGTATAATAGTAAGCATCTGCAGGTGAAAATCACACCTCTAGTAGTAATCAGACTCTTTTCATGAATCTCAGTGGGGCTGTACCTACAAAGATGTGCATAAATATGTTATAAGAGATACTCAGATAAATGGTAAGAATGGGTTTAATGAGACAGGGTAGTACTCTTCAATTTTAAGTATCTCAAGCTTAAGGTAGAACCACTGATGTCTGAGTCTTGGTGGTAGTTTTCTTTCATCTGTAAAAATGAACATGCAAACATCCCCTTCCTTCAGATTAAATGCCTCTACCACCTTTGCCCATCCAGGAGGGATGATCTGGGCTTTTCCATCAGCCTGAAGAATCATCCTACAATACTTTATTGGAGATCCTAACTTGAGCATCACACCTACACTAACCATTTGAGATCTGGCTTGAATACAATGTCTCATGAGGTGTTCATCCATGAGGAACTGCATCAGGAACTTTCTTGTAAACTCTTGAATGAATTCCTGGAATTTGTTAGATAAAAATGTGAGTAATGTGCAGAACTTACAGATAAAAATATGAATAATGTGCAGAACATATATACATACCATTAAACCCTCCAAAGGAATGACATTTGTTGATGTAATTGTGCTAACATAATTCTTAATTGCAGGCCTTGGTAGCACTTCCACATTGCTTCTTAGCTGCATTAATTGGTGGTAATTCATTTGAACCAAATTTCCAAAAATGCAGTTTGTATCAATTGAATCAAATCCTGAATGTCCAGGTCCTAAAAAATGCCAAACAATGTATCATCGGTACCAGAAAATATAGATCAATGACAAGAGCATAGATTACAAAGTAAATGGTGCTAAACAAACCTCTAATTTTGATCATTAGCCTATCATCCCTCTCATCATCTTGGACTCTGTAGTAATCATATTCATCAGTGAACCAATTACAGAACTATTTTCAGATCTATTTCTAGCATTAGTAAAAATCAGATTTTTTGTTTAGAATTACAGATGAATTAGATGAACCATTTCAGATATACAAAGCACACACTAGATGGATGAAAAGACCATACTATATATACAAAGCACACACTAGATATACAAAGCACACACCTGCAATTATCTGATTGCTCTTGAGAAATCGCAGGGGGAGAAGGGGATGTGGCTGCTGCAGTCCAGTTGGTGCGGCCGCGCGGATCCATTGCAGAAGCTGCTATGGATGATCTCCAGCTCTCCGGAGAGGATCTGCAGTTCTCCAGCTCTCCGGAGAGGATCTGCAGAAGCTGCTATGGACGGAGAGGATCTGCAGCTCTCCGGCGGCGGGTGGTGCGGCGGCGCGGACGGAGATGATCTGCAGCTCGGGCTCGGGCGGTGGTTGTCTGGCGGCGGGTGGTGCGGCGGCCGCTGACGGAGATCGCAACTCGGTTGGTATCGGCGAGTGGCGCGTGCGGACGGTGAGGATCTGCAGTTCTCCAGCGGCGGGTGGTGCGGCGGCGCGGACGGTGAGGATCTGCAGCTCTCCGGCGGTGGGTGGTGCGGCGGCGCGGACGGAGAGGATCGGCAGCTCTCCGGCGGCGGGTGGTGCGGCGGCGCGGAGGTCACGCGCGAGAAATGGAGGCCAAACCCTAGCGCTGGCGGCGGGGTGCCTCTCTTATACATTGGACAACAGAGGGGAGGGGGGTTTGTGCAAGGTGGCGCGGGTGGAGGGACGAATAGGAAACTAAAATATTAACTGAGGGGCGTCCCAGCTAATCGCTATAACTACGGAGCCGAGGTGGAAGGACACAGAAAAGTTAATAACAACCTAAGGTACTAATGTGCAAAATGACCATACTATATACGCACACACCCACCCACCGCGGCCGTCACTTTCTCCACTCCCTCACTTTCCACTCCCTCACTCTCTCCCTTTCCTCGTGTTAGGGTTCCACCGCCGCCGGCCGCCGCCCAACATGAAACCCCTCCAGCGAATCCCATCGCCGCCGCCACCTGAGGAGCTTGTCTGTTTTTTTCTCGTGTTCTTCTTCTATTCTTATTTCTTCTTCTGTTTTTCTTTTATTCTACTCGTTAGATCTTTTCTGTTCTTGATTAGGAACTGTTGTTTAGATCTGATCTAGTCTTCTTAGATTAGTGTACTCTGGTTCTCTTAGAATAGTGTATAGATCTTTTCTCGTGTTCTTAGATTACTGTACTAGATCTGGTGTTGTTATTAGATTAGTGTTCTTAGTTTAGATTGTTGTTATTAGATTAGATTTGTTCTGTTCTTAGATTTGTTATTAGATTAGATTTGTTCTGTTCTTAGATTTGTTATTAGATTAGATTTGTTCTGTTCTTAGATTTGTTATTAGATTAGATTTGTTCTGTTCTTATATTTGTTCGAGATTTATGTTCTTTGTCTAACCTGCTATCTGATCTTGTTTGATCTAACCTGCTATCTGATCTTGTTTGATCTAACCTGCTATCTGATCTTTGGGTGCTTAGATTTGTTCTTTGATTTATGTTCTTTGTCTAGATCTATGTTCTTAGTTCTGTTCTTAGATTTGTTCTGTTCTTAGATTATATTTTGTTTAGGGTTCTGCTAGGATTAATTCTATTGATGTCAAGAGTTGATGATTATTTCTGGTTAAGGGTCTGTTGATGAAGAAATGTTCTGAATTTTCAAAAAATTCATAATGTTCAGAAAGTTCAGATTGTTAAGATTGTTCAGAATGTACTGAACTTTCTGAATGTTCTAATCTTTCTGAATGTTCTGATCTTTCTGAATGTTCTGATTTTTCTGAATGTTCTGAATGTTCTGATCTTTCTGAATGTTCTGATCTTTCTGAATGTTCTGAATGTTCTGATCTTTCTGAATGTTCTGATCTTTCTGTTTTGCTATGTTCAGAAAATTCAGAAATTACTGAATGTCAGAATGTTCAGCATGATCTGAACTGTCTGAATGTTCTGTACTTTCTGAACTTTCTGAATGTTAGGAATATTCAGAATGTAATTATTGACTTTCTGAATGTTTTGCTATTTGATCATGTCCTGAACATGTTTTAGCATTACTGATTACATTGCTTTAGCATTACTGATTACATGCTGTTTTTATACTAGATGGGAACCTGTGAGAACTGTGCCATTGACATCTCAGATGACAGTGGCAGCTTGATCCCAAGCCACAACACTAGTGGCAGTGACAGCTCTGGCAGTGACACCTCTGCCAGTGACACCTCTGGCAGTGACACCTCTACGGAGTGGTTCGTGCCAGATGGTTATGTGCCAATTATGCCAGCACAAGATGATGGCTTGGTTTTAAGGGGTATGTATCTATACAAACTTTGAACTATCTAGTCTGTTACAGCAGTTGAGAAATGGTACTACTATTTATAAAATTTGTTATATTTGTGCTGTATCAGGACCAAAAACAAGGGAATACATGAGTGGGACCACCAGTATATGTTTGGAAATGACATACTACTGTGTCCATGCCAAGTTGAGTTTTTGGACGAATGGTGCAATGGCAGAAGGCCAGCAATAAAGTACTATGTCTACAAGATGACAGAGTCAGCTGTCATTGAGAAGAAATGCAAAATGGTGAGCAGTTATTTACTTTATCATGCATAACAGTGAGGTAGAAACAGAGTCCAAAAGAATGCTAACAGTTGTGTAAACTTGATACTTATACAGGAATTTAATGCTGAGTTCACAACCAAGTACCTGAAGGACTTTCTTAATGAACCACTTACTGTACAAGTTTAATCCATGGCTGAAGATGATCGTGTGGATGTGAGGATGAAGATGGGAGTAAACAATAGAGCAATGATAACCAGTGGATGGTGGACAGCTGTGCAGGCCTTCAACATGAAGAAGGATGATGCTATGCTGTTCAGTTTCTGGTACAAGTCAGACGGTAAGTTGCGCCTGATGCTCGCGGCACTCCCATAAAGCGTAGATCTGACAGTACTGATTGGGTGGAAGTAGAACTTCTGTTATGAGTTCTACTTATTTTGGATGTAATTATCTGATGGACTGCTTAAGTTGGACTGCCTAGTACTATATATGCTGGACTACTAAGTACTACTTTTGTAGTTGTAAGTATGGAGCAGTAAGTACTATGTTGGATTATCAGTATGAAATCAGTAGTATATAATTATGTGCTGTGTGGTATCTGTTTTCTGATTATTTGATTATGCTGGTTATTCTTTTGGAGGCACAGCACAAAGTGCCTCAAATGGATGACCATTTTGAGGCACACCTGATAGTGCCTCAAATGGATGACCATTTAGAGGCATGTTTGACAGTGCCTCCAATGATCATCCATTTGAGGCAATGTCAGGTGCCTCAGTTGGTTGGACATTGGAGGCAGCAGCATAGTGCCTCAGATGGATGATCATTGGAGGCACACCAAATAGTGCCACAGTTGGTCACTATTTAGAGGCATAATTTAGTGCCTCTAAATGGTAACCAATTGTGGCACTTCTAATTGTGCCTCAGTTGATATACTTTTAGTGGCATTATCACAGAAAATGCCTCTAAAAGTTATGTCTTTGAGCGTCAAAGTCAATCGATAGTTTAGCATAGAGGCACGGATCGTGCCTCTATTTTTCAAACATTAGAGGCACTATCAATAGTGCCTCAAAAGGATAAACTGTTAGTAACTTTTAAAACTGCCACTAAAAATTATATTTGGGCACTATTTTCGAAGTCATCAATAGATTGAGGCGCAGTTTGAAAAACTGCCTCTAAGAAAAGTGACTCTGATTCCTGGACGTGCCTAGTGGGTGGCCGGTGGTTTCCCCCGCCTGAACTAACGTCGTCGATCCATCTCTCTCTAGATGCACCTCGCGCGACGCCTGGACTGGACTGGCCCATCGACCTCGCCCGATATATCCAGAGACCTTGCAACTCTGATCACCCTCGCTTTCTGACTTTCTTTGTGTGCACCTCAATCCCTCTAGCCCTGTAACCGCCGGTCATCGGAGTGAGTGTGATGGATAGACACACAGAGAGAGGGACCTGCAGCTGTTCCGGTCGATCGATACGTTCCTCCGTGCACGCCTTAGCCCAATTTTCCTCTGAGATCGATCGACATCGACACATATATGCATACGTACGTACGTACGTGCACGATTATTATCCAGCATTGTGGCCGGTGCATGCATGGTGGGCAAAGAGTCCACGCCGACGTACGTACGTACGCGATCGAGCTGCTCTCGTCGATCGTAGCTCTAAGGCGCGCGTGGAGGAGGAAGCCGCCACGTAGGCAACGCACGTATTCGACGCGGCCAGTTTTCCATGTGCTTTTTTGCGTCCGATCGTCGATCGAGTATGCCTAGCAGTAGGTAGTCCACTTACATTGCCTAGTCTAACGCTAACACATCGTAATAACGTTACATAAGGATGGCAATGGGCAGGTACGGACAGGAACTATACCTTACCTTTTCGAAACAGTCTTTCGCTCCGCTTTATAAATAAAGCACATAGGTGAAACCGCTGCTGGGCCAGACAGCACATCGTTTAAAGAAAACAAACAGCACGGGATACAAGGCGCCGGGTAGAACCCAAGCCCTACACGAAACGCAAGAAGAAGAAAAGAAAAGGAAAGCCGAGAACGGCGGTATGCCAAAAACAGAAACAACTCGCAACCGGTGCGCACCCCAAAGAAGTACCACCACACATCCCGCAGTCCAAAGCGCCTGCGAACTAGGACAACACCTTCAAGAAGGGGAGTGACGACGACGACATTGTTGTCCGGCCGGGGCCTAGGTTTCCCCAGTGCACGCGGAGGGGTGGGGGAGGCCCCGACACCTTCAAGAAGGAAGGTCATACCAAGGCGTCACCATACCAAGATCAACAGACAAGATTTCTCCGACCCTCCGGAGCCACCCACCCAGCACTTTGAGAAGCTCCACCAAACCCGCCACCCACGAACACATGCCACCCTGGTCTTGAGTCACCGTCACACCGGGAACCACGGAGCGAAGCCGATAAGCCGAGGGAGCGGAGACTTTGGCGATGGTCGGCATGTCAATAGTACGCGGGAGGGAACTACCTCCACCACTAGCAGGTGGTAGCCGACCGGGTGCAGCAGCAAGACAAACCAGGCCCTTAGGCGGCCAAACATGGAGGCTCGTGAAGTCCCGCCGCCGCACTACAGCAAGGGTGCCATCGAACACGCCAACCGCCGCCCTAGACCCCACTACTCCTCCCACCAGGGGATCCGCCGCACCGGCAAATCCTGGCTGCCAAGTAGCAGCACCATCGCCCCCGAGATCCCCCGTGCCTACCGGACCGCCGTCGGTCTGGGGGTCTCACGTCACCTCCCGAAGCCACCTCCGCCGGAGGGAAGTCGAAGCCATCGCCCCAGCGTCCACGAGCTCGAGTCCTTACCACCGTCAGCATCACACTCGAAAAGTCCGCCGGGATGGGTGAGGTGATCGAGCGCTACCTCATGTGGTTGAAGGTCCGCCTCGCCAGCAAGGTGCGGGGTACTACCCGCCACCAACCAAAGCGGCCGCTGTCCAGATGCAATGGCAGGGCCGACCAGCCGGGATCAGGCCCAGATCAGCCCGTAGGCCCAGATCTGGCCAAGATCAGCCCGCTGCCGCGCTGCTGCGCCGAGGTTACGCCATCGACCGCGCCCCGGGGAACTCCCTCCCAGCCCACCACCATCGAGCCGACCCCCGTCGTGATCCGCCGCCGCCGGAGGGGACGTCGCCGTAGGGCCTACCCGAGCCGGCCCTAGGGAACCAGCAGGGGCAGAGGCACCCGCGCCGCCCAGGGGCAGCAGCAGCCGAGATCGCCGCCACCGCCAGCCGAGCTCCACCAACCCGCTCCGCCGCCACCAGGGCTGTCGGACCGCCGCCGATCGAACAGGGGCAGGCCGGTCGCCGCCACTGTGGGAAGCCCCCATCGGGCAGCTCTAGGCACAGCCGCCAGCAGCGCCCGGCCAGCGCGCCCACTCGATGTCGCCAGCCTGCAACGCCGCCGATGCTAGCCGAGCTTTGCCCGACAGCAGGCCTTGGCAGCGGAGGAAGGCGAAGCGACCGGGCGCGGCAGGATTAGGTTCCCGGTCTCATGGAGCGGCACGCGAGGCTGCCTGTTTTTTTCGAACTTTAGAGTTTTACCTTTTAGCTTTAAGTCGGTATGTAGGAATATTTTAGTTAAAGTATGTGAATATATGTACTTTATGTGTGGTGGAACATTTTCATCTAAAGTGTTCTGTCCGTCAAAAAAATATTTTAGAAGTTGGATGTATTTCCTCTTATAATCAGTAATACAAGAAGTTTTAGTTAGTTTGTTAAAACTTCTTATCAGTAGTAAACAGACGGAGTACGCTTCATTTGACATGTATAAATATAATTTCTTAGTGTGAACTGTGAACAAAGGCCTTCTATTGACAAATCCACAACCTAACACAAAATTTTACTCGTATCCGTGGATAACTATGCCCGTACTCGTACCCGATGGATACCCAATATGTTAATTCAATAATATATAAGTTATTCATAATTTTACATTTATCAATAGCATATTTTTCGAAAATTACAACTGTTACAATTGCGACAAGAAGATAACGAAGAACGAAAACGAAAAACACAGCAAGGGGACACAGATTTAACGTGGAAAACCTCTCCAACAAAGAGAGGAAAAACCACGTACCAAAAATAAACTTCACTATATCGGTGTTTACAAACGCCGGATTTCACAGATGAACTAACCCAACCGCGCTTATAGGGTATATATCGGTGGAAACCCAGCTCGACGATCCGTCCGTAGAAGCCTCGCCCACTGGCCGGTTTCTACCATACTTGTAATTTGGATCAACATATAACAACAACTATCTCTGCTAAATAATAATAGGTAAGCACACCGTATTTTGTTCTATTTTATTTATGTCCGCGCCGACCGAACGAGTACGTACTAGGAGCATCACTGAGATTAATGAGAGAGAGAGAGTGTGTGTGCGCGCGCGTTTGGGCTCATCGATAGGGATAGCACGGCTGGCGCGGGTCGTTTTCCTCTGGCTTTTCGACCAGCAGCTTCGAATTCTTGTTTCGGGTCGCCACCAACACCGACCAGCGCCCAATCAAACCAACCCCAAAACTCAAAAACGGCCGGTCATGGGGGCGAGGAGGAGGCCATGTACACAGGCCACGGCATCATTAAATTCTGGAGTTAATCGGCATGGATCATGTACCATCGCCTTGCTACGGCCTTTATTCGTGCACATCGTAGGAGCTAACTTAGCTAGGTACGCATTCTCTTGTTCAATTTGTCAACCTGTCTAGTACATTGACTTGTTGGATTAATTGGTTGATTGATGATTGATCTGGTTGGCTTTGTGTTAAATACGTCTGTGTGGTCCTTAATTAGTACTCCTTTCTCGAAATAGCCGCCCGCTTTATAGATAAGACACAGGTGGCATCACGGTGGACAAGACAACGCCCAAAGGACCAACACGGACCGAACAGACAAGTCCAAAACAAAAACAAAAACAAGAAGAGAGAAAAGAAAACAAAGCCGACAACGGCGGAGCGACGAAACAGAGAAGACTCGCAACCGTTGCGCCCACCGGAGAAGTACCACCACATCACTAGCAATCCAAAGCGCCACGTACCAAAGCAGCACCTCCAAGAAGGGGAGTGACGATGACGACACTGCTGCCCGGACTAGTCCTAGGGTTTCCCCCGGTACGCCATGGGAGACGCGGAGGAGATACCCCCGGCGCCCTTCAAGAAGGATGGCGATGCCCAAAGGCGTCACCGCGCCGGTGTCAAAAAGACAAAGATTTCTCCCGATCCCTCCAACGACCCTCCCGACCACTATGTATTGCTCCGCCAAGCTTGCCGCCCACCTACACGCGCCAACACGGTCTTGAGGACTTCACCACCGTCACTGCGGGAATGTAGACCGAGGCCAGAGGAGAGAGCGGGGGCACCGACGAGGAAAGGCATGGCATCAACACGCGGGAGAGATCAATCTCCACCGCCCTCAGGCGATAGCCGACCGGATGCAGCAGCAGGTCATACCAGACCATCTTGGCCCGGCCGAGCCCGTCAAGGCCCGTAAAGCCCCGCCGCTGCGGCAGAAGGGTGCCTCGACACGCCTCCCTAGCACCAGGCTCCACTCCTCCTCCACCGAGGATCCGCCACCGTGACAAATCCGCCGCCAAGCAAAGCACCATCGCCACCGAGACCACCTGTGCCACCGGACCGTTGTCGTGCCGAGGAGCAACCGAGCCACGCCACCCCATGGCCAAAGGAACGGCCAAGAACCACCTTCCGGGGCCGCCCGGCTTCCCTGCACTCGAGCCAAGGCCCCGGCCACCGTCACAACACACAGCCACCGAGAGTTCTGGTGAAGGTCAGGACTCGGATTCGCAGACAATGAGCACACGGGAAACCTAGGGGAGGAGAACTACCCTCCATCACCTTGCGGGTGCCGTCCGGACGGGCAGCGACATCAAAGGGTTAAGATCAGGCCCAGATCAGGCCCGGCCAGGCCTAGCTAGCCCGGCCAGGCCCGGATCAGGCCCAGATCTAGCCCTTGGAACCGCCCCCGCTGCTGCAACCAGGACTCACCGCCGCCACCGAGCTGCTCCACGAGTCGCCCTCCACCGGCATCCACCGCCGCCGCCGCCGCCATGACCCGGCCCGGAGACTAACGCGCCATCGGCAGAAAGACGCCGCTAGCTGCGCTAAGCCACGCCTCCAGGAGAGCTCCGCACGCCCCCAGTAAGGCCCGCCGTCAGATACGCGACGCCGCCAAGCCCCGCCGACGAGCACGACGCCGCTTCGGTCCCTGCCGAAGCCGCCCGAGCCGCCGCCAGACCCACGCGGTCCTCCGCGCCACCGCCTGCGTCTCCGCCGCCAAAGCCGCCCGCCAAGCCACATCGCGCCGTCGGCCACAAACACGCCGCCGCCACTCTGCGAGTCCGCCCACGCTGCAGGACGAGAGCAGAGGAGAAAGGCCCGCCGCCACCGACGCCGGCGGCTTTGCCGCGCTACCCGTGGCAAGCGGCGGAGACCGAGAGGGGACTGGCGGCGGCGGGAGGCTTCGTGGGAGCGACGCGGGGGACTCTAGGGTTTTCACAGAGGGCGAACTCTATTACTCCTTTCTTCACACTAATAAATTGTTTTGACAGGCAAAACACTTTAGACGAAACTTCCGGAGTATTAGGAAGCCTTTTTTGTGGATTTGTCACTGGAAGGCCTTTGTTCACACTAAGAAATTATAGCTATGCATGTCAAATGAAACGTACTCCGTCTGTTTACTAATAAGAAGTTTCAGCAAACTAACTAAAACTTCTTGTATTACTGATTATAAGAGGAAATACATCCAACTTCTAAAATATTTTTTGATGCACAAAACACTTCAGATGAAAATGTTCCACCACACATAAAGTACAATATATTAACATACTTTAACTAAAATATTCCAACATACCGACTTAAAACTAAAAGGTAACTAAAAATAAGCGATGCTAAATCAAATAAGATACAAAATGTAAACATAAAATATAAAAAGAAAGTTAAATAAAAAATGAAAAGGTTGCACCTAATGGGCCAGCTCATGAGAGACGAGGGTATGCACACTGGCATCAAATCGGTGTTAGTAAAACCAGGATGACATCTTATGTCGGTAGGCACTTCGAGATGGGCTGCATTTAGGATGACCCATTAACATGTAAGGTTGCGATTTATCTATTTATTTATAAATCATGAAATTCGCTATTTTTTAATTATTATTTTCTTTTTTTAGTTGATCATGAGAAAGAAAATCTTCATAAAGTTCAAAATTAAGTGTTCATGAAGGTGAGACAAAATGCTCATTAGGTTTAAAATAATTATTCATGGGGCTCGATATAGATGCTCGTGCCGTTCAAAAATGTTCATATATTAAAAAATCAAATTATTAAAGAAATAAGAAACGGGGAAGAACGAAGATTCATGGGTATATATGATTTAGATTAATATTATATATTACAAGGGATGCCCAGCGCGCATTGGAATGAGAATTAGCTTAATTCCCATTCAAATGACATCATCCACGTTCAAAAAATGGTTGCAACCATGGTTTAACTGAGAAAAATAGTTTACGACGAAAAAGGTTTGTTTGCAACAAGTATGTATTATATGTATTTCCAGTTGCAAGCATAGTACAACACAAAAAATGTCAATTGCAACCATTGCGCACTTGACCAACACAAATATCTGTGTTAAGGGCATCTTCACGGGGTCAACACAACCCGTACGAACGTGTTCGCGCGGACGTGTGGGGCGTGCGCGGCACCCAGCGGCACGATCCATCTGGACAGGCACGTCCGGTTTGACCCATATGTGCACTAAATCCGGGCAACGGTTGCGTCGACCCAGACGCGGGCGGGCGGAGGTGTGTCCGGGCTTATAGCTCCTATGCGACGTCTTTACGTGGAATTGGAAGGAAAGCCACATCGTTGCAAAGAATAGCTCGCATGCGACACTTCTGAAGCGGCAAATAGCTCCCGTGCGACACTTCTACTTAACCCCACGAGACCGTCAACGAATTCGAATCAGCTGAGCACAGTAGGACCCACAGCCTCTCCACGTCACGGCGGAACTCACCTAATGTCCACCTCATATCGTGGGACCCACCCTGTGGTTGAAGATAGCCGTTGGCCCCGATCCGTCCCCGCACCAGCACTCCCGCCACCGTTCCAAAGATCTCATCCCCTTCCGCTTTTCTCCGGCGAGCGCAAACGCCCAGCGAGGATGTCGAGCTCGCCTTCCACCGCTCATGGCCTCGGTATGGTGCGGTGCCGATGAGTAGGTGCCCCGATTGCCCTGCATCACGCCAAGCATCTTGTCACATCCACCGACAAGAACGGCAACATTGGTCAGGAATTTGTGAAGTGTGAGAGCAAGCCCGAGCCGGGAAAGGTGAGATCTGAGTGTTCCGAGCGCCAATTTCTCGCTTTTCTTTTGAAATTTCATACATTTCATCGAATTTGGGATTTAGGGTTCATCTCTGCGATTTCAGAAACTGCCAAAATGTGGGCATTTTGAGTGGCTTGATGAGTACATCGAGCGAATTGGGGTGGAGGTAGCATCCCGGGAGCTCGAAAACCCGTCTGTGGTGGAGCAATTGGGATGTGGCAACCCCATTTCCGCTGGTACTACGGTGGATGCGAAAGTGAAGGCCGAGCTGAAGAAGATGAACAAGCAGCTAAGGCAAATCATCGAATTGAAGAAACAGGACAATCTGATGGCCGTTTTTTTATTTTTGTGTAATTTATCTCGGATTAGTTTATCTCCTCATCGTTAGTCATTAGACAGCGCAGTCAGTGTTCGAGTGATGCTTTGTAATGGATGTAATGGTCTATGTCTTTGGCTTGAATAAAATGCAACACAAATTCGGGCTAATTTTGAGCTGCTCTGTTTTCGAAATCAGTGTTCCTTCAGTTTCGTCAGTTTCGTCAGTTTTCCTTTTATCAGTGTGCAGGGGGCGCCCGTGTGCAGGGGAGGAGAAGGGGTTGAAAAGTACAAAAAAACAACTGATGAGGATTGAAAAAGGCCAGACCCAAATAGAACTTAGCCAGGCCAAATGGACGTATCCAGGTCCAATAGTAACTATATGTTGATCGGGAAAAAAATGATACTCACGTTACAATCTAAATAGGACATCCATTTAGAAAGTAAATATATAAATGAAGTCCAAGGACATCCATTTAACTAACATAACTTGGGCGCTCCTTTAACTTATGTAAATATGTAAATGTCTTGTTTGAAAATGAACCATGTGTTGTATGAACTTGTTTTTGTGTCTTTTGTTTTATACACTTGTAAATATATAAATATTGCACGAGTATTATATGAACTTGTTTTTGTGTCTTTTGTTTTATACACTTGTTGTTTTGGTGTTGTGATAAATGACAATACAATAAAACGCAGATTACAATAAAACAAGGGGATAGATAATATTAGGATAACATTACTTATATTAGATAGGGGGATCGATAACATTACAATAAAAATAAAAAAGTACAATAATATAGAAGGGATAGGTGAGGGGTTTCGTGGCATAGTAAATCAAAATTTTCTACGGAGCGAACAGAGGGAAAGCCAAGATCTAATCTAGGAGATGCAAACAACGAGAGAGATTGGATTATATCTTCATACCCTTGAAGATTCGCACAGCGGAGCGTTCGTCGGAATGTGGGTGATGTAGTCGCATTTCGCCTCCTCGCGATCCGATCCAATCTAGCACCACAAGTGGCGGTGCCCGTGAGATGCACACGCACCTCGACGCCTCCTCCTTCCTCGGACCAGCGAGTATGGTGGAGAGATAGATTGGATCTACAACACGACGCGTGGTGTATATGGTGGAGAATTTCTCTGCAGGCTGCGCCTACAAACAGTCGGGAGGGAGAGGAAGGTAGCAAGGCTACTAGGGCTTGGAGGAAGGTGTGTGGGAGGGCACCACCCTCTATATAGAGGGGGCGCCAGCCCTTGCCCCTCCTCCAAGCCTATCTCTAGTTTAAACAATTTAAACTCTCCTTATCTAGAAATCCTATCTCTAGTTTAAACGATTTAAACTCTCCCTTATCTAGAAATCCTATCTCTAGTTTAAACGAGTTTAAACTTATCCAGATCGGTCAGGCCCTATGGGGCCTTGTGCCCTGGCCCAATGCGCCAGGACACCCTCATAGGCCCATGCCCCTCCCGGAAGGTGGGGCCACGTTGGTCCCCTTCCGAAGGTTCTAGAAGCTTCGCATAATACCGATTAACCCGAACAATTCCGAACTCCAAAAACTGCCGCCTTATATGAATCTTATTCTCCCGACCATTCGAACCTCTCGTGATATCCGGATCCCATCCGAGACTCGAACAAAAATTCATAAACCAATTATCCAATCTATCCTAGCGCCAAGACACGTTATGTGACCTGCTGTTCGAGAATATGCGTACATGATCTTCTATCAATAACCAACGGGGGGGTCTGGGCACCCATATTGACTCCCACACATTCATCGATGATCATATCGGATGAACCACGATGCCAGGATTCAATGAATCCCATATATATTCCCTTCGTCTCGCGATATTTTACTTGCCCGAGATTCGATCGTTGGTACCGTCATACCTAGTTCAATCCCGTTCACGCAAAGTACTTTACTGCTCCGTAATCCGATATCACTTTGTGATTAACTCCTTAACCACATGCTTGCAAGCGGTGTTGATATCGACAATTCGAGGGCCCAAGTATATCTCTCCGACTTGGGAGGGACAAATTCCATCTCGATACATACAACCCAATGATACTTTCCGATCACCGAGAGACACCTTTATGATCACCCTCTCATAGGATGACGCTTGATGACCTCAAAGCTTTCCGGTACCGTGGAGTTGCATTATCTCATGGTCTAAGGAATACAATATTTTACATAGGAAAAGATTCGCAAAGATGAACACGATGAAACGATCTAATTGCTTCGCTTAGTTTGGTGCATCCATCATATCATTCTCCCAATGATATGATCTCATTATCAATTGACAACTCATGTCTATGGTTAGGAAACCTTAACCATCATTGATCAATGAGCTAGTACATAGAGGCGTACTAGGGACACGGTGTTGTTTACAAACCACACAAGTATTAAAGTTTCCGCTTAATACAATTCTAGCATGGAACATAAACTTTATCATGAACACGAATTATAATAATAACATCTTTATTATTGCCTCTAGGGCATAATTCCAACAGTCTCCCACTTGCACTAGAGTCAATAATCTAGTTTACATCTGGCAACAATCTCACACCCATGGCACTGAGGTGTTGATCATGTTTTACACGTGGAAGAGGTTTAGTCAGTGGATCTGCGACATTCAGATCCGTATGTACTTTGCTAATCTTCAGATCTCGGATTATATGAAACTTGCGGTTGATATGCTTGGTCTTTGGATGATATCTTGGTTCCTTAGCGAGTGCTATGGCACCAGTGTTGTCACACAATATCTCCAAAGGGTCCAATGCACTTGAACCACGCCAAGCTCAAGGATGAAGTTTCATCCAAACTCCTTCACTTGACGCTTCATGAGCAGCCATGTATTCCGCTTCCATTGTAGATCCCGATCACGCTTTGCTTGCAGCTTCTCCAAATGACAGCTCATCCATTCAAAATATACACGTATCCTGTCCGAGATTTAGAATCATCCTTGTCGGTGTCGAAACTAGCATCGACGTAACCTTTTACGACAAGTCGCTCATCACCCCATAGACTAAGAACATTTCTTTAGTTCTATTTAGGTACTTTAGGATGTTCTTCACGCCTCATCGATGTTCCACCTGGATCACTTTGATATCCGCCTCAAACTAAGAGCATTGGACACATCCGGTCTAGTACACAAAGATGGCATACATGATGGAACCTATGGCGAGGCATAAGGCACTTTGCTCATAGCTTCCTATCATTTACCATAGCTGGACACTGAGCCTTGCTCAATATCTTACCTGACAACATAGGCACCAAACCTTTCTTTGCCTTATCCATTCTGAACCTCTTCAGAACTTTGTCTAGGTATGTACTCTGGCTTAAAGCTATCGTGCCTTTGTCTATCTCTATAGATTTTGATGCCCAATATATAAGCAGCTTCACCTAGGTCTTTCATTGAAAAACACTTGTTCAAATAACTCTTCACATCGTTAAGCATGTTGATGTCATTTCCAATAATCAATATGTCATCCACATATAGTACCAGAAACTTCACCGAGTTGCCACTCACTTTCTTGTAGATACAAGCTTCGTAGCAATTTGGAACAAATCCAAAGCTCTTGATCACTTGATCAAAACGAAGGTTCCAACTCCGAGATGCTTGCTTCCATAAATGGAACGTCAAGATTGCATACTTTACTAGCATCCTTAGGATCGACAAAACCTTCGGGTTGCATCATATACAACTCTTCATCAATGTTCCCATTGAGGAAAGCGACATCCATCGCCATATTTCATAATCATGAAACGCAGCAATTAATAAAATAATGGACTTAAATGGACTTAAACATCGCCAGAGAGAAAGTCTCATCGTAGTCAACACCTTGAACTTGTCGAAACCTTGACAATAAGCCGTGCTTTATAGATTAACATTACCATCGCGTCCGTTTTCTTCTTGAATATCCATCCATTTGCACTCAACGGCCTTACGGTCGCTGGAGGATCCACCAAAGTCCATACTTGGTTTTCGCTCATTAGGATTTCATGGCTTCCCATTTCTCCATTTCTCTCATCCGGCTCATCATCGCCTCATAGTTCGTGGGTTCACCGCCTTCTACCAACAAGACAGTCAAGACAGGTTGCCATACCACTCGTTCGGGGCACGCGACCTTGTCGACTCGACAAGAGCAGATCGTCCAAGCTTCATGATCCTTGTCATTAGCTTCCTCTATTGTTGGTGCAGGCACCGAACAATTTCTGTGCTGCGCTACTCTCCAATTCAAGAGAAGGTTCAATAACCTCGTCTAGCTCTACTTTCCTCCCACTCACTTCTTTCGAGAGAAACTCCTTCTCAAGAAAGGAACCGTTCTTCATGACAAACACTTTGCCTTCGGGTTGCGGATAGAAGGTATACCCAATAGTTTCCTTAGGGTATCCTATGAAGACGCATTCGCTTTGGGTTCGAGCTTGTCCCAAGATCAACTTCTTGACGTAAGCTTCGCATCCCCAAACTTTAAGAAACGACAACTTAGGTTTAGCACCAAACCACGTTCATACGGTGTCGCCTCAACGGATTTAGATGGAGCCCTATTTAAAGTGAATGCAGCGGTTTCTAATGCATAACCCCAAAATGATAACAAATCAAGAAGAGACATCATTGATCGGACCATATCTAATAGGGTTCGATTCTCATGCTCAGACACACCATTGCGCTGTGGTGTTCCGGTGGCGTGAGTTGTGAAACGATTCCACTTGCTTTAAGATGCGTGAGAAAATCATAACTCAAATATTCACCTCCATGATCGGATCGTAGAAACTTAATCTTTCATATTTATGGTTCTCCACTTCATTCGAAATTCTTTGAACTTTTCAAACGCTTTCAGATTTATGTTTCATTAAATAGATATACCCATATCTACTTAAGTCATCGGTAAAAGTGAGGAAATAGCGATATCCACCACGCCCGAAACACTCATCGGTCCGCATACATCGGTATGTATGATTTCCAACAAGTCCGCTGTTTCGCTCCATCATACCGAGAACGGGTTTTGATCATCTTGCCCATGAGGCATGGTTCGCATGTGTCAAATGATTCAAAATCAAGAGACTCCAAAAGTCCATCAGAATGGAGTTTCTTCATGCGCTTTACACCAATATGACCTAGACGACAGTGCCACAAATAAGTAGTATTATCACTATCTACTTTGCATCTCTTAGCCTCAATGTTATGGATGTGTGTTTCATCCCTTTCGAGATTTAGAAGAAATATACCATTCACAAGAGGTGCATGACCATAAAATATGTTACTCATCTAAATAGAACAACCATTATTCTCCGATTTAAATGAATAACCGTCTTGCAATAAACATGATCCGGAAATAATGTTCATGCTCAACGCATGCACATAATAAAATTTATTAAGGTTTAAAACTAATCCCGAAGGTAAAACTAAGGAGAGCGTGCCGACGGCCATCACATCAACTCTTGATCCGTTGCCAACGCCAAGATCGTCACCTCATCCTCGCAGTCGCCGCTATTCCGTAGCTCTGCTTCGAGTTACAAATATTAGCAATCAACCGATATCAAATACCTGTGCACTACCACGAGGGCTAGTAAGGAAAACATCAATAACATGTATATCAAATATACCTTTGATGGTGCCAGCCTTCTTGTCCGCTAAGTACTTTGACAGTTGCCCAAAGGACCCCCTGTCTTGCAATAGAAGCACTCAAGTGTTGGCTTAGGACCGCACTGAGCTTCTTCTCAAATAGGGCATCATGCTTGTCACGCCGCCCTTCTTGAAGGGCTTCTTTGCTCCCTTACCTTTCTTAAAGGAGGGCTTGTTGACCATCAACACATGATTATCCTTCTTGATGTCCACTTCGCAGCCTTCAGACTTTGCGAAGAGCTCGTGATCGATGGAACCAACTGATTATGAGTCACTACAAAACTTTTGTAGCCGGGAGGAGTGATTGCAGAACCGGTCAATCTTGAGCTCCTCCGAATCGCATTCCAGCTTGCTCAATGCTGAGTGTAGCCCGACATCTTTATGGCGTGCTCACTAACTAACTCACTTCCTCCATCTTGCGCTAAAGAACTTCTCGAGATCTCATATCTCGTAAAGCGGGCTTGAGTCCAAACATGGTTTTCAGCCTCGAGAATCTCAAAGGGCCCGGATAGGTTTCAAAACGATTTTGAAGCTCGGTTCCATAGCAAACAACATGGTGCTCTTAATCACACCATAATCATCTTTGCCGATCGATAGACAGCTTTCTCATCACCCAAGCTAGCAGCAGGGGGTCACCTAACGCTTTACCAAGGACATAGTCCTTTGTCCGCATGTAATGATTCTTAGATTGCATGAACCAATTGGTGAAGTTAGACCCATTGTTTCTAAGCTTTTCCTTCTCAGCAAAAAACGTTGAAGTTGAAGTTGGATTTGGCCATGTGATCTACAGTATTTGCAAGTACAATTTAGACTATGTTCATGATAAATAGTTCAACTTAATCAAATTACTAGATGAACTCCCACTAAATTCAACATCCTCAAGTTGTTTAGTGAACACGATCCAAATTCACCACACCTAATCCGATCATCACGAGAAGAGATGTGGTTTCAATGGTGGACAACAAAGTGTCGATCATATCACTCATATGACTCATGCTTAACCTTTCGCTTGTGTTCCGAGGCCATGTCTCATATGCTAGGCTCGCCAAGTTAGACCCAAGTATTTCAAGGTGCAAACTGGCTTGCACCCGCTGTATGTGAGCGAGAGTCTATAGCACCCGATCATCACGTGATGCTTGGAAACGAACTTTAACTCGAATCGCATACTTGGGGAGAACATGCTTTTATCTTGATCTTTATGAGGAATCATCTTATAATGCTACCATGATCTAAGCATAATAAGATACATAAAGGGATAAACATCACATGCATATAACTTTATGTGACATGGTATAGCCAATCTTCGCAATGATCTCCATCTTGTGCTCCAAGATGATCTCCATCACTCCACCATGATTGCCTCCACCACGAATAGCAACTACAACTATTGCTAACTACTTAGCGATAAAGTAAAGCTATTACATGGCGATAAGAAGTTGACTCAGGTCATACACAATTATAAAGACAACCATATGGTTCTCGCCGTTGTGTACTCATCAACATGCAAGTCGTGAAACATTACAAAACATGATCATCGATACAATATACACATCACATCTTGGGCCATACCATATCACGAAAACATTCCCGCAAAAACAAGTTAGACGCCTACTTTGTTGTTGCATGTTTTACGTGGCTTATGGGAGTAGATGCTAAGAACGATTCTTACCTACGAAAAGCCACAACGGTGATATTATGGTTGCCAAACTCCGTGTTAATCCCATGACAACTATAGTGAGAGAAATCGACATCCACCAGCCGCATGTGTGGTACAAGCCACACGCCAAGTGCGGAGCGGTCTCGCGAACGACGCCGCTGTAAGGTTGGCCCGACCGCTTCAATCTCACTATCCCGCCATAAGAAGAACACAAACAAGAGGCTTGCAACAGAAAACATCAACGCCGCAACAACCATGTTATGCTCTACTCGTGAAACACATCTACGACAGATCTAGCTCGATACCATCGAGGGTTTCAAGGCATAGTAAATCAAAATTTTCTACGAGCGAATGAGGGAAAGCCAAGATCTAATCTAGGAGATGCAAACAACGAGAGAGATTGGATTAGATCTTCATACCCTTGAAGATTCGACAGCGGAACGCTCGTCTAACGTGGGTGATGTAGTCGACTCGCTTCTCCTCCTCGCGATCCGATCCGATCTAGCACCACAAGTGGCGGTGCCTCCGTGAGATGCACACGCAAAGACTCGACGTCTCCTCCTCCTTCCGGACCAGCGAGTATGGTGGAGAGATAGATTGGATCTACAACACGACGGCGTGTATATGGTGGAGAATTTCACGCAGGCTTCGCCACAAACAATCGGGAGGGAGAGGAAGGTAGCAAGGCTGCTAGGGCTTGGAGGAAGGTGTGTGAGGGGCGCACCACCTCTATATATAGAGGGGGCGGCCAGCCTGCCCCTCCTCCAAGCCTATCTCTAGTTTAAACAATTTAAACTCTCCTTATCTAGAAATCCTATCTCTAGTTTAAAGATTTAAACTCTCCTTATCTAGAAATCCTATCTCTAGTTTAAACGAGTTTAAACTTATCCAGATCGGCTGGGCCCTATGGGGCCTTGTGCCTGGCCCAATGCGCCAGGACACTCCCTCATAGGCCCATGCCCTCCCCGGAAGGTGGGGCCACGTTGGTCCCTTCCGAAGGTTCTAGAAGCTTCCCAGACAATACCGATTAACCCGTTGAACAATTCAACTCCAAAACTGCATCCTTTATATGAATCTTATTCTCCCACCATTCCGAACCTCTCGTGATATCCCGGATCCCATCCGAGACTCGAACAAAATTCATAAACCAATTATCCAATCTATCCTAGCGCCAAGACACGTTATGTGTGACCTCGGGTTCGAGAATATGCATATGATCTTCTATCAATAATCAACGGGTCTCGCACCCATATTGACTCCACACATTCATCGATGATCATATCGGATGAACCACGATGCCGGATTCAATCAATCCCATATATATTCCCTTCTGCTCGCGATATTTTACTTGCCCATGATTCGATCGTTTGCATCCATACCTAGTTCAATCTCGCTCACGAAGTACTTTACTCGCTCCGTAATCCGATTTCACTTTGTGATTAACTCCTTAACCACATGCTTGCAAGCGGTGTTGATATCGACACGAGTGGGCCCAAGTATATCTCTCCGACTTGGGAGGGACAAATTCCATCTCGATACATACAACCCAATGATACTTTTCCGATCACCGAGAGACACCTTTATGATCACCCTCTCATAGGATGACGCTTGATGACCTCAAAGCTTTCTTCCGCATCGTAGAGTTGCATTATCTCATGGTCTAAGGAATACAATATTTGACATAGGAAAAGCTTCAAAGATGAACACGATGAACGATCTAATTGTTTCGCTTAGTTTGGTCTGCCCATCATATCATTCTCCCAATGATATGATCTCATTATCAATTGACAACTCATGTCTATGGTTAGGAAACCTTAACCATCATTGATCAATGAGCTAGTCCATAGAGGCGTACTAGGGACACGGTGTTGTTTACAAACCACACAAGTATTAAAGTTTCCGCTAAATACAATTCTAGCATGGAACATAAACTTTATCATGAACAAGAATTATAATAATAACATCTTTATTATTGCCTCTAGGGCATAATTCCAACAATAGGCGCCCCGCCTAAACCCTGGGCTAGCCCCTAAACCCTAACCCTAGCTACCCTACTCCATCGGCGGTGGAGGCGGTGCCGGTGCAGCCGCCTTCGCGGCATTCCATGTCGCCAGCCTCTCCCGCTACTCCCACTTCCGCTGCTCCTCCCGGAAGGCCCAGCCATTGGCCTCACGTTGCTCCTCGTCCTCCCTTCTGCGCCTTTTCTTCAAGGCGCGCTGGGCCTGCTTCTCCTCCCACCTGGCGATAGCAGCCTCGCTTGCTGCTCGCTTCACGCCTTAGCCCAAGAGGGCTTTGAGGAGGCCGCCACGGGAGGTTGTGTACTGGGTTGGTGACGATGGGGCCTTGCTGTAAGAGGGCGGGACTTCTTCTTCCTCCTCGCCCACCACCGCCAGGTCCGTGGTTGTCTTCGCCGCTACTTGCCGGAAGGGAGAAGGGGAGGTCGCCATGGTCGCGGAGTGTTTGGGGGCTGGGAGGAGGCAAAGGGACCTCGAGGTTGAAGATGAGGGGCAAGATGAGATGAGGAGGCAAAGGCGTTTTGCCTATTTATTGAGGGCGGGGCGTGAAGGGCGGCGTGGGAATCCAGCGTCGTGTTGGCTCAGACGCCGAGACGCGTGCGTTGCATTGCGTGTGGGAAGCGGGCGTGATCAATGCGAAAGAGAGAAAAAATAGCTAGGATGCACGATCAGAACCCCTGACCGCCGCTCACTGCATGCATGCATGCATTAATGCAAAAGAGAGAAAAATGTCCAAGGTAGTTGTTCATTGGCAGTAAAAAATAAAAGGGAAAATATAATTTGGCCTTGATTTACTTCGGTAATAAATGCAGGAATGTAGTACCAAGGTACTCGTTCGTTTTTACACACCGCATGCAACAAACTCGTTCGTTTTTACACACGCAAGAAAAATCGGTGGGAGTAATCTGAGGGATGTCAATTGGAGGGAATAGAGGGAGTATGAAACTAAGTTTATAATATTTTAGATTTTGATTTTTTTCTTATATACGTAGTCAAAGTTGATATTTTAGATTTATAAATATTGACTTTTTGTATGGCGCATGAACCAGATGGGAGTAAGTTTGACTGAAGAAAGTTGTTCGACGTACACTTATTTAATGGGACAGTGCTGTTGCACGTAAAATAGCTAGACTGCGACGCTAGAGGCAGCTGCATGCATGGTGCAGCCCGCCCCGCCCAGCGCCCTCGCATGTCACGCTCGGTCCAACGTTCAATGGAGTGTGTCACGCTGTACGTTATATTTATTACATATTTTAGATTTTGATATTTTTTCTTAGGCTGGTCATAATGACATGCATACTCCCTCTATCCACAAATAAGTGTACGTTTGGCTTCAAAATTTGTCCATAAAAAGTATACTTCTAGCTTTCCAATGCACTTAGATGTGGTATCATGCATATGTTACTAGTCTAAATTACTACTACATAGTGCAAAATAACATAGATGTGGTATCATGCGAAGTCTCATTTATTACAATGAATCTGAGGGGAGTAAGTTTGACTGAAGAAAGTTGTTACACGTACACGTATTTAATGCGACGGAGGGAGTAAATACGCTGCAGCGCTGTTGCACGTAAAATAGCTAGACTGCGACGCTAGGGGCAGCTGCATGCATGGTGCAGCCCGCCAAATACCGCATGCCACGCTCGGTCCAACGGTCAATGGAGTGTGCCACGCTCGCATGCCACGCTATTGCACGTAAAAACGATGAAGTCAATCAGATTCCAGAATCATCCATCCCACGGATCGCCAAGAACTAGCCACGAAATCCTTCTAAGAGACGCCAACCAATCAGGTTGCAGAACAAGCCCTTCTACGGATCGCCCAGAGCCACCCGCGGTATCCTTCTAGAAGACGCGATCGGATGGCCACAATGTCGCGCTAGGGTTAGATCTACGTTCATCATTCGGCCTTAGGGTTAGCGGGGTTTAGGATGCAGTCAACGGGGTTTCACAAGTTTGACCAGATATTCAAATGTGCATAACTAATTCAAAAAAATAAAAAAAATACAAAACCTTCGCATGGTGTCATGTTATGCGACATAGTTGTGAGGAAAAATATCAAACTTGGTCTATTGATCATATTTCAAAAAACCCTTCACAAAATGACCTATCTCCTCCGAGGTTTTCTGGCTTTCGGGTCAAATGACCAATGATATGGCTAGAATCAAGGCATAGTTTGTGATAATGTGCCCATATTTTGCATGCATGTCTATAATGGTATGACTAACAATGTTGTAGCACAAAGTTTTCCTTTTCGACGCACAGAAAATCCATTTTCTATTTTCTGAGTGCCGAAAGAGGGGGGATTTGTGAAGCAACCACCAAATTGAAGTTTCAAAATGGTAACATCCTATTTTTCAAAAATACTAGACCACCTAGAATGTACAATTTCCCAACTTGAGTATCTCAAACCATTTATTCCATCCCTGGTGAAAAAGACAAATCCTGCCGAATCGGTTGGAAGTGGGTAAGATATGAACTACAGGTACATGATTTCATGCTGATGATTTTTTGTAAAAATCATTTTTAGGTTCACAACATGCTATTTCATCAGAGATCCAATTCTAGTTTTGTGAGCCTCAGCCCCTAGCTAAGAATATTTATGAAAACCCTTCAAGTTTGACCAGACATTCAAATGTGCATAACTAATTCAAAAAAAACAAAAAAAAATACAAAACCTTCGCATGGTGTCATGTTATGTGACATAGTTCTGAAGAAAAATATCAAACTTGGTTTTAGAAATGGTTGAAAAAAAAACTTGCTTAGAAATGGGGTGGTTTACCCTAGCTTTGGAGCCCATTTCTACCCCATTTTGGGTGAGGGTGAGTTGTACTTCACAAGGGATCAGGGTGAGGATGAGTTGTATTGTACATATGAGAAAAACATTGGAAGCTCATACAAACAAAGAAAAGTGACATAGCTACATTTGTTGAAATTCAAATTTACCATCATATTTGAATTTTGTCCAAATTATCAACAAGTGACAAATTATTATAATAACAAATGTTTACAACAACAAGTGCCAAATTATTACAATAACAAATGTTTACAACAACAAGTGCCAAATTCAAAGTCTATTTCTTTTGGCTCTTCTTACCCCTCGTTTTCTTCTCCTTCACAAGTTTCACACCACACAACAGGTTTATGCTCTTCTTTTCTTACCATTACCATCCGCCTCCCAAAGCACGCCCAAGAGTCTCCTTCACCTCCTGCACCTCCTCAACAACCTCATGATCATGATCCAGCCTCATCAACATGGTCACTTTGCACCGAGCCTCAACGACATGGTCATTGCACCGAGCCTCAACACTGTGCTCATTTTGCACCGAGCCTCAACAACAGCTCATTTTGCACTAGAGCCTCAACAATGTGCTCATTTTGCCCCTCATTTTGCACCAGAGCTTCCAAATCGTAAACGGTGTGCCCTAAAGCCTCAACAGTTTGCACATCATCCTCCAAAACAAGTTCAGATTGCACCTCAAGAAGACCAAACATGATCCGTTAGTTCTCTTCTTTCTTTGGCCATTGATTCTTGCCCTTTTCATTGCCAAAGATTCGTCAACAAGAGGTGGGCCTTTTCTCCACGCTTCCTCCCGAAAACAAGCAAGTTAGTGGGAGAAAATCGTCAACAAGAAATGGGATAGATTTTGGATGAACATACTTTGGATTTTCAAAGAGGTATCTGACTTGGTAGAGCCAGCTCGGTGTCCAAGTTCTTCACAGAGTTTGCATCTATTCTTGTTACCTTTTTGGGCCCTTTTTGGCTTGGCATCTTTCTTTTCATCTTTCTTTCCCTTCTTGTTGCTCCCACCTTTCTCAAACCAAGCCTTGAATCTACTCTGCTTGGGCCTTCCAGCTTTTGTTTTCATCAAAGGAGGACACAAGGAGAACTGAATGTCCACTTCAGGCCACTGAGACTGATCTGTAAGTGCTGGAATTGGTATTCCATATGCAGCCTTGAATTTTGCTACAGAAGGCCAAGAAAAGTATGGCATGCTCACAAGGCTTCCCAGTGTGTTGCCACTCAAGGCATGTGCATTCATGCAATTGAGTGTCAACAACATGCCTCCTGCCAGTCTTTGTATCTCTGACTTCAAGACCACAATGAGGATTTCTCAACACGCAAATGTGCAAGATTTCCTCGCTGACCACCGCACAACATCGAAGCTTATCTCCTTGAAGAACATCACCAAGCCTTCTTCTCAATTCCCACAACCTCATGATCATGATCCTGATCCGTCAACCATGTCATGGACAAAAGTCTTTTAACTCCTTCACTTTGTTGTTGAAACTTTCCGCCAAATTATTGTTGATATGATCACATTTGATGGCGTGTTAAACCAGACTGCATAAAAGAGAATGGTAGGTTTCAACCATGTACAAAACTTGACCCTATCCTCCTCGAGCATGCCGCCTTAATCTTCTCAAGGTGATATGAATGTCCGCTCGTGTAAGATCTGTCGGCCACATGCGTCCAAAATCATCTCCTCGAATTTTTGATCAAATTCATCCACGTATGGTCAAGCACTCCTCTCAAAGATGAGGGAAAACAATCTTCACGCATTTTCTAAACCTTTACATGCATCTGCGTGCACCGCCAATGGAGAGATCGCCCTATGCATCTTTTCAACTACATCATGAACCATGTCCATGATGCCTCTGTCTGCATCAAACATGCCAATAGCTGTGGAACATCCAATTGTGTCCATCTAAAGCATTGCATGTCGCTAGTTGACCATTCCACTTTCCACCAAGAAAGATGAGTCTATACTCAAATATGGATGACCGCTTTGAAGCCATCGATGCAAGGATTTAAAGCCATGAAGAATTTAGAGAAGAAGACTTTCCCATCACTATTACCTCAGATTCTATCTCCACAACACTGCCAGGTGACCTCTTCTCTACTTCTGCTTTGAAGTTATAAAGCATTCGAAAGGTATTTGCCCAATCACCATATAGCTCTTTCATTGCCCTTTGCTTTGCCTTCCACACCGTAGTATAATTCAGCTTAACGGGGTACTGCTTCCAAGTCTATTTTCGCCTCTTTGCGTGTTGTTTGGTGTTGTGGCTAAAATGGGCTTGATCTTTTCTCGCAACCCATAATTGTGATGTCATCTTTGTAACTGTTTGAGAACTTGTAATGCAAGTATGAGGTTTTGGATTTTGATTCACTCTTATTGTCCTTTCATCGTTGGCGCTCAGCGTATATATACCACTTGCAAGGCTTGGCACCACCATCATAACCTATGCATTTTGCATAGAACTTATTTTTATCACCCACATAGTCTTGGTAGCAAACTCACGCTTGATCGCATATGTCCCAAACACATCCTGAATTCATCCATGCTTGGAAACAATCTCCCAACTTTAATAATCGGGTCCTCTTTATCATAAACTTTACTAGCTCATCATCATGTGCATCATCTACATGAACTGCAAGATTTTCCAACAACTCTAGATCTATATCGCCTCTTCATCTCTTAAATGGTTGTCACCATCATTTGCCTTCATCCCTCTTCTTCTCCTTGTCTCTCATATCTATAGGAATGCCAAAAATCTTTGCCATTTCAATGTCATCTATTGGTGCAATGACCAAATCAGTCCGGTCATGTATCTCAATTGAATTCCAATCATGATTACAATCCTTTGTGCATTACCATCCGCCTCCCTTGTGCATTAGCATCATCATCCTCCATTAACACTTCCAACTCAAGAAGTATAGGCATTACTTGCCTTTGTGCAGCCCAATCATCCTCGACCATCCGAGCAGCCGAGGCCACATATCCAACCTCAAATCAGGTTTCAGATCAATGAGCTCGCTAAAACAGTACAGTTTGCTTGTCCAACTGCTTTGCTCATCGATTTCATCAACTATGCCCTGTCTCAACCCTAACATAGTCACATTTGCAATCATCAAATCGTAACAAAGAAACTTCTTGCTCGCCCCCAAACCACACTATCCCCAATTTTTTCCACCATTTTCCTCACCGCCCCTCTCCCATTTTTATTAGCTCTTGGGTTTAACATGTTCTAATTCCACCTCCCATTTAACAACCGTGTCTCTCTCAATGATCTGCGTGCCATCAACTAAAACAGCCCTAGAGGGAAAGAAATTGATGCGAATTCAAGGTTTGGCGCAACATCGCTCCCCTATTTTTGGCGGCACCGTGAGCTAGCTAAGCGAACAAAGAGCTCAACCTTAGAGAAATTAAGTGCGTAGATACGGATATACCGATTAGAAGTCCCTCTCCATGCTCCATATCGCTCCCCTTGCCCTGCTCAAAGACACCTCGCCCACAATCTAGCATCAATGGGCACGCCGATCTCGAATTGAGAAGAATGGGGAGGAATTAGCTTTCAAATGGCACTCACCACCTTCACCGTCGAACGGCAGCGCCGCCTAAATTAATTGTCGTGTCACGACGCCGAGAACGATGGTGAGGTCCGCCATTGCCGGGAAGCTACATACAAGCAGACGCTCGCCTTCGGAAGCGGGCGGTTGGTTTTGATCGGCTATCCCAACCAACCGTTTTGGCTTAACCCTAATCTTGGAACAAAGTTAAATGTGTCCTTACGGCCGTTTTAAGGCCCATGTGGCCCTGGGATATTAGCTGCCTCACAACCGTCGCATGCGAGCTATTCTTTTCAACGATGTCGCTTTCCTTCCAATTCCATGTAAAGACGTCGCATAGGAGCTATAAGCCCGGTGTGTCCTGCCCGCGCGTGCCACTAGTCCACTGTAACATCCCAAAAATATTAAGCTGGGATCATCAAACTCTAGTCATCAAAATTTGGGTTAACAAAAACTTTCCCAACTAAAAATATGAAAGCATTTCATATGTATGTGTGTTTAAAATTTGGATTCTTTTGAATTGCCATGATTATGTGTTTCTTTGCTTGTAAAAGGATTCTTAGGTGAAATAAACATCATCTAAACAATCCCTAAACTTTTCCCAAAGACAAACAACTCAAAATGAATAAATTAAGTGAATGGTCATTTTGGCCAAATTAACTCTCATGCCTACTTTGGATATCCCTAGCATTCAAAACTTAACAGAAACATTTGTGGATATTTGCACCCCTTAATAGTACTCATAATAAGGTATGAAGGCCCACTTTGTGATCTTTTAGAAACATTCAAATGCTAGGATTAAATAACAGTTTAAATTTGAATCTATCTCATAGGAGAAGATCCCACTATTTCAAAAACCACTCAAACCAGCTCAATTTTCAAAACCCAAGCATCCACAGAATCCTCAGTACATGCCTAGCACACCCACCAAAAATCTTTTCAAAATTCAAAAGAAAGTTTCTTGTGGCCAATTCATCAAACACCTTGCAGATTCAAATCAAACAAATCATAAAAACTATAGTGTGCAGTGATTTTGGTCTAACTTGTTTCCTCTCTGGTTGCAACTAGTCTTTAGTAGATCATCTAGCTCATTTGTAAAAATCTAGCACCACTGTGAGATTGCCTTGCCATCAATGGTGAGCAAGTCGAGCCTCACCATGCCACCCTAGTGTGGACAGCAAGCTAGAGGAAGAACTAGCTGTGCCAACCTTGTCTGGTAGGTAGCCCATGCCTCACCCCCCCCTCTCGACCAGCCCTAGCTCAAGCATAGAGACCAGAACCGCCAGGAATGCCGTGCCCGCGCCACTGTCTACCATGCCGACGCGCACCTCCGTGCACGCACCGTTCCCACTCAACCCGACCACCTCGAGCCCTTGCCGCCGCCAGCATGCACCCCACCTTCCCAGGAAACCACTAGACATGAACGTTTCATCGCCCGTACCCCGTATCCACCGCTCGCCGCGGAGTTCGCCGCCTCTGCCTCGCAGAGCACCGCACGTTTCCGACCGATTTCCACCACCCCTACACACGCATTTAATCTCTAGAGCATCGCCAGGAGACCGCGCGTCGATCGCCACCCTCAGCCATGCCGCTAACCGCTCGTAGCCATGTCGCCACCATCGCCTGCCCATCCCTCTCGGTCTCGCCGTCGAGCCTATAAAAGGAGGCCACCCCAAGCCATTTGAAGCACACTATCCCACTCCCCTCACCTCACTGGTCGTCCCACCCTCGAGCCGAAGCACGAGGAGCAGTATCTCGCCGGAATTACACCGGAGCAGGCCGCCTCTGGAGGATAAGGGGGCTGTTGATTTCGATCACCCCCGGAGCTGCCTCGACCGTACCTGAGATCGCCTTCGACCACTCATTCGTTTGCCCGCCTCGCCGTCGTCGCTGGAGCCCTGGTATGCCCCATGTGCACCCCACCGAGCCGCTAGGGTTCGAGCTCGCCGGTGACATGTTCATTGTCGACGACGACCCTCAACCGTTGATCTCCCATCTAATCCAACGAACCACACCGCCCCATACCGCTTCGCGTGTTATCAGCCGCTGACTGGTAGACCCCCCTGTCAGCTGAGCCCCGTGCTACGGAGTGACACTGGGCCGGCCCATTAAGCTCTCCCGCGCAACCCAACAGTTTGAATTTAGATTTTCCTTTTTAATTCAAACACAGTTGTGTACCTAGTTTCAAAAATCAACCCAGCTCGATTTAATGAACCAAATTGCATGAAACCAATTTTGTTAGAAAGGTACTAAAAAGCTTAATCCAAGCCTGTTGTATTCAAACCATTTGGATCTGTAGATCGACCTTGGTAAAAATAACAAGGCAGAAGCTTTTCTGTAGTCAAACATTTTTCAAATTTCAACCATAAGAGCTTTTGAGTTGATTCCAACTCTCAAAAATCACATTTGATCATACCTTTCAGAATATGTAAAAATATATGGGTTTACTTACAGAAATAATGTCCAAGTAATAAAAGAATGCCACATAGGCATTTCTAGTCACTTTATTCATTTAAAATAAAAGGTTAAACCTTATTAAATTTTGACACCACTTTAAATCACATTCCCATGTACTGAAATATGTGGTGATGACATGTGTCAACATGTTCCCATGTTTGAGTTGGAGAATATTAAATCTTAAGTAGTTTTTAATGAGTAGAAATTACTTTTCTCAAATTAAAATGAATAAGACAAATGCTTTAATCTTGTAATGATAGGTGATGATGCTAGATCATCTATAGCACACCCTTGTGTGATGATTGAAAATAGTTAAGTATTGTTTGGTGATTGTGTACCTCGTATTTATTCATAGACGCTAGTACCGACCAAGGATACGAGGAGGAAGGAGGATACTACGAAGAAGAAGCCGAGGATAACTTCAACCACTGCTCTGCTCAAGGCAAGCCTAATACCACTGGTTGATTTAGCAAGCTTATACTGATACTTGTGCAAGCCAAATACTACTAGTTGCTTTAGCAAGCTAACACTTGCAAGATACTTTACCTATGCAAGCTAGTAACCTAGCAAGCTTATATCACTTGATAAACCATCCTAGTTTTACTTGCAAGCTTTATGCTTTATTTCTTTATCAAAGCTTTTCTTAGAGTTTACATGGTGAATTGTAGATACTAGAAAGATCATAGAAGGTTGCATAAAGAGCATAAAATTTGGCCTAAGTTAGATAATCTTGACATCATCCTAAAGCATGAGATTGAACTTAGTTAATCTCCACTTGTTTACCACCCCTCATTAGTACGTATCCCCCCTTGTAGATGCTAGTGCTAAGCATAAATATTGATCAAACTTTAGATGGGAATACTTGGTGAAAATGGTTATGAAAACCTTGGAATGATGAGTCATTCTACTAAAATGTTTTGACATGTGTTCTCGAACACTAGATGATTTTGATGATGAAAATGTTGAGGCATGAGCCTTATCCCTTTATAAAACTGATGGTTGTCTGGATGCGATACCATTCCAATTTTACCGTATAACCATAATACCCAAAAATTGGGTAGGGCTTGACTGTAAATTTATATACCTTAGTATGGGTTCCCTCGCGGCCAAGGTCTGAGCTGAGGCTACCTTGTGAAGATTGTCCACCTATGCAGTACCCAAGATGACAGTTGGTCATGGTTGGGAGGCCAAACTCACAGGAGAGGTGCCTATACTAGGGCGTGTAATTGAAAGGTTAGGATTGATTATCCGCACACTGAGTATGGTGAATTCAGAATTTGTTCCTGACGGATGTATCGAATGTTGTGGTGAAAGTGTACAATCTCTGCAGAGTGTCAAACTATTCGAATAGCCGCGTCCGCGGTTATGGACAGTTGGAGTGGCCATAATGTTCCCTCATCAGATGTTTTCAAAATGACTTGTGAAATGGATTGAGACTTGACTTGACCACAACAGGGCTGTGATATGAAATTCAAGTTCCCACTTAGGTGTTATAAAACTTCAACTAGCTTTCTTTGCTTCCGAACTTAGTAGAGGTAAATCTTGATTTTTTCAAAACAACCCTAGAGCTTAGTGTCCTACTACAAAAACCCCCTTAACTGTTAAGAGTCCTCATGGCTTTGTCCCTGGCTATTCCCATGGCCAGACTATGAAGATGAGTATCAGGATGATGGACCATAGGAAGGTTACGACAACTAGGATCATCTCACATCGTCAGCATTGCCTGTGACCCCGAATATGGAGCTTCGCCTACGCTATCGTTATTATTATGTTATTCCGCTGCTTGAGTTGTATTAAGAACTGGATCATGAGATCCTTATTTGTGTAAGACCTTATGTATGGTTTGTAATGGATGATGTACTGTGATATCCAAATCTGTTATGTCTCGCAAAAATGGTAATCCTAGGATTGCGATGTATGGCATAACAGGCATCTGGGATTAAAAATCCGGGTGTTGACAAGTTGGTATCAGAGCCATCTTGACCATAGGAGACCCTAGTTAGAATGGATGTTCGAATCAAAAACTTAGTTTAAAAACCAAAGGAAGTAAGTATTTACAAAAACTTATTCCCATTCTTATCACTTTGGTTCTTTCATGAAAATTCATGTTCCTCAAAACTCTTACAAAATACATAAAATTTGACACACTTGATCACTCTACTAACTTACTCATCCTATATTATTATAGATGGACGTGAAGTACAAAAGTTTTATCAGTTGGGGAATGGAGAATAACTCATCTTTGAGCGTGACTTGGACCAGCTTTCGGAACTTCTGGAGCGTCCGCACCCCGAGTTCTTCGGAGCTCGGCTCAATGATCAAGGAGGATAAGATCTGCAATGGCTAGTTGTTGCAAGTCTCAGAGGAAACATTGAACCACCCACTGCAGAGGGAATTCAGTTCACCTTAAGAGCGAAGAACTGGCTAGATGGACTTGCCAGGGCCATGCAGGAAGCTCTTGCCCGTCTGTGTGGGCAGAGTATCAATCATATCAAGGGTACCCGCTTTGAGTTTTACCCAAGGCGTGATGCTATGGGACATCCAGTGGAAGCCCCACATCACCCCAAGTTGAAGACACAGTTGGACCACCTTAGCTTCATGATGTATGATCGTTAGCAGGAGTTGGACAATGCTCGTGATTACTCCAACCACAAGTCCGCCATCGTCAATACGAAGGATCAGACCATCGCCATGCTAGTGAAGGATCGCAAGTCTCGTCGCCGTCAGCTCGACAATAAGGAGCGCATCATTGCCCATATTCGCCACCGTATATCGGATTTGGAGGAGACCATCCACGAGAGAGACATGCAGTTGGAGGAAAGGGAGAATGTCGGAGAAGATCTTGGTTGAGACCCCTACTCCTATCTCAACAATGATGATTACTTTCTAGAGGATCAGGCCATGGACTTCTTCACCGATGAGGATGACTTCGCCTTCATCGATGACGATGATGAGGATGATGATTACACCGATTCCAAGGAGTAGTAGCACTTAAGCACTAGCATTAGTGAACGGTATTCGGTCCCACTGTATCGTAGTTTCCAGAATGGTTCTTAAAACCATCTGTTTTACTTTGTTGTGGTGTGTGTTGTATCGTGTGCTATGAATGAATGAAAAGCAAGCTGCTCGAAAATCCGAGCCAAATTTTAAAAACTTCTCAAAGTCCCGAAACCTTAGAAATTTCCCCCTTTTCTCATGATCTATCTCAATCTCCAGATGCCTCGCGGAGGAAGCGGATCATCCCCGGACCCGATGTTGCAGATCCTGCAAATGTTGGTTTCTGACCGCGAAGCTAAAAGAGCAGAACGTCAATCCAACTTAGCCACCCTTCAGCTGATAGCTCAGCTGGCCCACAACAATCAAGGCCAAGGAAATCAGGACAACCATGGATCTAAGCTCAAGATTTTCCAGAACACCAACCCACCTGTTTTCACTAAGTCAAAAGAGCCCCTAGATGCATATGATTGGCTGCAGACCATGGAAAACAACCTGAAAGTCGCCGAAGTGGAAGCCAACGAGAAAGTTCTACGAGATGCAAGAGCATGGTGGAACATCGTTCGTGCAATGACAGGAGGACAGATGATGACCTGGGAGGAATTCAAGGTCATGTTCAGCAGAACCCATGTGCCACCAGGTTTGATCAAGAGGATGAGCGATGAATTCAGAGAACTGAATCAAGGAAGGATGACCGTGGTGGAATACCGTGACACATTCTTGTCATTAGCTAGGTATGCCCCGGATGAGATTGACACTGAAGCCAAAAAGAAAGAAAGATTCCTGAATGGTTTGCATGATGAGATGCAGACTGTGTTGGTCAATATCCTCTTTGCTGATATTGAAGCCCTCGTCGATTCTGCCATTCAAATGGAAGGAAATATCAACCAAGCCAATGAGAACCGCAGGCGCCGCATGATGCATCAGCCGGAAAACCATCAAACACCAAAGTATCGCTCCAACCCATCTCCCAGATTTGCCCCGAGAACAAACAGACCCCCAATGAACCGTCCGACCTATCCCAACCGTGGAAACCCAAGGCCCGGAGGAAATCACAACAACCCCGGCAACTGTGGCAATTTCAACCGTGCACCACCCAAGTTCAACAACAACAATGCTGCCACCAACACCAACACTGCCCCGAGGACTGGAAGCAATGATGTTCCTGTTGCAGCAAAGGACAAGTCACAAGTGACTTGTTATGCCTATGGAAATAAGGGTCACTACTCCAACGAGTGCCCCAAGAAGAATGCCGCAGCCCCAATACAAACGCCCCAGCTCAGCAACAACGTCGTATTCATCCTGGAAGAAGGTTTGCCCCAGGGAATTCGCTCAACCGCAATGGCCGTCTTTTTCTCATGCATGCTTAAGAAGCCCAGGAAGCACCAGATGTCGTGCTGGGTATGTTTTCTGTTAATTCAGTACTTGCTAGAGTGTTGTTTGATTCTGGCGCATCGCATTCATTTGTCACCGAAGAATTTGCATGCAATAGTAAGATTCAACTAACCAAACTGAAGCATGTTATGATTGTTCAAATCCTGCTCAACCACCAAAGCTAGGCAAATTTGCTAAGCCGTCCCTATACGAATCCATGGCATAGATTTTTATGCTAACTGATAGTACTTAACTAAAGGTTTGGAAGTAATACTAGGAATGGATTGGATGTCCAAACATAAAGGATTAATTGATTGTGCCAAGAAAGCCATAACCATGACCAGTACAGCCGGAATATCAGTTGAGCATGTATCTGAAACATTACCTCATCAATTCAAGTGCAACAAGAGTATAGCCCAACCTACCATTGACCAAGTCCGGATAGTCTGTGAATACCCGATGTATTTCAGATGTTTTGCCCAGATGCCCCAGATCGGATATCGAGTTTATCATTGAACTAATCCAGAACAGACCCATAGCCCAGAGACCATATAGTATGAACCCGTATGAACTAGCAGAACTAAAGAAGCAACTGGATGCCATGCTGGAAATTGGATTGATTAAACCAAGTGCGTCACCATGGAGATCACCAGTCTTGTTCGTGGACAGGAAAGATGGAGGTAACCGTTTGTGTACGGATTATCGAAAGTTGAACGATGTCACCATAAGAACAAGTACCCATTGCCCAAGATAGAAGATCTGTTTGACCAGTTGACGGTGCCAAGGTGTTTTCTAAGATTGATCTTAGAACGCTATCATCAACTCAAGATTCGTGCGAGGATATTCCCAAGACCGCCTTTACCACGGATATGGATGATACGAGTATCTTGTCATGTATTTTGGATTAACCAATGCCCGCTTATTTTATGAATCTCATGAATAAGATTTTATGGACTTCTGGATAAGTTTGTCGTTGTTTTCATCGACGACATTCGATTTATTCAAGCGGAAGAAGAACATGAGCTACACCTAAGTACCGTTCTTGGAACCCTTAGAGAGCATCGGTTGTATGCCAAGTTTAGAAAATGTGAATTATGGTTGCAGGAGTTAGGATTCCTCGGCCACATTGTATCAGCCGGAGGAATTTCCGTTGAACCTGCAAAGGTGAAAGATGTCGAAGATTGGCAAGCCCCAGCCACTCAAACCCAAGTTCGTGCATTTCTCGGATTGGCGGGATACTGCCGCAAGTTCATAGAAGGATTCTCGAGTATCGCCAGACCCATGACCCAATTGTTGAAGACGGAAAAGAAGTTTGAATGGACAGACAAATCTGAAGAGAGTTTTCAAGAACTCAAGAGAAGATTGATTTCAGCCCCAATCTCAATTATGTCGGATATCACGAAGCCCTTTGATGTGTATTATGACGCATCCAAGATCGGTCTAGGATGTGTGCTAATGCAAGAAGGCAAAGTTATATCTTATCTATCTCGACAACTGAAACAGCATGAACAAAACTACGCAACCCATGACCTCGAACTCGTAGCCGTAGTTCTAGCCTTGAAGACATGGAGGCATTACCTGATGGGAAAACGTTGTGAGATTTATTCGGATCACAAGAGCCTGAAGTATATATTCACTCAGAAGGAGCTGAATATGAGGCAGAGAAGATGGATTGAGCTAATCAAGGATTACGACCTGTACATTCACTATCACCCCGGTAAAGCCAACGTGGTAGCAGATGCCCTTAGCAGATTGCCGTGCCGCTTGAACTCCATGATTTTGAAGGAGCAACCAAGTTTGCACAAGGAGATGGAAGATTTCCGAATGGAATTAGTGAGTGAAGGATTTTTGGCTAGCATAGAAATTCAACCCACTTTGATCAGTCAGATCAAAGAGGCGCAGAAATGAAATGCTAGTATCGACGGAATCAAACATCGTATCGGTACAGGCAAGGTACCTGGATTCACCGAAGACGAAGAAGGAGTTATGTGGTACAAAGGACGTCTTTGTGTACCAGTGGATTCAGAGTTGAAAGAAGTTATTCTGAAGGAAGCTCATGATACTCCTTATTCTATCCACCCCGGAGGAACGAAGATGTATCAGGATTTGAAAGAACAATTTTGGTGGCATAAGATGAAGAGAGAAATCGGAAGCTATATCGCCAAGTGTGATATATGTCAGCGAGTCAAAGCGGGACATCAAATACCCGTAGGATTGTTGCAACCCCTGCAAATTCCGGAATGGAAATGGGATTCCGTTGGAATGGACTTTATCACCGGATTGCCTACTTCTAGTAGGGGAAATGACTCTATCTGGGTCATAGTTGACAGACTGTCCAAAGTAGCCCATTTCTTACCAGTCAAGACCACCTATCAGAGTTCGAAACTAGCGGAGTTATACATCGCTAGAATCGTCAGTTTGCACGGAGTCCCCAAGAACATCGTATCTGATCGAGGAACTCAGTTTACCTCGAGATTTTGGAAGAAAGTCCAAGAAGGTTTAGGAACCCGACTAGATTTCAGCACAACTTATCACCATCAGACCGATGGACAAACGGAGCGAGTAAACCAAATACTCGAAGATATGTTGATAGCATGTGTGTTAGAGTATGGATCAAAATGGGAAGACTGTCTACCTTTCACAGAATTTTCGTACAACAACAGTTATCAAGCTAATTTGCAAATGGCCCCATTTGAATTCATGTATGGAAGGAAGTGCCGCACCCCTTTGAACTAGTCGGAAGTAGGAGAGAGTCAGATTTTTGGACCCGACATCCTACGAGAAGCAGAAGAAAAAGTTCACAAGATTCGTGAGCACCTCAAGACCGCCCAGTCAAGACAGAAGAGTTACGCTGACAAGAGACATCGAGACCTCGCTTTTAACATCAAAGATTTTGTGTACCTAAAAGTGTCACCATTGAAAGGAATGCAGTGTTTTCAACTGAAGGGAAAGTTAGCCCCCAGATATATCGGACCCTTCAAGATTCTGAACCGTCGAGGAGAAGTGTCGTATCAATTGGAACTGCCGGAAGAAATGTCATCCGTGCACAATGTGTTCCATATCTCGTTACTTCGCAAGTTCCTCGAAGTTTCGGAGAAGACTGAAGTTTTCAGGAACATTGATCATCGGACCATAGAGATCAACGATGACCTAACCTATCCCGAAGTACCCATCCGTATTTTGGAAGAAGCTTTCCGAACCACCAGGACCCTAAGCATCAAGTTTCTCAAGATTCAGTGGAGCAACCACACGGAAGAGGAAGCTGCCTGGGAGCGCGAAGATCACATTAGGACAGAGTATCCCGATCTCTTCAAACCCTAGGTAATCTTTTTCGTCCTTTTTCAAATCTCAGGACGAGATTTTGTTTAAGGGGGGAAGGTTTGTAACATACCAAAAATATTAATCTTGGATCATCAAACTCTAGTCATCAAAATTTGGGTTAACAAAAACTTTCCCAACTAAAAATATGAAAGCATTTCATATGTATGTGTGTTTAAAATTTGGATTCTTTTGAATTGCCATGATTCTGTGTTTCTTTGCTTGTAAAAGGATTCTTAGGTGAAATAAACATCATCTAAACAATCCCTAAACTTTTCCCAAAGACAAACAACTCAAAATGAATAAATTAAGTGAATGGTCATTTTGGCAAAATTAACTCTCATGCCTCCTTTGGCTATCCCTAGCATTCAAAACTTAACAGAAACATTTGTGGATCTTTGCACCCCTTAATAATACTCATAATAAGGTACCAAGGCCCACTTTGTGATCTTCCAGAAACATTCAAATGATAGGTTTAAATGACAGTTTAAATTTGAATCTATCTCATAGGAGAAGATCCCACTATTTCAAAAACCACTCAAACCAGCTCAATTTTCAAAACCTAAGCATCCACAGAATCCTGAGTACATGCCTACCACACCCACCAAAAATCTTTTCAATATTCAAAAGAAATTTTCTTGCGGCCATTTCATCAAGCACCTTGCAGATTCAAATCAAACAAATCATAAACACTATAGTGTGCAGTGATTTTGGCCTAACTTGTTCCCTCTCTGGTTGCAACTGGTCTTTAGTAGATCATCTAGCTCATTTGTAAACATCTAGCACCACTGTGAGCTTGCCTTGCCATCAATGGTGAGCATGCCGAGTCTCACCATGCCACCCTAGTGTGGACAACAAGCTAGAGGAAGAACTAGCTGTGCCAACCTTGTCTAGGAGGTATCCCATGACTCACTGCCCCCTCTCGACCAGCCCTAGCTCAAGGACAGAGACCAGAACCGCCAGGAACGCCGTGCCCGCGCCACTGTCGATAATGCCGACGCGCACCACCGTGCACGCACCGTTCCTACTCAACCCGACCACCTCGAGCCCTTGCCGCCCGCCAGCATGCACCCCACCGTCCCAGGAGACCACTAGACATGAATGTTTCATCGCCCGTACCCCGTAGCCACCGCTCGCCGCGGAGTTTGCCGCCTCTGCCTCACAGAGCACCGCACGTTCCCGACCGATTGCCACCGCCCCTACGCACGCATTTAAGCTCTAGAGCATCGCCAGGAGACCGTGTGTTGATCGCCACCTCGCCATGCCTTAGCCGCCGTAGCCATGTCGCCACCGTCGCCTGCCCATCCCTCTCGGTCTTGCCGTCGAGCCTATAAAAGGAGGCCACCCCAAGCCATTTGAAGCACACCATCCCACTCCCCTCACCTCACTGATCGTCCCACCCTCGAGCCGAAGCATGAGGAGCAGCAGCTTGAGATTGCACGGGCGAGCCGCCTCTGGAGAAGGGGGCCGTTGATTTCGACCACCCCCGGAGCTGCCTCGACCGTCCCTGAGCTCGCCATCGACCACTCGTTCGTTTGCCTGCCTCGCCGTCGTCGCTGGAGCCCTGGTATGCCCCCTATGCACCCCCACCAAGTCGCTAGGGTTCGAGCTCGCCGGTGACATGTTCATCGTCGACGACGACCCTCAGCCGTCGATCTCCCATCTAATCCAATAAACCACACCGCCCGGTACCGCTTCGCGTGTTATGAGCCGCTGACTGGTAGACCCCCTGTTAGCTGAGCCCCGCGCCGCGGAGTGACACTGGGCCGGCCCATTAAGCTCTCCCGCGCGACCCAACAGTTTGAATTTAGATTTTCCTTTTTAATTCAAACACAGTTCTGTACCTAGTTTCAAAAATCAACCCAGCTCGATTTAATGAACCAAATTGCATGAAACCAATTTTGTTAGAAAGGTACTGAAAAGCTTAATCCAAGCCCGTTGGATTCAAACCATTTGGATCTGTAGATCGACCTTGGTAAAAATAACAAGGCAGAAGATTTTCTGTAGTCAAATTTTTTCAAATTTCAACCATAAGAGCTTTTGAGTTGATTGCAACTCTCAAAAATCACATTTGATCATACCTTTCAGAATATATAAAAGTATATGGGTTTACTTATAGAAATAATGTCCAAGTAATAAAAGAATGCCACATAGGCATTTCTAGTCGCTTTATTCATTTAAAATAAAAGGTTAAACCTTATTAAATAGTGACACCACTTTAAAGCTTTATGCTTTATTTCTTTATCAAAGCTTTCTCTTAGAGTTTACATGGTGAATTGTAGATACTAGAAAGATCATAGAAGGTTGCATAAAGAGCATAAAATTTGGCCTAAGTTATATAATCTTGACATCATCCTAAAGCATGAGATTGAACTTAGTTAATCTCCACTTGTTTAACACCCCTCATTAGTACTTATACCCCCTTGTAGATGCTAGTGCTAAGCATAAAAATTGATCAAACTTTAGATGGGAATACTTGGTGAAAATGGTTATGAAAACCTTGGAATAATGAGTCATTCTACTGAAATGTTTTGACATGTGTTCTCGAACACCAGATGATTTTGATGATGAAAATGTTGAGGCATGAGCCTTAGCCCTTTATAAAACTGATGGTTGTCTGGATGCGATACCATTCCAATTTTACCGTACAACCACAATACCCGAAAATTGGGTAGGGCTTGACTGTAAATTTATATACCTTAGTATGGGTTCCCTTGCGGCCAAGGTCTGAGCTGAGGCTACCTTGTGAAGATTTTCCACATGTGCAGTACCCAAGATGACAGTTGGTCATGGTTGGAAGGCCAAACTCACAGGAAAGGTGCCTATACTAGGGCGTGTAATTGAAAGGTTAGGATTGATTATGCGCATACTGAGTATGGTGAATTCAGGATTTATTCCTGACGGATGTATCGAATGTTGTGTTGAAAGTGTACAATCTCTGCAGAGTGTCAAACTATTCGAATAGCCGCGTCCGCGGTTATGGACAGTTGGAGTGGCCATACTGTTCCCCCGTCAGATGTTTTCAAAATGACTTGTGAAATGGATTGAGACTTGACTTGACCACAACAGGGTTGTGATATGAAATTCAAGTTCCCACTTAGGTGTTATAAAACTTCAACTAGTTTTGTTTGCTTCTGAACCTTAGTAGAGGTAAATCTGGATTTTTGCAAAACAACCCTAGAGCTTAGTGTCCTACTACAAAAAACCCCTTAATTGTTAGTATTAGTTTGCGAGTACTTAAAGAGTACTCATGGCTTTGTCCCTGGCTATTCCTGTGGCCAGACTATGAAGAGGAGTATCAGGATGATGGACCACAGGAAGGTTACAACAACTAGGATCATCTCCCATCGTCAGCATTGCCTGTGACCCTCCAGGTGGAGCTTCGCCTACGTTATCGTTACTATTACGTTATTCCGCTGCTTGAGTTGTATTAAGAACTGGATCATGAGATCCTTATTTGTGTAAGACCTTATGTATGGTTTGTACTGGATGATGTACTGTGATATCGAAACATGTTATGTCTCGCAAAAATGGTAATCCTGGGAGTGCGATGTATGGCATAACAGACATCTGGGATTAAAAATCCGGGTGTTGACATCCACCCATGAGCCATCGCTTAGTGCGGCATTGATTCAGACGCGCGCAGCGGCACCGATTCAGACGCAACCGTGGCATGGGTTTAGAGGCGCGGATGAAAAGTCGGCTTCTGCGCGATCAATGGCTATCGAGCGACATCCTGACACTTCAATGCCGCTTCTTCCTCGAGAGTGGTAGATCGCATGCTGCGTCGCATCTCTTCTTGTGCTTGGGCGGCGGAAACGTAGGCGCATCGTCGCCGAGATTGGCCCGCCACTTCTAAGCTCGTGCACTTATGTGGCGCTAACGCAGCCGATGCTCCCAGTAAAGAACGCCGGTTCATCAGCTCAACAAGAAGTGTTCGGTGGTCCTGTTGTAGTTGTAAGTGCGCCGCGATCGCGATGAGATAGTGTATATCTCTGGCGCCGAAGTCGAAGGTGGCAACACGTCCGGTGCCACCGCGGTTCGCCACCACAATGGTAGCGGCGCCAGCTCTTCTCCGCCGACGCGTTTGGGTTGCCACAGAGGCGAGTGCCGACGCCAGACATGGTGGTTTGGCGGCGTCCTCCCGTTTTAAGGCTGGGCACGCGCCGGGAAACATCCGGAATCGGAAGCGGCGGAAAAGAAAGGCGGAAGACGGCGGAATGGCGGAAGACACCGAAATACGCCGGTGTTGGCAACGGCCTATTGCCAAGAACGGACGGATGGATCGTCGTTGGCTGACGGACGGACAGGCGGACCTGACCTAAAAGCGACCATGGAATGAACTAAGCGGACAAAAAGCAGACCGTTTAGATCGTCCGTTTTGATCGATCGGTGAAGATACCCTAACATCCAGCAAGGAGTAGATTGAGCTCCAAACTAATTTGAATGGGAATTGGCAAAAAGAATGATAGCATAAACGTGTCCACACCAAAATGAGAAACTCCTAGATCTTGATGCCTCTTTTACCTCACGAATTATGCAAATCTGCAGCAATATCAGCTATGGTGCACATGATATAAACACGTGAATGATACATTATTGAGGAGATATAGTAGAAAGAGATAGAATGCATGTGCATTCGACTTCTCAAAGAAAAAGGAAAATGAGGTTCGAATTCATGTTGAGGTTCTTATGAAATGAAAAACATCGGATTTTACTCTATATGAATTTGATTCCTGATCCAACTGGATTTCATATACTAGCCAAATTTCAATGGATTGAAATCATCTAATTTATTGATGAAATCCTGTCAATTAAAGAGACCCTTAACTTGCTTGTAGCTGAGCCACAGATAAGTATTCCGGCATGTAGAGAATTCATATGTGTTTAAAAATCTGTAGAAATTACTGTAAAAAAACCCATAGAAGTTGCGGGACATCCTTTTTACGTTCTCGGAACCCTGCGATCCAAAGAGACCTTCAGTGCAGATGTATTTTGTTTTGAGTCTTCCGGCCGATCTATTTGGGCGATGGAGTTGATCGACAACCTGAGATGTCTCGATCGCTCTTGGATCTAGATGGCCTCCAATATAATTGATCATGTCAACATGAACCGAAGCCCGTCGATCTCTCTGTTTCTCTACTTAGTACTTCCTTCGATTTTAAAATATAAGATGTTTTATGTAGATTTGTTTTAGTGTATAGATTTATATTAAACTTGAGTTAACCTACCTACTAAAAAGTCTAGACACATTTGTTTCACAAAGCTAATATATTTTAAAACAGAGGAAGAAGCTAACTGCAGCTGGGCCCGTCGACTTCGCCCGATCGGGCGAGCTAGCGACTCTGAATCTCTGTTGTATTATTGTTACCAGTAGTAATCACGCTTACTCTCTCTCTCTCGCTTAGTATGATCTCGATCTCTCTCACTCGCTGTCAGTAGCTGCCACTACATTGGTCATCACTCATTAGAGCTCAGGGTGCAGGTGGGAGTGGACTGTCCGCGGAGCCCACTATCCAAGCCTACATAAAAGACTATGCGGGACACCCGCGGGTAAACAAGAAAAAATAGTGGGTTTTCGTGGAAAGCCCACGATCGAGCGCGGACATTAAGAAAGCTACTTCGATCCAAATTAATATTTTTACATTGTCTAGATTCGAATATATCTAGACATATTTAGTGCTAGATACATCCGAATCTAGCCAAATATGAGAACATAATTTGGATTAAAAGGAATACGAATTTCTCAATCAAGCAAATATTATGTCTAGTAGAAAGAATGAAGAGTCACTAAAAAAGTGGAAAAAATACTTAATACATTGAAGTGCTAAATATATAAACATTATACAAGCAATAATTACAGTAACATATTTATGGGTATATGTGGGTATTCGCGGGACAGTGGACACCCGCATAAGTTTCACGGGCTCCCGTGAAACACCCACTTAAATTGTGTGGGACTGTGCGGACGTATGCGGGCTTCCCGCGGGCAGTCCCACCTGCACCCTTAATTAGAGCGAGTGAGATAGATAGAGAGGTATGCAGATGGAGACTGATCCCGGTCTCTTCTCCATTGAGACCCTGCTGCTAGGTGAGCAAACTGTCCACGCCGACGTACGTAAGTGACCTGATAATCGCAGCTGGTGTAGCACGGCGGCGTGGCCCTCGTCCCGTCGTCCGTCAGTCGCCGGTGCCGGCGTCATCAGGGCCCACGGATACAAAAATTGAATCGTACAACGGTATTTTTTTTATGATAGCCATCATCAACCTCTTTGTTTGTCATACAAGAAATGATTAATTGCACATGTTATCTCCACAAGTTATTCTTTCATGGCCATGCTTTTAGCATTGGGCACCGAGTAAATTGCAAAAGACCATCATAATTGTCGCAAATTCGTCAAACATCCACCAAAATACATGTTTTCTGGTGTTTTTTCTAAAGGATTGATAACACCCACCAGCACCAACATCAACATAAAGGTAGCTGCAACAAAAAGCTCCATGAGCAGCATCTTTTCCATTGACACTCAGCTTAACAAAGAGTAAATGGCATCAAGAGTCGTCACATATCTTGTTTCGCGTGTGCACTTAAGTCACATAACTTGCAAATTAAACTAACAAGTCAAACAACTTATAAACTTGTGCACCCGTGGTTACAAAGTCGGTCAACTGGATAGTTTTTCACCAAAACCAGTCATAGACAGACTAAACTTGACCTCGTTTTTTTGAAAAAAAGGCATTTATAAGACTCAAAAAATCTGACAAAAAAATACACACAAATATTTATACATTTCTAAGGTACTCAAATTATTTTAGACAAAAATACTTTTTATTTTGCGAAAAATAAAAAAGACAAATCGCTGACAGTAATACGTGGTTTTTTATACGATATATAGCTAGGAAATTCTTTTTTAGCCCAAAATAAAAACGAGTTTTTTCACCGAAACTTGCCACAGTTATTCATCACACACATATGTATTTCCGAAATAAATTTTGGATTTTATGAAATGAAAAGGTACAAATTTCAAACTTTTTAAATACCGAGCTCGGGAGGTACAAATCCTCTCTCATGCTCACTATGCATACATAGTATTTGATAACAAAATACGTTTATTCTAAGATATATAAATTTACAAATGTATGATGTATTATATATCCACACATTTGTTACTTATTATGCGTACAGTGTGTCGATATTTTTTACTGTAATTTGTAACTGTATATATTCCCTCTATTATTTAATCATGGTTATAATAATTTTACCTTGAGTTAAATATCTATAAGGTAGACCAAGTCTACATAAAAACATGCTAACATCTAGTCTTATCTATATCGGGTGAAAATTTGTTCTATAAAAGTATGAGGGGTTATTATAAAATTTTAGTCTACCTATGAGCGGCTTTGGTTAAAAACCATCCAGTTACGGTTTTATGACCACGGGTGCACGGATTCATAAGTTATATGACTTATTAGTTTAGCTTGCTAATTTTGTGATTTAAGTGCACATGCAAAACAAGTTATATAACTCCCGATGCAATTTACTCAAAACAAAACCTGCTCCCGGAGTTGCCCATTTAGCATTTGGATGTGTGTTTGACATTCTTTTCATGAGCACCCAAACGTTGGATGTAATCGAAATCACTCTCAGTGTTATTGTCGACACTCTTGGATGTAAGCCAAGAAATTAAAATCTTGTGAACCTGAATTTTTCGAGTAGTGCTGGCCCTGCTGTTCGAGAGAACGTATTGCGGCGGATACGTATTAATTAGCGTACCAGCTGCCGAATCTCTTTGTCCCGCTGCCTCTGAAATACATGGAGAAATTAAGGGTGTGTTTGGATTATGATCAAAGTGTACCCTATCAATATTTTGGTCATGAATAAAAGGTTGGCTCTTGTTTGAATTGTTGCCAACTTTTTGGCATGTCAATACTCCACTACCAACTCTAGTTCAATTTTTTAGCCAATATTAACCAACTTATAAACAAGCGAAGGCTCAACCAAAATTTTGGCTAACCAAAAATTTGGTGGGGCAAACAGACCAAACACACCCTAAAACCGAACCATATCTCGCCATTAGTTTAGGGCACACCGACACAAGCGCGTCCTGCCTGGCTGCCTGCCTGCTTGCCGACATCTGACACATGGTGAAGTAGAAGTGATGTACGCCGATTATGAGACCGCGGGCAGCTATATTTTCCTTCTTTTCAATTCAGATCCTGCATTAGCAAAGATGGACGTACAAGTTGGCCGAAAATGCACCATGGCAAAGTTGGCAAAGTATGTAGAAGTGATGTACGCCAATTCAAATCCCGTTTTTCTACTCGCACTACAGGAATGGACAGATGCGCCGATGGCCGCCCGCTACGCCGACGGCCAAACGTTGGGCCGTCGGCGTAGCACCGCACCAGGCCAGCCCAACTAGCCAGCCCTCGGCGTAGCCAAGCCGTCGGCGTAGTATACATTACACCGACGGTCACCCTCGGCGTGGGCGACCCTCGGCGTATGGCGGACGCGTTAACATGCCGGCCAGACGGACGGCGCGGCTTAATCTTTGTCGGTTAGGCCGACGACCCTCGGCATATCATACACCGACGGCCACCCTCGGCGATTAAAGAACGTCTGGACGGTCACCCTCGGCGTAGCCTTCTCTATTTTTCATTTATTTTGTATTTGTATCAATTATTTATATTTTTTATTAATTGGATAATTTCATTCTCCGAATAGCGATCTACACGTCCACATGAAATGTCGTTCGAATCTTCTCACACCCGAGAAATTTACGTATGTTTATAAGTGTTATTATCGCATGTGGTTCTCGATAGCACTCACCACGACCACATGAAGTGCTTGCATGTGTCCCTCGCATGCATGCGCTCTAACCTAGAGGAAGGTTCCCAGTACCATAAGGGGAATCTCCCCGTTTAGGTGAAACCGGGTAGGATAGTACCCCAACTTGTGAACCAACATGGTTTTACATCACCCTATGACCTAAACAAACACAAACAAGAGAGAGCTACGCCGGGTTACCACTATCAGAGGAACGTCTAGGGGGGTAGACGATCCGAGTGTGCACAGAGATCAGGGTTTCGCCGGAGGAAGACCACGAGAACATCGGAATCAGATGAGAAATTGCATGTGTCCCTAGCATATGTGTGTGAGTGTGGTGAGAGGTTGGTATAGGTGCTTGCATGTGTCCCCCCTCGCATGCATGCGCTCTAACCTAGAGGCGAAGGTTCCGTACCCGTATAAGGGGGGAATCTCCCCGTTTAGGTGAAACCGGGTAGGATAGTGCCCCAACTTGTGAACCAACATGGTTTTACATCACCCTATTACCTAAACAAACACAAAACAAGAGAGCTACCGGGCTACTCACGAGGAACGCGTCTAGGGGTAGGCGATCCAGTGTGCAGAGATCGAGGTTTCACGAGGAAGACCACGAGAACATCTAATCGGATGAGAACTTACATGTGTCCCTAGCATATGTGTGAGTGTGGTGATAGGTTGGTATAGGTGCTTGCATGTGTCCCCCTCGCATGCATGCGCTCTAACCTAGAGGCGGTTAAAATTGCACGTATAGGGAATCTCCCCGTTTAGGTGAAACCGGGTAGGATAGTGCCCCAACTTGTGAACCAACATGGTTTTACATCACCCTATGACCTAAACAAACACAAAACAAGAGAGAGATACGTCGGGCTACCCCTGTCAGAGGAACGTCTAGGGGGGTAGACGATCCGAGTGTGCATAGAGATCAGGGTTTCGCCGGAGGAAGACCACGAGAACATCGGAATCAGATGAGAAATTGCATGTGTCCCTAGCATATGTGTGTGAGTGTGGTGAGAGGTTGGTATAGGTTCTTACATGTGTCCCCCCCTCACATGCATGCGCTCTAACCTAGAGGCGAAGGTTCCGGACCCGTATAAGGGGAATCTCCCGTTAGGTGAAACCGGGAGGATAGTGCCCCAACTTGTGAACCAACATGGTTTTACATCACCCTATGACCTAAACAAACACAAAACAAGAGAGATATCGCGGGCTGCCCTGTCATAGGAGCGTCTAGGGGGTGAGCGATCCGAGTGCACAGAGATCGGGGTTTCACGGAGGAAGACCACGAGAACATCGGAATCAGATGAGAACTTGCATGTGTCCCTAGCATATGTGTGTGAGTGTGGTGAGAGGTTGGTATAGGTGCTTGCATGTGTCCCCCCTCGCATGCATGCGCTCTAACCTAGAGGCGAAGGTTCCGTACCCGTATAAGGGGGGAATCTCCCCGTTTAGGTGAAACCGGGTAGGATAGTGACTACTGAACGCAACAAATTCCTCTTGTACCTGTAGGGAGCTGATCCCAACGTTGAGATGTCAGATGAGCTGAAATGTGTTTCCCAAGGTTATAACAGTGTCGTCATGAAGTATGAGAAGTATGATGTGAATGGGTTTCGCTTCCATACAGAGACGCACCAGAAAGGGCGACTGAATGCAAAAACGGTAAATACTGGGGTGTTCACCAAAGGAGCCGATTCCCTTGATTACTACGGAAGGTTAGAGAATGTATACTGGTGACCTTCAATCGCATAATGTCGAACTCAATCTTGTTGTGTTCAAGTGCCACCGGTTTGACCCAAGGGGTGGAGAGAAGTACCCTTCCATTGGGTTAGTTGAAGTTAGGCCTTCAACCACCTATAGCGGAGCCGACGTCTTTGTTGTTGCTCACCAAGCCAACCAAGTTTATTATTTGCCCTACCCATGCGTAAAGCGGAACTCCAGGGCTCGGAAGTCGTGTTCCAGGTATCGCCACATGGTAACCTACCGATTCCCTCCGAGGACGATTACAACAACATTAACCCTGTAAAGTACGAGGGAATTTTCTATCAAGAGCAAGAGGACTTCGGACACTTTGATTTAGAACCGGTTGATCTTGAGGACCTTGGGAATGATGTAGAAACTCGGGGTGAGTCAGTGGTGAATCTACATGACATAAGTATGCTCGAGAAGCTCCATACCGAGAATGACAACGATGATGAGCCTACACCCTTCGATGAGAATCCAGATTTCTACTCAAAAGATAGTGATAGTGAGAATGAGAATGAGAATGAGAATGAGAATGAAAATGATAGTGAGTATTTATTTTTTAATGCATTTTATTTTGTCTTTGTGTAACTGTTTTCTTAATTGCATTATGCCTTTATTCTTTGTGTATACATTTTATTATGTCTTTGTGCTTAACTGTTTTCTCTTACTTAATGCGGTGATTGAACAATATGAGCAGCGGCAAGGCAACCAATTAAATCCTTGCTTAATGCGCTGAAGCAGTATGAAAAGAGCTACGGAGTGGGGCAGCCAAATCCCAATCCGTTACCCGATCTTGCTCCTGCTGGCGGAGGGAGGGTGGAGGCAGGTCGAGGAGGGCGAGGACGAGGTGCCACGGGAGGCGTGGACTTTGACCCACCACCCTCTTACAGCGGCGTGGCTCTGAGTTGTTCTGACAGAGCAGCCTTTCATGGCCGAGGAGGCGAGTCGAGGAGGCGAGTCTGAGAGGGAGGCGAGGACCGAGAGGGAGGCGGGGACCGATACGGAGGCGGACACTAGCCGCGAGTTGGTGGGGCCGAAGAAATTGCGAAACCGTGGGGAATCGGGAGTCCCTGACGAGAAGTTTGAGCCTAGGACTCAGGAGGCGAAAGCCCTTATTATTCCATATGGCCTTGAGTAAGTGTACTAATTTGGCAATTTAAAATATTTTATTTCATGTTGGTCATAAATAATTATTGTGTACTAATGTTTATTATTGTGCAGCAATTGGACACTTCCTCCGGGGACCAAGCCTCGCCTTCCTAACAGCCTCGTTGGAGCTCTGATTAGGAAGTTCTGGCCGGGCTATCACATTACCCACGAGGGTGACAGGAAGCTAGCTACTACTTGGGCGGACTACCAGACTACCCGTGTCCCGGGCTTTACGACAACTCATGATGCTGTCATCACCAAGTTTTGGGTAAGGCATATTTCTCGAGTTATGTTCATACTTGATGACCCCACTGTGCTAACTCATGACTCTTATGCATGATTGAAGTGCTTTTACCGTGTGTCCGAGGAGGACCAGGAGAAGGCGTAGAGGACTTTGCTTGGGGCTTGTGTGAAGTTGACCCCCCAGGTGTGGTACAACCAGAAGGTCACGCTAGCCACTTACAGGCAGGCGTGAGGGTCGGAAGGAAGACATTGTCGGTGGAACCCTAATCTGAGTACTCAATGGCCTTGAGAAGAGTACATGTCGGTGAGTAAAATGTCAATGATATTCTACATTGCTTCTAAGTTACCATTGCATTGTCTCGAGTTGAGTATTGCATTTTGGTTATCCCGATTGGTAGAGCCGCATCGACTCATGGGAGGAGCTGGTTAAGACGAGGTGGCTCGAGAAGGCGAGGTTTGCAGACCTTGTCGAGGCTACGCGGGTATCCGAGGCGATGGTGGAACGCACCTGCGAGGAAACCGCAACTTTGATCGCTTCAAGGGAAGGTGGTACGTATATACATGGAGCGACCTGCGTGTATTTCGTCATGTTTGTACTTCATATGCATAATATTTCTTTTCGCGATACGGTGGTCGAGGCACAACCGGGAGGTGATTCATGGCGCCGTCTATGAGATGATGCGGCGAAGAAGCCCAATTACTCGGATCCTCAACCCTCGTTGCCCGTGTACTTGACCGCCGAGCGACTTGGGAACTACATCACGATGGTGAAGGCTCGTCACCCCATGTGGATGACCCCATTCACGCGGAGATCGGCGAGTCGTTGGTCTGTCGGAGCGGATTGCAGCATGGACGCCTCAAGATTCTGAATAAGAAGGTCAAGCCTACCCTCGGCCACGAGCTTGAGACGTCTCAAGGCTACCTACCCGACGGCCCCTATCCCCTGTGGCCGGCCTCGTCGCTCCGAGGATGTAAGTTTTCTCGTTCTCATCATCTTTATGACTTTTGTTCCTGCATGGCTAACCAGCGAGATTCCTTGTATTTGAAATTGTAGCCTGAGTTAGGCCGCCCTACGATACCGTTTATGAGGAATATCGGTGGACTTTCGGCGACATCAGGAGGCGCTTGCGATCTACATGCAATACGTAAATGTAAGTCCGAACCTTTATTTTTGCAAAAGATACAAGTCCCACTTCCCCCCGTTTGTTGTACTACGGCCTGACTTCTAAACTATCTTGTAGGACATGATGGTGAATATTCAAACTGGCCAGAATAGAGATTTGGGGCCCGTGCCTCCCATGCCAGGTCCGGCGCCATTTTTGCAATCGAAGGAAAGCTTCGCTAGGACCTACTACCCAAGTTCTTTGCTAACCCACTGGTTATCGCTTTACTTTGCCTCGCAAGTTGCTAACATGTAGGCAACATGTAGGGAACGGGAGCTTCTGGGAACCGGCACTTTGGCCACGCCTCGCCGGATGGGCGTCAGATCACACCGCTTCATGACGATGGTCCAGCTCCGCCATTCTGCAGTGGTTCTCCCAGCTTCACACTTCTACTCCCTCGCGGTGGCTCTTCTGCTGCTTCTCTTGGGCGCAACCCTCGGCGGTCGCCACTTTTCACCGGGGAGATCTCGGGTACACCGTCTCCTCGAGTTGTAGGCATGTGTGATGATGTATGAACGATGTATGGATGATGTATAAACAATATTTAATATGAGCATGTGTGATATGAACAATGTTTAATATGAGCATATGTGATCTTGTATGACTGATGTGCTGCTGTGAGTGCTGCATGTGTGCTGCTGAGTCTTTGCTTGTGGAAAAAAAAACTGTGAAGGTGCTACGCCGACGGCAATGCCCTGGGCGTAGCCCTATGCCATGTGCCATATGGTCAGGGCTACGCCGAGGGCACTGCCATCGGCGTAGCACCTGCCCCTACGCCGAGGGCCGGCCGTCGGCGTATCTCCTTCCTGGGGGAGGCCACGCGTCCACTTACGCCGAGGGCGAGGCCGTCGGTGTAGCTACTTCCTGGGGAGGTCGGCCAGGCCACGTGGCGACCCTACGTCGAGGGGCACGGCCGTCGGCGTATCCGGTGCGCCGTTAGCGGCCGTGTAACGGCAGCGCCGCCGTTCGCCGACGGCCGTTACGCGGACGGGCACGCTACGGCCGTCGGCGTAGTCCTACGCCGACGGTCGTTTTCGCTCCGCCGAGGGAGAGGTCCGCCGAGGAGGCTACGCCGACGGCTGCCCTCGGCGTAGCATACGCCGACGGCTATACTGGCTACGCCGAGGGCGTTTTGCCGTCGGCCTAGCCGTCGCCTCCTGTAGTGTCGGACCGAACATGAACCAACAAGTTGGCCGAAAACGCACCATGCATGGCAGGTAAAGTTGGCGTGTCGTCGGCCGACCCATGACACTAGGCCAGCAACTTGCTCACACGCCAACGTGCGTAAACGAGGTGCTGGTGCTGGATCATCAAACATTGCTAACTACTACTACATTCGTTCCACGATGTAAGCCTTTTTAGGTCTTTCACAATGTATGGTTCTTAACCGTGTACTTCCTCCGTTTAGAAATAAGTGTATTTTTAGTCTTGTCCTAAGTCAAAGTTATTAAAGTTTGACATTTTATAGAAAATATAACAATGTTTATAACATCAAATTGGTACCACTAGACTTGCTTTTAAATTTAGTTTCATAATATATAAATATGATGTAATATATGTTGTTGAATTTATCTATAAAGTTAGTCAAAATTGATAAAGTTTTACTTAAGCAAAAGCTATATGTATACTTATTTGCGGACGGAGGGAGTATCCTAGACACTTACTTATATGACACCATAGTTAATAAGGAAAGAGATTGAGGTTGAAACATCTGAATCAACAATGTCAATCTGAATCAAGAAATCTGAATTTGCCAGTGGCCGGTTTCCTCCTGTGGCCTGGTGGCTGGTGCTATATATCTGCATGGCCGGCAATTGGCCATGTCGACCTGAACGTCGGTCCATCTCTTTCTAGATGCATCTCGACACACCTAGCAGCTCTGATCTGATGTACTCCCTCCGTTTAGAAATATAAAATGTTTTAGGTTTATGAAGAAATGTATCTAGACATCTTTTAGTATATAGGTTCAATGAATCTAGACACTAAAAGGTGTCTAGATACATCTCATTCATAAACCTAAAACATCTTATATTTCCAAACGGATGGAGTAATACAAATGTATTACTACCAGTGCAAATGATCACCCTCACTTTCTGACTTTTGTGTGCATAACCGTCCGTCATCAGAGCGAATGGGAGGGATAGAGGCAGCTGCGTGCAGAGAGGGACCTGCAGCTCTTCTGGTCGATAGATTTACTTGCCCAATTTGCCTCTGAGATCGACATCGACATATGCCGAGCTAGGTGCGTACGTGCAGGATTATCCAACATAGTGGAGGCGTGCGCGCGGCCGGTGCATGCATGCATGGTGAGCAAGAGTCCACGTACGCGACCTAACTGGCGCGGTTCCATGCATGCATGCATGCATGGAGGAGGAAGCCGCCACGTACGCACGTATACGACCCGGGCAGTTTTCCATGTGTCTTTTACGTATGTGGGATCTCGATCGAGCATAGCGCACTTACATACATAGTTTAACGCAACACGTCGTAGACGTAACGTACATATATACGGCGCCCGAGGGAGAGAAAATTTCGTTGTCCACGGCGGCCGGGACCACCACTAGCTAGCTGCGATAACGCTGCAGCTGCACCATCTCCAAGTTTGTGGCCGTGTTACAAACTCGATCCCTACATCTCAAAATATAAAATATTTTAGATTTTTTTTTTGAAATGCATGTATCAATATATTTTTAATGTGTAGATTCGGAGCAAAATGAGTGAATTTACACATGAAAAGATGTCCGGATACATGTGTTTCAGAAAAAAAAAAGTTAAAACATCTTATATTTTGAAAACAAGATAGTATGTTTTAGGATAAAAGACATTTTAAAGATGATTTTAGTCAATTAGTAAAATATTATATATTAAGTAACGGACGTAGTACAGCATACTCTCATCATAATTTAAAAAGTTTATATCATAAACATACAGCAGATAGCTTAAATTTGTAGAAGATAATCCAGCGCGGCAATGTGGCTCAGGTTTCGGTGATGGGTCGTCTAGCAACTTTGTCACGTGGCAGCGAGAAAATAAGAGTTGTCACATAGTATGTGCTTAAAGATCCAACGGATGCCGATGCGTTCGTTCTATGGGACAAAGATCTAATTAACATTTGCTCGATAAAACATTCTTTATAATTAGTTTGTTCGCTAAATATCAAAAGATGCACCGTATTCTATTCTGTTTCATGTCTATGCCGACCAAACGGGCCGGTGTGATCTTTAAGTACAAAATACTCCCTCCGTTTGGAAATATAAGATGTTTTAGGCTTGTGAATGAGATGTTTTGAACCTATACACTAAAAGATGTCTAGATACATTTTTTTCACAAACCTAAAGCATCTTATATTTCTAAACGGAGGGAGTAGATCGTACGTACTCCTACTAGGAGCATCACTGTCACTGAGATTATTGATGAGAGAGAAAGAGGGTGGGATCATCGATCGATAGGGATGGCACGGCGGGCGGAGGTCGTTTTCCTCTGCCTTTTCGACCAGCAGCTTTGAATTCTTGTTTCGCGTCGCCACCAACGCCGACCAGCGCCCAATCAAACGAACCCCAAAAGCGGGCATGGCCGCGTGGGGGCGAGGAGGAGGCCATGTTCACAGGGCCACCTACGACATCATTAAATTCCGGAGTTAATCGGCATGGTCCATGTATGTACAATCGCCTTGCTACGGCCTTTATTCGTGCACGTCGCAGGACCTAAGCTAGCTAGCTAGGCACGCATTCTGTTGTTCAATTTGTCAACCTGCGTAGTACTGTACGTACATTGACTTGTTTGATTAATTGGTCGATTGATGATTGATATATACTCCATTGATCTGGTTGGGTTTGCGTTAAATACTTTGGTGTGGTCAGAAGCCTTTTTGGTGGATTTGTCAATCGAGGGCCTTTCTTCACACTAAGAAATTATTTATACATGTCAAATAAAACATACTCCCTCCTTTACTAATACGCGACATTTTAGCTAACTGGCTAAAACTTCTTTATTACTGAATAGAGGGCGTATATCCGACTTCTAAAATATTCTTTTGACAGGCAAAACACTTTAGATGAAAATGTTCCACCATACATAAAGTATATTCACGTAATTCAAATAAAATATTCATACATACTGACTTAAAGCTAAAAAGGTAACTAAACATAAGTAAGATATTAAAGGTATAAATAAAAACGAAAAGGTAAAATAGGAAAATAGAAAAAAAAAAGGTTGTACCTAATAGGTCAGCTCATGAGAGACAAGGAACATGCACACTGGCATCAAATCGGTGATATGAAAACATGGGATGCTATTATTTGACATCTTATGCCGGTAGGGACTTCAATATGGGCCGCATTTGGGATGGCCCATGTTATAAGATTGTTATTTATCTATTTATTTACAAATCATGAAATTCATTGTTTTTAATTAGTACTTTTTGCTTTCTTAAGTTGACCGGGAGAAAGAAAATCTTCATAAAGTTTAAATAATTTTTCATGCAGGTTAAACAAAATGCTCATTAGGTTTAAAATAGTTGTTCATTTGGCTAGGTATAAATGCTTGTGCGGTTCGAAAAAAATCATATATTGTTTTTTTTCAAATGATTAAAGAAATAAGAAAGAAACAGGGAAGAAAGAAGATTCATGGGTCTATATGATTCAGACTAATATTATATATTACAAGGGCTACCTAGCGCGCATTCAAATGAGAATTAGCTTAACTCCCATTCGAATGACACCATACACATTCAGAAAACGTTTGCAACCATGGTTTAACTGAAAAAATAGTTTAATGAAAAAAGTTTGTTTGCAACTGCAACAAGTATGTACCTTATGTTTTTTCAGTTGCAAGCATAGTACAGCTCAAAAAAGTCAATTGCAACCATTGCACACTTAACCAACACATGAATATCCATGTTACATCCAGCGAGTAAGGAGTTGATTGAGCTCCAAACTAATTCGAATGGGAACTAGCAAAAGGAATTCATAAACGTGTCGACATTGAAATGAGAAACTCCTAGACCTTGATGCCTCTTTTACCTCACGAATGCAACTATGGCGTACATGATATAAACACGTGAATGCTACCTGATTGAGGAAATAAATATGGTAGAAAGAGATAGTAGAATGCAAGTGCGTTGGACTTTTCAAAGAAATAGCAAAATGAGGATCAAAGTTCATGTGGAGAGACATAGAATTTTTGTACGCCATAGGAATTTGATGACCTCAATCCTAGTATGATCCAACGGAGTAAAAAATTGATGAAATTCCTTCCGGTCGATCTGTTTGGGCGATGGAGCTGATCGACAACCTGATATGGCTGGATCGCTCTTGGATCTAGATGGCCTGCAAGCCCGTCGATCTCTCTGTCTCTCTTGCTAGCTGCAGCTGGGCCCGCGACTTCACCCGATCGAGTGAGCTAGCGACTCCGAATCTCTGATACAAGTAGTAATCAGCTTAATCTCTCTCGCTCTCTATGCATCTCTATCTCTCTCACTCGCTCTCACTAACAGTCACTACCATTGGTCATTATTACTCCCTCCGTTTCAAAATATAAGATGTTTTAGGTTTGTAAAGAAAATGAATCTAGACTTCGTTTAGTGTTTAGATTTAGGAATGAACCTATATACTAAAACAAGTCTAGATACATTTGATTCACAAAACTAAAACATCTTATATTTTGGAACGGAGGGAGTACTCATTAGACCGGCCGAGTGAGATAGATAGAGAGGTGCGCAGCTGGGTGCAGAGAGGGACCGATCCCCAGTTTCTTCTCCATTGAGAGTGGCTGCTAGGTGAGCAAAGAGTCCACACCGACATACGTACGCGACCTAATAATCTCACCTAGATAGACGAGGCCTCTCGGATACAAAAATGACCCGATTAATTGGTACTACCCTGTGTGCCACCCGCGTCGTCGTTAGCGTGCGCGTTAAAGCACTTCAGGGCTATGTCCGGGAAGAATACTCGAATCGGCCGTTTCCGCGGAGAAAAAGACAGACAGAACGAAAATAGAAAAAAAGGACAAATGGTAATACATTATATATAGGAAATGGTTAAGAGAAAATAAAAGCAGAGAAAAAGACAGCCTACTAATGGGCCGGCTCAGAAAAGAGAATGGGATGGCATCCAGTTTCGTTCCTGAAACTAGAAACATAGGTGTCGCTTATTCGAGTTATATTGCCCTCTACGTGCATGTTCAGGATGGGTCGGCCCATTTCTATTTTTCTTCCTTTTGCGTTTTTTGAGGTATACATGAATACGTTTTTCTAACATGCAATGACAATATTTCAGATATAAACATCTGAAATATATTTTTCAGATATATGTTCTTAGAAAATACTTGAGAATTTTTTTTTTTTTTTTTGCGAATAGAACTCTTGCATTAAAAGAAATATAGAACAGTACAAAGCAGTTCAACAAAAACGAAAATCACATCGAAATTTTTGAGAAGCCCTTCATCTTCAACCTCCAGCGTGTCGACGACATGCCACAACTGTAGCTCCTCCCTAAGCCTGCCAGGTTGTTTATTCTGACGGAAGTCGCGAGCAGGTCAAAAGACCAGATCCGTTCCGAAGACAAAGAAGAAGGATGAAATACCGAGGAAGCTCCTTGACAATCCGAAGATCACCATAGTTAAAAGGACTCCTCGAGGACCACACCACTGCCACAAGCTCATCGTCACCGTCGAGATGGGGCCAAAGCCGGAAAGAACTTATTGGAAGAAACGCCGCCACCACCACCTGAGTGTCGCTTCACTAAACTTGAACCCTAAAAACAGGAAAGCGGAGCCCTCTCGCCAGGCGGGCGCCTAGATCGACCCCGCCTCCATGACCCGTAGGCCACAGAAGCGAGGCAAATCAGCGACGGCGCCGACGGGAGGCGACGAAACCATAGCCGCCTTTGTAGGAAGGGGGGCACTTGAACATTTTCTTAAATCTATAGTTAAACGTTTTTGTTAGAGTCCGTTATTTCTTAAAAGAAATGTAATAAACCGTTTGTTTCATATGTGAGCATATTTTCTTGATTTGTGTTGAATGTTTGCTAGTTATTAGATAATGTAAATTAATTACACAAATATATTATTCAGGATCAATTATGCATGTTAGCTGGCCGGACCAAAGCTGACTCATATATAACTTTCGCAAGCGACTCATATATCACCCACAAATAATTTCTCTAACAGATGTTAAACAAGTATGAACATCATATAGATATGTATCAAAATCATTTATACTTATGTGGACATTTATATCTTCAACAAGTTTGCCGTTTCGTATAAATTTAATGCATACTCCTACGATCACATAAAAACAAGGCATTTGAACGGAGAGAGTAGAAAGTAACTGTATTTTTTTCTCAAAGTAAAAGAACGTAACTGTAATTTTAAGATTTACAAAAATTCGAAAATATAAGAAGCTTGCACGCTAATGGGCCTGTCTAAATTTTGCAGATTTAGGAAGGTGGCCAGGGTCTTGAGCTCGTTCAAAGCGCCGGCATCGCGGCCTTCATTAATTTCTGTGCTGGACTGGGAGAGCGAGGTTCTCGGTTAGTGACTCGGTGCCATCCCCCCTGAATGGTGCGCGTAGCAAGTAGGCTTTCTTCACTCCAAAAAAAGAAAAAAAAATGCAATTGGGCTTTCTGACGAGAATAGCGAAAAGCCTTATCAAGATTACGCATGTGGTCACTATGTTTTCCACAAGTAGAAAATTCACACTTTTACCTTTGAACAACCGCCAGACAGGGATATGGCCATATTGGAGAGGGCATTCGCATACAACAGTACTTTTCAAGCCGATGAACTAGGCCCTCGCAATCGATGAGATCGAAACATGGTCACTAGATCCTGACGACATCAGCTTCATCCGATGTTGTTGGAGAAGATGAACATCACCGCCTGCTATCATCCACCGCCTAACTACAAGACAGCAAACACAACTACGACAGATAACACGGTTATCACACGCGAGAGTGCTGACTGCAGACCAACACCACTATTAAAGAAAACCGAGCTTATACCTCTAAAAAGAGTTACTCACACACTATTGCTAAAGAAAACCGAGCTTACCTCTAAAAGAGTTACTCGATCTGGAAGACAGTCCATGTCGTCAAAAAAATAAATAGAGTAGACATTGTAAAACTACTGTTACTGATAGTACTACTCACGCAGATACAGTGTACCATTTGCCGGAGGCTGTGCGCAAGCGCGACCACTCGTCACCGTCGCATCGCCGGCCTGCAAAGAAAAATGCGGCGACCTCGCCCTGCACGCTAGGCGCAGCAGAAGTACAGCCAGCGGCGCCTCCGGACGCGCGACCCGGCAGGCACGTGCGATGCAACTGGCACACTCTGGTTTTGTTTTCGCAGTAAACCAAACAATCTGTCGGCCCGGAATGCAGCTCGCGTGACCGAGTAGGTGACTTTGAACAGTCAACACACACACACGCACACGTACAGACACAAGAAACAGAGCGACTGTCGAAATCAACCATCTGTCGGCCCGGAAAACTGCTCGTCGCGTGACCACCAGTCGAGCGAGCGACCGTTGACCCAACCCGGCAGGTCGTCGGTCAACCCTATCGCCCAGGGAGAAAGCAACATCCACGGTCTGGGCCTGATGCACAAACGACGACCTCCCTTCGACTACCCGCGACTCTGCGCGACGACTTGCCATCGCCGGCCAGCGCAAAAACGCGGCGACCTCGCATGCTGCACGCGAGGCGCATGCAGCTCGGCAGCCGCCGGCAAGCACATGCGCCGCAATGCATGCGGCTACCTCGTCGCGTTGCGCGCCGGCGCCGGCGGGCTGTACTGTACTTTGTCCAGTACTTCCTGCGCTGTGCCTGTCATGCAGACGATCTGGCAGCCGCCGTGCTCCTAGGTTGAGCAGCATGTGCGTGCGTGTGGCTTTGTGCGGCCTCCATGTGTTGGTGCGTGCCAATTTGGCTTAATTAATCAAACGGCTTCGCTAGATTAGCCGATGCACTCTCTCCTTTTCTTTTCTTTTCTTTGGTGTGCAAGTTGGGTCAGAGCCTCAGCTCTCAAGGAGGCAGGAGGCGGGCGCAGACAGGTTACCGGCACACTGGCGTTCCGTGGACACACACTATCCTCACATGGGGCGGACGGACGGCGACAAAACCGGCAAGGTTTCGTGCGCCCGTGCGCGAGCAGACACAAGGAAGGCTAGCCATGAGCTCAGACCACGCGCCGCCCGTCGCGCGTTATATCCTTCGGTGGCATGCCAACAAGTTATGCCTTTTTTTTCGATTCTCATCCCTTTCGAACCAGAAACTATCCGCTCAAACTCACATTCATTTGGGAGGTACTTATACAAGAGAAAAACAGACTATACACGAGTAGTAATATAATGTTCCACTATTCGTCACTTCTAATTGCTGAATTTCGTTTTTTGCGAACCTCCAAGTCCCAAGTGAATTTATTTTTAAACTTGAAATCCTACATGGTTGTGGAACATCACATTCCTAACATATTTTTTTTATGATTTTTTACAAACTTCGAAAATATATTTTTTATTTGATTGGTTTTCATCGGGTTTTAGGAGGACATAAGATTTGTTACATTCGTTGATCAAGACTCTTGTTTTCCAAAGAAAACCCGGGAGAAAACCTCTATAACAGGGCACCTAGATAAACTACCTATAAAGAGCCCCTACACATACGAAGAAGTTGGGAAGACCGACTTGACACGACACAAAAAAGAACACCATTGAAGCAAGTTGTGACGTTGTGTCATCCTATGGCACCCTCATGATCTGACTATTTCGACTTGGCAACAAAAATATCGATGTCCTAAATACCTGTCGCGCCGGTCTCGTGAGGATGACTAACACAACTCATCTGATGTCGTATGTGTTAGGACACGTAGAGATGCAACACTTGCAACATAACATTTCTACGCTATATACCCAAGATCTAGTTGAGGTAGAATGTCACTAAGATTACCACTAGACGTGCATTTGTGAAATTCTGAGAGATCGGCTAGATCTCATGAATATATCCAATTTCAAGAACTCCTTCGTCGCCATAGCCATAGCAATCGCATAGTGTCTCTAACTGTATGCACACATACGAGATGAAGCACTAACGACAGACTGCTAAGTCTGGGTTAACGGCGTGGGACTGGTGGTGGTGGTTAGGGTTTCCGACACATTGAATGGTCAAACACTCGCACTCTTTGTCGTTCTTCCTGCCACCAGCATATGTAGAGGGCGTAAGTGTAGGATCGTAACACTTGTGTTTCAATTATTGAAACCCTAATTGACCAACTGTGGGTCCAAGCTACTTACTCCGATTTACGTCCAATCTAACATGTCCACTGTCAATTAGATCTCCATCTGTCGGCTCCATACCCTTAAGTGTGTGATACTGCAGGCTCACGTTAACCAAGACATGGCTGGAGTTATGGATGGCAATGGGTACCCGTCACCCACTAACCTGGTGGGTACCCGCATCAAATGGAGGAGAGTTTGGTTGAAAATAAAACCCATGGGTCTACTTAGTGGTAAATGTCTAGACCCATTGGGTCTAGCGGGAGCGGGTCTGGAGATGGTAAACCCATACCCTTTAACCCGCAGACCCGTCAACTATAGATAGGTCCCACATGTAAGTGTCTATAAGAAATCCTAATTGGCTAACCAAACCCTAACTTCCTAAGTGGATGAGCTCGACCCGTCTCTCGATTCTCCGCCGCAATCCCGCGTCATCAGCGTCTCTTGCCTCTCCACCCCAGTCCCCCTCCCTGGTCCCTACCTTCCCGTCGCCGCTGCTAAGGATCGAAGCCATGGAGGCCAAGCCAGTCGACATCAAGGAAGGCGGTGAATCCGGTGACGGATCGCTCCAGCAAGGCGCGCATCCCATAGTCCCCACGCCGCCGCGCCAGCAAGAAGACGGTGATGAGTTGCCGGGTATCCCGCCCGGCTTGGCTTCTTCCTCGGCATGCGGACCTCAACATCGAACAACAGGGGAGCCCAAGGAGGCGGCCAGAAGCGGGGACGTACGCCATCTGATTCGCCTTCGACGTCGGCGGTCAAGTCCAAAAGAAGGGGAAGCACTTGTGCACTGTCGCGGGTACCCGTCGGGTCGTGGATACCCACCGGGTGGCGGGTCTGGTGGAGATCTAGACCCGACAGCGGGTATGGAGGCGGGTGGTGGTGACGGGGAGAGGTGGTGGAGGAGGGTATGGAGGTGCCATACCCGCCTCCATACCTGGCGGGTGCCATCCGTAGCTGGAGTATGACTCACAACTGATCAGTCTATAGTGGATCCTAGTAGACATACTCCCGAGTACCGAAAATCCATAAGACGAACCTTTCCATGTTTCTTTGCCTCATGATATACCTTGTTAAGATATATGAGATTTATTGTCATCTCGTTTTTAGTTCTTTTCTCGATCGATGATATGTAATTCATTTGACTAAAGTAGTCAGACTCCCTCACTAACATTAAGGTAAATCAGAAATGGACATGATTACAAAATCATATTATTCGAGAGGGCCTAGAGAATATCTCTCTAAGTCCAAGTGGAAAATTTGGTATTGGGCATCCACGTAATGCAGCTTGATTCACAATCATCCCAAACTCTACCCGTAACTTCCAAGTTATGCAGCAACATTTGATAGAACTTAAGTGATAACTCCTAAGTGTAGGGATAACTGTATAACCTCTTAGTGTCGAAGTAATTGGTATTAAACCGTAGGAGCAATAAGGTAAAACTATTTATTATCTTCAACTAGAATGTCACAATTCTAGCTATGTATGCACAATTGTAAAAAGTGATTGGTTGCTTGAAAGTGAAGTGCAAAAACAGTATATGTAAAAGTGCCGAAGTCCTCTAGAATACAAGAGGATAAGCTAGAAGTTCTATTCTTATGTAAACAATGGACCTGGGTTCATGTGCTTCCTTGATTTCTATCTCCAACAAAAATGATGGCATAATCATGAAACATAATTATACACAAGTGTTATACAAAACAGTTATATGGGCAACATGTCCTAAAACATAAGGATAAGAAGTATAATACCTTTATGCGCTTTTATGTCACTAGATGTGAGTACTATGTTCCCTTTTTATCCCTAGATGCGTGTATACCATAATATTAGGGTGTTATATGTCAGTTAGTGTGTCATTTATGTCACTTGGCTACATCCACCAATACCACTACATCTAATACACACCATACTCTCATTCTACTACACTTAACATAGATGAATAGCATATATAAAATCTAGGGCGGATCCATAAATAGGTGTACTGTGTATACACGCAATTGCATCCCTAATAATTGATTCCAAGGCCAATTATGCGCAGGAAAGGGATGAATTAAGACAAACGTCTAACCACTGCATAGAGTTTTGAGGTCCCATAATTCCCTATAGCATGCAACCACAAAATTGGGTCACTACTTTTGTCATGTCAACCCTCATCTACTTCAACAAACCATAGTGTTACTCTCTAACATCCTGAAGAATATGAACGTTTTAGGACTAGTTTGTAATTTGTGGGACTGCATTGCATGCATTTGAAAAAGTGTAAAAAAATCAAACTTTTCTTTGAGAAATATAAGGATTGAATTTGAACTCTAGTGTTGAATTTTGGCTTAGGTCAACACTAGGATTTAATTCAAATTTCAAAATGAACTTGTGTTTTCAAATTTTAGGAATTGAAATTACTACACACACATTATTTTGAGTCAAAGGCTCAAACATACTTACACTCAACAATTAAGATTCTAAAACTAGTAGAATCAACTTTGAATTCCAAATTGAGGTTTGAATTATTCAAACTTGAGTTCAAATACAAACTTACATAAGAAAATAAGCAAAAAACACACTAAAATGTAAGAAAAATATGAGAATGCTCATAAATGAATACATGGTTGTTTACAATAGGATTTCATAAAATAAAATTACAATAAGTAATTCATAAAATAAAATTACAATAAGGATTTAATCCACCTTGGTGCCTTCCTTTGCGGAGAGCTTCGCCGACTCATACTCCATTGGGTTCTCCCGATAAGAAACCAAAGGCCTAGTTTTTGTCCCTCAACTTCTACCAGCGGCTCGACGAAAGATGGGAACGGAAGATAAACTCATTGTCCTATCCCCCGCCGACGCGGTCCGCTGCCCTCACTCCCCGTAGCCAAATCTCCTCTGCCGGAGGGGAAGAACCCTAATTACTTGTCCCCAATTCATTTCTCTCTCCCCGAGCTTACCGCTCTGGAACAGCCGATGCATTAAAGTTAGATAGGTCGCTGGCCCACCTCTCACAAAATTGCAAGCCGCGTCGGCGTTTTCCAGCCTAAACCATGTCAAGTTCGATTTAGACCAGGATTAGTGAGTTTAGGGTACAAACGAGAGGGATTCCGATATGGGGGTTTAAATCGCCGAAGCTTTACGAGTTCAGATTTCGTTTTGGCCTTTTTATTTTCTTTTCAGAATGGTTATCCACGCAGTTGAGCTTCACGTACACCGTACCAGGTTTCAAACTGCAACGTGCGTGCAGGTGCAGGAGATTTGCGTCCATTTCTTCACGTGGTGCATAATCATTGGCTCGGACGGTAATGTGTTTTCTCTGCCTGGAGAAGATTATAACAGAGCATTGGGTTGACCTGAACCTACTTTCTTACGAATCAGGAGAGTTGACTTGAACTAGGCACGTCCAATCTGATTGGACAACTGAAGTCAATGGAGACGTGAACACGCTAACGAACCGACCAGTTCTTCCATACTAGTACCACAGAAAACCACCACGATTCCGTGGACCGAGACCCGGAATGTGTTTCGCCTCCGCCTGGACTACAGCTTCCCGTGGAAAATTCAAATCAAGACGAGAAGATAAACGTCTGACAGCGCACAGCCCCGTCCACAAAAACTAAACCCCCACCGTGACGCAGCGGGCGTCGAGCGACGAAGAATATATATATGCAGGTGCCGACAGACGACCCCAAGGATACATCAAGAGCCAAGCAGCACGGCGACGAGTCGACGGCGCTGCACGCATGACGCATCGCCTGTGCACGTCACCGCTGCAAATTGCTCGCCTACGTGACTGCTTGCCGTGCTTGGGACAGGAACAGCAAGAAAAGTCTAGTGCGTGGATGCCTCTGAATTACTAATCCAGGCCGGTCAGGAAAAAAAAAACAGGGAGATTCCAGGACCGGACTCGCCCAACTACACGAAAATGATGAGCCGGTGACTCCGTGCCGCTCCTGTCCTGTGAGAACGGCCACATGGCCGCGTGACTTGGCGCCTAGGGTGGGGCTTCCTTCCGCCTGTCCATCCGGGTGCCGCAGCATTATCCATCCCCCCTGTCCCCCTGGCGCTCTGCCGCGCGCGCTAGAAAGCAGGGCGGGCCGCACGCACGAAGCCGCCACCACCGCCACACCAGCCTTGCTGCCCACCCCGCGCCCGCTTCGCTGTGTGTTTGCTCCTACCATACCAATACACACTCCTCACGGCCGCGCCGCCCACCTGATCGCTCGATCGCTCGTCGGCTAGCTGCTCCAGTCAAGTAGCAGGACAAGAGCCATGAACCGCCCGACGCCGGCGCAACAGGGACACGGGGGCATGCCGCCGCCATCGCGGCACGGCCTGGCGAGGTACGGCTCCGCGCCGGGCTCCTTCCTAGCCGCGCTCTCCGACGTCGTGCGCGGCGACGCGCCCGCGCCCGCGCAGCACCAGCACCACCACCACCAGCAGCAGCAGCAGGCCGTGAGCCGGTTCTTCTCCGGAGAATCTTCAGGGCTCACCTCCTGCGAGTCCACCTCCCGGCTCCACCGGGCCTACGGCGGCTCCGGCGAGATCCACGTGCCGCCGCCGCCGGCGCTCGCGCCTCCGCAGCAGCAGCAGTCCGGGCTCCTCCGCCACAGCAGCTCCCCCGCCGGCCTGCTCTCCCGCCTCATGGCCGACCCGCACGGTACGCACTTCGATCATGTCCTACTCCTACCTACCTGCTCGCCGCCAAACGATCGCTCGCTCGCTCGCTTTCGCGCGCCGCGAGCCCCCGTCCGTGTACGCGTGCCGTGCGCCCAATCCATCATTGCTTCGGCTGCTTAGTGCTTTGCCGGGCCCCGCCGCGGTTGCGTGTCGCGCTCCAGTTCCTTCCCGGTGGCCGAGCTCCTGTTTGCCTCGTGCCCGCCCGGCGGTCACCGCGCCCTCCGGCATCCAGCTCGTATCTCCTGATTACCATTTTTTTTTTGTAAGCAGCATTTGCTTTGCTTACTGGCGACTCACACAACTAGTACTAGCTCGTACGCACGATCTGCCAGCTTTAGCTTCCGCTTAATCAATTCCGCTTCCGGTAGTGGCAGCAGCTTAACTAATTACGCATCTACTGTTCACTGTAACCAGATCGATACTACTCCCTCCGTCCAAGAATAGATGTATTAGGTTTTTTAAATTTTGGATGAATCTATATACTAAATAGTGTCTAGATTCATCCAAATTTTGACAAATTTGAGACATCTATTTTGGGACGGAGGGAGTACAATAGTTAACAGTACCGCTAAGATCGATGAAGGTCAATGCGTGTTTTGATTAATTTCCACTCCTATTTACTTCTCCTAATTCTGGTGGCTGTCAAGTGCCACGAAAGAACACAGTGGAACAGCCACCTTATTCTAATACCGGATAAAAAGGCAAATCATCCTCCTCACCCTATCCTCCATTGTTCATTCGTGATTCGCGAAGAGCACCTTATCTGTCTCCGATGCCGCACTATCATTGACTCATTATTATTCTTACTACACAAGTTCAGAAGAAACTCTTCCTTCGTTGGGCACACATGCACTGAACTTACCTATCTGTACTAGTAGTACAAGAACAAGTTCAGGCTACTAGTGCAGATGCTTGCCTTGGTGCGCTGTATCTGGCTGACATGGCGCTATCCTTCCCATGATGGCACCAGAGAACCTGGACACACGGCGGGGCGCGTCCCTCTCTTTCTCCGACGAGGCATGCCACTTGTCTCGGCATTCAGTATCCGTACTAGTTAGTAGTATAATCAAAGGGACTGCCTCAGGCCCCCGAGATCTTCTCATGTCTAAGTCGCTGATGACATCCTAATATTTATGTTAATTCTCAGTTGTAACCTAGTTAGATTTGTCTAATTACCGATTTGCAACCTGGTTAACTTCATTAAATTTTAATTACACCGAGTTCAACTCATGTATAACTTCCTCGCGAATCAAATTAAATCGAACGGTGAAAGAGGCGACTGAGACTTAAGAAGTTCTCAGGCGCCTGAGAACTAGCAAATCCGATTATCAAATCACCCGCAAGTATCACGTGTACAGCTGGTTCGTAGGATTTACGTAGTACCTGGTCGTTAGTTAGCGCAACAAAAAAATCAGAAGAGGGCCACAGATAAGACCGGCGTGTGGGGCTAGTTAACAATATCACGCGTGTCGCGTCCACGTCGGTCTAACGTGTCAGGCAGGACAAATGGCGACAGTTAAAAAACTTTTTAAAAAGTGCATGTTTCTTTTTTCTAATATGTGGCTGTGGCGGTTGTGAACTTGTGATTGAATTGAGAAAAAAAAACGTATGGTCAGCAAATTCCTGGTTCGACGACTTTGAAAAGTCAAGTCACCGATCACAGCTAGCTAGCCCCGGTCTGTGGACTGTGGAGCTAGTGCTAAATCGTCGGATAAGATCGCAGTCACAGAGTTAAATCGCTGATCTGTTTTACCTAATCTAATCACGCACGCTATCTTGTAACTTTATATCCAGAGCAGCTCAGCTCACATAATTGGCTAGCGTCCCATTGGTCATGATAGGACGACCCGGCGAGTATTCACCGAAATGCTCCTACTAGTAGTAGTACCTCGTTGGAAGGTGACGACAAATCCGCCTTGTCTTTAGCGTTCACTAGTTCAGTTCAGTGGACGGAGTTGGGCTTGTAGGTGGTAGTTCGTGTCCTCTAGCCGGTTGGTGTGGCGCGTGACCTGCCTATGACGGCACCTCTGCCGACCACGAAACATCCTATGACAGGTGGGCCCTGGGGGTTCGGGTCCAAGATCCACCGAATAATCAGTCCTTTTAGTATCCTGTCATGATCAATATTTTGGCTTCTGCTTCGTAGATGCTACTTGGTCAAACTTAGTTATTGTATGTGTCTCATGTACCAATGGCCAAAATTAAATCACGTAGTAATACAAGAGCGCTATGTAAATAGGGACATTGAGTACCTTGACTTAAACGAAACACACATTTACTCCATCCATCCCAGCTACAGTACGTGTTTGAATCTTGAGCCTTAGAGTGTTCAACCCATTGAATATTCGATTAACATTGCTCTTGTGTTTATCCGTTATATTTTGGTGTTTTGGATCAGTACAAACGTTAACACATACTCCCTCCGTCTAGAAAAGGAGTGATTAATATTCAATGGGTAATTTAATTTACCCTTTTAGATAGACAGTCAAACTGCATTTTATATTTTTGAATGAAAAAAGTCAAACTGACAGATGGACCCAACTTCACCGAAACTGATCAAATATGCTTTGTTACGCATGCGCGGCTGCAGGCAATGGCAGCATGGCTGGCACTCGAGCGATGATGGGGAGCTACTCGCAGGGAGCGGGAGGCAACATCGACGCGATGGCGCAGCAGCAGAGGAGGCTGAGCTCGCAGTGGAGCTTCTCGAGGCAGGACATGATGCCGCACATCGCGGAGATGGGGATGCCCGCCATGCCGGGCGGCAACGACATCGGCGAGAGCATCGCCACCGGCGGCGGCGGCGGCGCAGGCAACTGCTCCAGCGACCTCTCCAGGAGCTTCTCGATGAGCTCATGGGACGACACCAACTCCATCATGTTCTCCTCCCCCAACAAGAAGGCCAGGTTGGCGGCGGACGGCGACGACGGCATGGTCACCAGCTTCAGCAACATCGACTCGCAGGTAATTAAGGCCAAACTGGAGGACATAGATTCATGATCCATCCAGGCTGCGCTGCCATTGTCCTGTCACGCTTCCAAGTTCTAATAACACCTTCGCCCAATTCAGTTCGGTCTGTCGAGCTCCTCCCTGGAGATGTCCGGCAATGGCATGGACGACTACCTGCAGCTGCAGCAGGACTCCATCGCCTGCAGAGTCCGCGCCAAGCGTGGCTGCGCGACGCACCCGCGAAGCATCGCCGAGAGGGTTAGCTTTCTATCTGCAGCATTGGCTTCAACTTAAACTTAACATGACGGTTTCTTTGCACTCGCTATCTTGGTGCTGGATGTTATATAGTAAAGTACTGAATCATTTTCCTGCTCTTATTCTGTTTAGGAAAGAAGAACAAGGATCAGCAAGAGGCTAAGGAAGCTGCAAGAGCTCGTGCCTAGCATGGATAAGGTAACTAAATTAGTTAAATTTTGGTAACTGATGGCCGGTTAGCCACTGTCGATTCTGTCATCAGCGGATAGGGATGAAATTTCCACCAAGAATTACAGAAAAATAATACTCACTGGTGTACTGACACTGACAATTCTGACCTAGACTGGAACCTTTGCCCTGTCAGACAAAAAAAATCTAAAGCCTCAATTAGTTGTTAGTGAATTGGACCTAATTATTTTGCTTTTGTACACCTGTTCTCAAATAAATTCATGTGGTACATAAATACTAATGAGTTTGTTCTTCACTATGCAGCAAACAAATACTTCAGAAATGTTGGACATTGCTGTAGACTACATCAAAGTTCTGCAGGACCAAATTGAGGTATGTTCCGCACGGACGCAGCTGTTATATTTCGCACGCTTGCAGGTGTTAAAAAATGCACTTTCCATGTCATATTAACATGCTTCCTCAATTTTTCTACATTAGTATAAACTAACCAAATAATAAGAAATTATTATAAAAAATAAAATGATGGTAGGATGTAATACTTATTATGTTAAAATGGATTTATGCAGAAACTAAAACAGGACCAAGGAAACTGCTCTTGCTCGGCCAAGCAGGAATGCTGAGGCTGGAGAAGCACATCTGCTATGTCATGTTTGTACCAATGTGACTGGCAAGCCTAAGTTTTGCTTCAGGAGATTAAGTTGTAAATGTCCTCTGGCATGTCAAGTGATCTACATGCCCAGCTTCCCCTTTTCTTGTTTTGTACTATGGATTAGCTTCAATGGCTTGAAGACCAGGAGATGACAAGTAGAATGTTGTAATTTAAGTATGTAATGTAGGCACTGGCACTCTTTCATTTCAACGCAAACTGGGTTGCTTCTGTTCATCATCATTGCCCCTGGTAAAATCAGTGTAGGGATACCTTGTGTCCCCTAACATAGAGTTTATGTTTCTGAAATTTCTAGACTTACAGAGATCTTTTAATCAGCACTGGGATAGTGTGATTGATTAGTGCTAGATATGCACATGGAAAAATTGACATATTGTGGTTTAAGGAGGACTGGAGGAAAATCATTAGCAAACATAACCAAATATGGTTGTACGCATGCCCTCAAAAAAGATTATATTCACATTCGCTGATACAATTTAATTTCTTTCAAGCAATTATCAGCAAGTTATATGTCTTTCAACAAGCTTTAAGAGAAATGTTGCAGGACTTCACACATTCTATCTTAGGGCACCGTGCAAGGTTATACAGTTAAATTTTCTGATTTGATCAGGAGTTGCACATCTGAAGTTTATTTATACACCAGCCTCGAATAAGATCGAACGACGAAGCAGTAAAGCCAGGCCTAACTTCGTATGTCCTATATGGTTTGCTGCAAATTAAATTGTAGCAGATGTCACTTATGTTGTTGTCCTTGAGAAGTAGAAGAAGCTTAGATAACGAGTTCTCCGGTTAGCTACACCCCTCGCCTGCAAATTTACATACTTAAATTACAATATTGAAGCTAATGCCTTAGATTACATACTTAAATTACTTTGAAGCTAATTTAAGGATGGGTTGGTTCCTCAAGGAGTAGACCAAAGCTGTCGGATTTCGTACAGTGTTGCACTTACAGTCTTGAGTGTGTTCTTACAGGAGATGGCTGCAGCGCGTCATAGTGCCCATAACCGTCGTAGAGAACACGGACTGGATTTTCCTTGCCATACTCCTGACCATATTCAGCTATGATCCTGGGGTTATCAGACCCCTTGATGTACATGTGAACAGTGATTGGCATTCTGCAGTGTGAAATTGCTCAATAACGATTACGTATCTGAAGGTGTACCTAATTAATTACACAAGAAAGGTGCCTACCTTAGAACATGGGAGCACATGAGCAGTTCAGGTTCTCCTCCCCAAGCATGAGGTTTTCTCATCTTACGCACATAGCTCTCGAAATCGCCTTCGAGGAACCTATCCATCGCCCAGAAGATTCATCGAAAAAAAACATGTTATTGTGCCTGTATTTCTCTAAGTTTGAAGCAGCTTTAGCGAAGAAATGCAGAGGGAAAGCATGTATTGAATGGGAATGGTGTCGCTGCTAGTTTGTCCAGCCTAAGCATATTTTTCAACTCCTTAATCCTACTCGTGCGAAAAAGGTATGCACAGGAAACAGATGACCCAGATGTAAAATGGTGCAGAAGAATACTTCACCATTCGGTATCTCCTCTTCGCCTGACGAACTCATCGGCAACCTGAAACAGACCAACAATGGGTCATCAAGGATACACCTTCTTTTTGCTAAAATTGCATGGAACAGTGACATGCTAAATGAACAGAATCCATCAATAATTCAGTCACTTTTGCTCGAAGCTCGTCCGCAAGTTCCTTCTGCGCGCTGTCGCTCGGAGACTGCTGCCCTTTCCTTAGGCAGGCGCCGTAGGCGACGGACCGGAACAGGCATCTCCCATCCCCTGTGATTCCTGAAAATGTGAAAGGCAGCATATAAGTTCAGGTTCCTTTGTTCAGAAATCCAGGGCATGAGCCTCGGCTGAAGAATACATGTCAAGATTAAATTAACCACGCAGAGTTGCGCAGAAACAAATACTATGTGATTAAGGGTGATGCACAGTAGCTAATATCCTTAAGAGGGGTCACTTTTTGTACTAAAATATATATTTGTTGATCTCTTTTCTGAATATGTCAAAGGAGATGACTAGCTATGTAAGACTGCTGCTTTAAACTAGTCATGCATACAGAGCATGCACAAAGATAGCAAAGCATGGAGGAATAAAACTAGGGAAGCATCCAGCAGCTCGATTAGTTTAATAGCGTTTCAAATCGGCACCTGTCTCTACTTTCTCCCGCCCCTTTTTGTTCTAAGCCCAGGCTGAGGGATCTTACTGATCACATAGACAAATCACCACCAAGAAAAGAAGCAAGGAGCCCTCTTTTGAGCACCGATCAGCACCAAATTCATATACCCAAACCAGAAAATTGGAAGAGGACATACGGATCGAGCGCAGAGGCCGGAGCTCCCGGTCCGACATCCGCCGCGCCGGCGACGAAACCCTCTTCTTCCTCCTCTTCTCAGGCACGGAGGGGGCGCGGATGTTAATAGCAGGAGCCGAAACAGAGAGCGAGACAGAGGCAAGAATATGGAACAAAGCAGGGGGGAGGCGAGGATGAGGACGGAACTGGATTCCTGCAGTGCGCAGCTGGGATTCTATCTCAATCTGTCCCTCTCACTCTCAGCTTTGGCTGCTCTTTTCTGCGTCACGCTGGGCGTGGGTGGAGCTGAGGCGTGCACGCCCGTCGCGTTGCCGCCGGCCGCCGCGTCTCATCGAACCGACAGCCAACGCCCTCCGACTCCGTTGATTTCCCCCCACGAATAAACGCCTTTTTTAAAAAACCTGGTGAGGAGCATGTTAGGCCAGCCAGTGCAGGCGTGTGGTGTCCTCTTGACATCGTTTGACCCTTGTGCGACACGGGACGGGAGCCTGTGCTATGATGTCAAAATCAAAGGCGAAAGCCGACCCTTCTTGTTTCATACCTCTATTCATGTCGGCTACCCTTACCATGTCACCATGTCATTATCTTATCCACGCTTTACATCGAATTTTGCCGGATGCAGGTGCTGCCAAGCAGAAATTCGTCTCACATGAACCGCCAATAATCACCATGAACAGGAAAAAGTAGGCTGTTACCTGCATGAGTAGCAGGATTAGTGCAAACAGTAAATAACTCATAATAGTGTTGAGCTTCTGAAGAAAAGGAGCAGCTTTACTCCCTGTAAAACAAAACAAAAACCTACAGGGAAACGCAGAGACCTCAGGATCATGGAGCCCACCTGTTTGTAAACAGCAGAACATCGTATAGATTCTGGAGAATAACCAGCTTCTTAACTACGTACTGGATGGATTAAAAAGGAGAGAAAAGCATCTCGTAACGAGGCTATATACATGTTACATGTCCTGAACAAAGGCAAAGGGGGAAAATGCCCTACATCGCCCCACCGAGCAGGGGGGGAAGAAGATACAGTAGTTTCTTTTTAACTTTACCCAAACCAACCACGGCAACGAAGAAAAAAGGCATTTCTCCAAGAAAAAAGAAGGCAAGAAAGAGGAGATGTACAGATTCTACTGAAGATCGACTCGAGAGCCCAGAACTCCGCTAAACTAGCACTGGTACAGGGAGAAGCCCCTGTTCTTCCACAGCGAGCTCAGGGTCCGCCCCAGCTTCTTCGACTTGGACTTGCACAGCGGCTTCGACTCCCGGTGGCACACCATCACGCCGCCGTTCCCGGACTCGGACAGAGCCTGCGGCGGTGGCTGTGGCGCGTCCCGCTGCCGTTGCTCCCGGAACAGCTTCAGGAGCTTCTGGGCCTTCTCCCGCCCCCTCCCTGTGCCGGTCGCCGAGATGGAGACCAGGGAAGGCACCACCCCCTCCTGCAGCACGGGCGCGATGCACTTGTCGTCGGCCGAGCATATCGCGAGGAGGCACGACACAGCCTGCTCCTGCTCCGTCGGCTCCCCAGTGTCCAGCAGCATCGCCAGCGTGCTCACCAGCCCTGGGGTGGACATGATCTCTTTCCTGCCGGCCTGGGTCGCCGCGAGGCTGATGAGCACCGCCAGGGACTTCTCTGTCCATCCAAGGCCCTCCGACTCCGAAGACTCTGTGAAGAGACAGTGGAGAGCGTCCACAAGGCCCGCGGACAAGAGCGATGGGATGCTGGCTTGGTGGGTGGAAAGATTGTACAGTGTGTAGAGGGCGTCGTGTTTGCAGGAGCTGGCCTTTGTGTCGCAGGCGTCATGGTTGTAGAGACGGTCTACCAGGAACGACACGGCTTGGCTGGAACCAATGACGCTCTTTGCGTCGGGGAGGCAGGAAAGGTTGAGGTAAAGTGCCGTGGCTGCAGCAGATAGACGTGGATTTGATGTCATCTGCTCAAGTAGATCGACTACTCCAGCAGACAGCAGAAGCCCCTTGTTTCTGAAATAGACCAGCATAGGGTTTGGTAAGCAAAAAAAAAAAACTCACTTCAAACATTTAAGGTCATAATGTTGTCAATGAAGTGCTCAACTAGTTGCAAATTAGTAAATGACAAGCACAACTCAGCTGAAAGTTAGACTTCACACCTGTTATTATTGACTGCGAGGTTGAAAAGAGCCATGGCACCAATTTCTTGTGCCTTCTCGTTTGCATCTTCCACAGAATACCTTAAGAACTGAACTAGCGCCTCAGCAAACCCATTTGAGCCCATCTGGATCCTTGCTTCCTCGTCATCCTTCAGAAGATACCTTATCTGCTCAACCAATCTGCACTGGTTGAGTATATTGTTTCTTTCATTAAGCATGAGCAGCAAGTTCCGGTACCCTCATTCATATCAAACTCAAAACAAGAGCTATCGTCTAACGTTCCCGATTCGCTGTTTGCTGGTTCTTCTTTTCTAGCATTCTCCAGAGGAACCACCTTGACACCCTTGATGTTGCTAGTGTCGAAACTACCGACTGACACACAGGCTGTTGTTGCCTGGGAGTCAGATAAAGCAAGCCTCCAGTTTACATCAAAGGTTCCCGGTGGACCATCTGGAACTGGAAAATCATTCTGCTCGCACCAGCTGGAAATCATGGCCTTAACACAGTAGTTTGGAGTCAAAGACAGGTGGGCCAGTTGCTGCTGAGTCTTGGGACATGTGCTGTGACCATCATTGAACCATTTCTCAATGCAAACACGCTCATAAGTCTGACCAGATGAAACAATAACCGGGTCATACATCAGCTGTAAGGAAATGGGACACCTGAGTTCCTCAGGAGGGATCGACATGTTTTCAGACCTTGGACCGCTAGGTCTACAATTGAATGATCCAAGCCTAGAATTGAAAGATCCAAACCTAGAATTAAATGACTGGATGCTTGAAAGCTGTCTGCTAAATGCTCGGCTATTTCCGCAGGGGCCATACATGTCATCCATGCCTAATACGGTAGGCGAACATGGAGTTGATCCTTGAGAATCGGTATCATCACCTGTCTCATTTCTGAAAAATTTCGAGTATTTCCTCATGAGATTGTACAAGTATGACACAACAAACTCCTTCCGTTTATCATCACCAGAACGAGCCTTTTCAATTAGCTTCTTGAGGGCTCTTCTTTCAGTCAGTGCTGCCCTAGAAGATGTAATTCCCAGCTTCAGAGCAGCCATATGAAATACCTCAAGCTCCCCACTTTCACTGGAACTATTCGTTTTACTGTTTCTCTGGAGCAAATTGATCACCTCATCACCAGCTTCCTTCTCTGACTGATCCAATGTAAATACAACTTCCTCTAACTCACCAATAATCTCTACAATCTGTTGCACACCAACAGAACAGGATATCAGGAAATACCACAAAATTTTACTAGACTGTTTAACCATTAAATAGCTAAGGCATAATGTGGGATCTGTAGTACAAGGAAAGAAAACAGAAGCACAATTTAGTTGTGCAATTTGGCACAACATACCTTCTGACCAATATCTTCTGTTACTATGCTTTCGACACGCCTAAGACTTTCCTGAAGTTGGGTTCTAGATTTCTCAAACTTCAAAAGCACAGTTTCTGCGGTGATAGCCTGGAAGTGAATGTATTAGTGAAAGAGTTTAAGAATGCTGTCACTGCTCTGTGGAAGTTTTGCAACCTAATTATATATCCAAAGTACTTTAGGGGGGTGGGGGAGGGGTACAGCAACTTACCAAGTACAGCCTGCTGCAATCTGTACAAAGTTGAAGAAGGCCTTTGGATTTATCGAGAGCAACATGCAGTGAACACAGTGCCTGTATGCCAGACTTGCTTCTTGGTCTTGATGCTTCGATGAATGGGAAAATCGCTAGAAGTTTAGAAACCACAGGATGAAATGCTCTGCACATTCCAGCATGTAACTGCACAAAGCACGATTTCTTCAGATTATGCAGTCAATACATAAATCTTCAAAAATAGATGATATAGGGTTAAAGGTAATTTCTTATATTCTCTGTTGTATACAGTACACAAACTCGGTTAAATATCCCTAAAAAATCCTATAAAGGTAAAACAGAACTATGGCAGCTGCTAAGACAATTAGTACTAAACTATAACTTTACCAAGCAACCCAAACAGATCTCATTAATGAATAAATACGAAACTAATAGCATGAACAATAGATATTCCTGTTGTCATCAAGATAAAACCGCTGTTGAGATGATACCTTTGCATCATTAGCCAGAAAAGGACACTCCTCGACCTCCATTGCGTCCATGCTTCACTATCTCCTCAGCTCCAACATCTGATTGCAAGATTCAATACAGGGAAAAAATGATCAGATCGGCAGATCACTCTCAGCATTGCACATATTTCAGACCAGTGAAAACAACAGGGTTGGACTTGAGAGGATGGGACAAAACAACCTTCCCGGCACTTGTACGAAAGTAAGAGATAGGAATGGCAAGAAATCTACCCACTGCAAGCCTACAACACAGTGTTCTCCGGGAAGCACCTTTCGGAAAACTACTAACTGAGCGCGACCTTTCCATACTAAACTTGAGATTCAGAGCAGCTCCTGGAGGCTGGAACCCATGATTTTGACCAAGCCCGTCTCTCTTGAACAAATCCAAGGGACACACGCGGGCGTTCCTAGTGCTGTGCATTTCACTCACCGCGTCCACCCCGAAAAATAAAATAAAATAAAAAATGGAAACTTAATCAGATGTCGGCAGCTCGCTCTCGAGTACCTCTCAACGTGACTACTGGAATTTAAAGCAGTTTCCTCCAGAGTGGGCAAGGCCACAGGATAAGGAGTGGTCTGAAACATCGTTTTCACCTCTACAAATCTGCCATTTGGACTTGTTTATTTTCATAATGAAGTAGTACCAAAAATCGAACTGAAGGAGAGTCGTCTACGCGTAAGCCTAACGCGCTGGAACCGCATGAACTCGTCGAACTCCCCAGAGATCCCCAATGGTAGAAATCGCTCGGAAAACAAATGGAGCGGGGCAAAACACAGTCGGAAAAACCCAGCGCAGACCACCCCCAAGTTGTCGCCTATCCCACCACCAAAGAGGGCTCCAAAATCTAATCTCTTGGTCCAACGTCTGTGGAAGGAAAAGGTAAGGACGATCTATGGCGGCGAAGGGACGAGCCAAAACACGCACCGCGTCGAGCGAAGAGGGCGAGGGGAAATGCCTCGGGCGAGGCGCAGCGGCGGACAGATCTCTCCGGCGAGGCTACCACGTGGCTCCAGTGGTCTACGGCGGCGGCGGCGGCCGAGGAGTAGCGTGCGGCGGCGTGGGAAGGGGAGAGGCGAGAGGGGGAGGAGGAGGAGGAGGAGGAGGAGGGGAGGAATAATGGAGAGCGGGGGGCGTTGGAGAGTGGTGGATTTTATTCAGATGTCAGGGGCAGGGGGCAGCCAAGGAAAATGGGATGTGTCATGTGTGGGGCTTTTTTCTGTTATCATTATTCTCATTATTTATGTAAGCATCCATTTAAATAAAACTAAAGATCATTATGGAAATAAATATGGTTGAAGCTTTCCTTTTTATGTGGTTTTGTATTCATCTCAATTTATCATGCTCTCCATGGAGTTTGGATAGGCTTTTTTATTTCATTAAAATACTTTGATTAGTTGCCCGAATATGTAAGATGTGGACGTCTAGTAGTTGGTTAGTGTGCATGTGTTGGTCCATGAGTGTGCTTGTACAACTTATAAACTTCACACCATTACTTTGAAGGTTAGGTTCCTTTCCTTTCTGGTATTTCTTTATTTTCCTAGTTTATCTATTCCAAACTATAAGTTGTTTTGGTAGGCTAAAATACCCTATCAAACTCTCTTTATAATTTGAAACTGATGTACTAGTACAATACATTATTTGTTTGTAGGTAATCATGTAGAGCAGAATACCATACTTATTATTGAAATAGTGTGTGCAACAAGCAAATCATGCTAGAACAACCATAACAAAATGTGTTCATTCTTCATTGGATTTAATTACCAATTATACTAGTAATAGCATGTTAGTGGGGTGGTGCTTATCTTTCTTATACTAGTATAAAGGTAGGAGATTGTCAAGATTCATGTGGGTCTAATTATTTCAGTTTTTTCGGTTTCCACTTGAGCTCTATAGTTGTATCATCTTTATAAAGACATGTCAAATACATGTAGTAGGAAACAATCCCAATCGAAGCGAGATGACTTGGATGGCATGTCGTGATGTTTCTTCCTCTTTCCCTCTTCTCTTGTCATATATGATACCGATGTCTAAACTACTTTGTTTCTATCTCCTTTTTACCTTCACAAAGAAAAAAATTTCATTTTCTTAGTATGAGGGAAACTAGGGATACATCAAAGTTGGTAAATATTGACTAAAACTAAGAGCTCCTTTCGCACAAGTATGGGCAGCATGATTATCTCTTCTAGGCGTGCAAACAGAAGCTCAAATCGTGGAAGACTGGAGCACCATTAATTCTTCATCTCGCAGATCACCCTTAGTAAGTGCATTTCCCAACAGTAACGTGGTGCAAGTTGGAGGGCAAGCAACACACACATGCTCCTGCCACACCCCCAAACCACAAGGCAACTTGCTGGTGCCCAAAAGTTGCCACCTTCCGAATTGTTTCTTCTCTCTGAAACAATCAACCAGTGAGCAGCAAGCAAACTCCAGATTTAACAACTGAGGCCAAGATCAGCACAGAGATCTATAGCTAGTAGTAGTATTAGCTAGTGCCAGCATAGTGACCTCTCCTGCTCCAAGTTGATGCCTTTTTTTTCTTTTCTCTCTTCTTTGTGGATCTTTGATTCCATCTGGATGCCAGAACCAAACAGAGCCCCAGACAGACGGGAAATAAAGAAACAAATCTTGACCTGCATGCCGATTATACTATCATGCACTAACCTACCAATTAGTCTATGGAAAAAATTCTCATTAGGCCCCTCCATTGGCCGGTGATTCCCACCCTTTTTAGGATTTTAAAATTTTGTTAGAGTTAGATCAGCCCTTGCTTTCTCGTGGATCCTTGATCGCTCGCGCGGGCAGATCAAATCATCACATCACAACCGGATTCCGTTTTGTTTCTCATTTGATGAAAAAAAAAGGGGCGCATCTGGTAACAAGAAGTGTACTTATATAGGTTTATTTTCTTTGCGACTAGGGCTTTACGCGACAAGCACTCTTTTTTGAGGGAATACGCGACAAGCACTGGGAGCCGTGTATGATTAGGGTTGAACGTGTCGAGAAATTATTAGGGCCCTTTTTAGCAGAGAATATGGAGAAAGATTTAACTGGTGGCTGGACGGTCTACGTGTTATCCGATCCAGAGATGGCTCCGTGGACTGATATAGAAAATGGAGGATAATTGACCACTCATTTGCATATTGCATGACGTAATTGCCCTCCCAGCGATAATTATATATTTAAGCTGGCCAGTCTATTCGTGATACTACTCCTATACTACTACTATCCTTATCATTTCATTGATTTTACCGGTGCCTTTTACTTTTACTTTTGAAAAGTGCGTGATGTTTCTGCACCAACAATACTGACCATTAATTTCGCGCGCTCTTTCTCTCTTTTTACAGTGGGAGGAGTTAGTACTTAGTAGTGGTAGTTAACCATCTCTTTGACAGCGCAATTAACCATAGTAGCATCGTAGAGTGGTACGTTCTGGGGCAGCATCGGCCGGCGCGTAATAATTAAGAAAAGGTCCGATGCGATCCGCTGGCATGGCCACGTATTCTATCTTCAGGATTGTACCATTCGTACGTCAGCAGTGTCAGTCCAGCTGCGGCTCCGTCAGAGGCGAAGGGGATTGATTAAGCCGCCCGCCTCGGGGCCGGAGCTGAGTGGCTGAGCAGCCATGGATTTTAGCGGTAGCAGCAGCAGCAGTACGAGATAGTAACCCAACAGATGTCGCGGTGCAGATGGAGGCGGAAGTGGGAGTGGCGCCAGCCACGAGGGACGGTGACTGGGACCGCGAGATGCCAGCCAGGCGTCCGCGGACGCGCATGCAGAGGCCAGGAAGCACGCCATCGATTCGATGCGCGGGTGCGGGTGCTGTGCAAGCTGCGGTCAGCGAGCTGTACTGGGCGGGCGGCGGTGTGCCTCTGCGCCCGTGTGTCGTCCCCCGCCGCCCCACGCCAAGTGTCGGCGCATCGTTCCTGTAAATGCCCTCTGACTCTGCCGCTCGTGTATCCCATATCCAGCTACCAGTGCGAGGTCAACGGGCAGTGTGGCATCTCCAGTGCTTTGCCCTCTTCTTTTTTCATGGATTTGGGTGGTACTGTACCATCTAGGTGGAGACTGGTAGTGGACATAATCAGAGGTGCGCACGGTGGACGGAAGGCAACAGGATCGTCGTTCGATCGTTTTGTGGTGGAAATTTACCATGGCAACGTCCCGGCCAGGCCACCCTACCAGCGCCTGCCTGCCTGCCTGGCCACCTGAACTGCCAAACGGCGCCCCCTGCGACGCGAATAATAATTCGAGATCCCCGGGCCCGACGGCGTGGTGTCGCGACGCACACGTGGACGGCCGGCCGGCCGGCGACGCATGCATGCACGTCGTACTACGATCGACCCGGCACTGATGGCTCTCGCTGCCCCGGCCACCCTGGCAGGCGGGCACGCCCGGCGCGTGATGCGCTGGCCGCGGCCATCAATGGGACAGGTCAGCCAGGTCGTACACGCGGCGCGCTCTCGGCGCCATGTCCCCCGAGCATACGTGGCGCTGTAGCGTCTGCGCACTGTTATCTGGCGCAGAAGCACGTTTCTGTATTTCCGGGACCGCTAATACTACTACTAGTAGAGCACGCATCATCATCAGAAGAGTATTGTGACATTATATATATATATGTGGTAAATTAGAGAGATCGATCGAATCGAACGGTGGAGGCATGCATGAGGGCAGGGTAGTAGTAGCTGCTGCTGTTTGGCCAGCGGCTCTCTGCTCCCATTCATGGCGCCCACGTGTTCGATCGTGCTAGCCGTTGTTTGTACGTACGCATCTTAACGTCTCTCGTTTCATCTGTTGGGAGTTTAATTTGGTGGGTCATTGTTGGCTCCCGATCGAACAATGCATGCCTCCACCATGCTCCTTTTGTTTCGACGATCTCGGTTTAATTCTTGGCTGATCGATCCGACCTGAACTGAACATACGAGAAGCAGAGCATGGTCGGGAGCACGTTAGGCCACATGGATGATACGCGGATGCAGGAGGAACGGTGTGTATGTAGTACGTGCCGTCGACTTTACTCCAAAGTAATACGCCGTCTCGATCGATGATCGCCAGTATTTTGGCCCATGCCCAACCGAAACCACGAAACCTACCGGGGCTTAGCTCCATGCAACCACATTTCCTTCCTTCCTTGGCATGCACTCCTGGCTCCTGCGTGCGTACGGCGTAGCATCCATGTCCTGTCTTCCTGTTCACTTCAACCCTGACGCCGTATGTCAGACCGGCGGAGCACCCAATTCTGGAGGCATCTCTTTCTATCATAACATATGAATGAGATCAGAATGAGGTGAACCTAACCAGAACCAGGGGGCTCACGATCTAGCAATAATAAAACCCTCCCGATCCGCGAGGCCACATGCCCCGCCTGCGATCGAGATTCTTGCTGCGTTTCTGGTGGCCGGTGGGTGATGCATGGCGAATTGGCGGCCTCCTGGTCCTGGATGGATCGAACGAGTGGATTAGGAGGCGAGTCCCAGATATTTAGGCCGGATCGGAGGCCACGGACGGAGAGACGGTGTCAAGCAAGGCATTTCTAGCCAGCCACCTCGATCGGGCATCAGTCACATGCCACGCCACCGACAGCAATTAGTACTAGGGCTTGGCGGGACGGGGAACAGGGGCGCCACGAAACTATATTCGCGCTTCTGACTTCTCGCCCTTGGCCCTACGTACCGCCCCATTTGGGTGATGTGCGTCACGGGGGAGGTGCTCGCTCGACATATATATATAGTGCCATCGTGTTAACGTTCAGGCTGAATTTAGGTTTTTAATTAATTATTATGCCTGACTTCCCGCCAAATGTTCAGCTTTGACGGGCATAAACATCTCCTCTAACATGCGGTGCACGGCTGCGCTATAAAAATGTAGTAACAGAGTGTACAGAACCTTATGCTTATGCTGAAAATATTACTCCCTTCTGTCCAAATTAATTGACTTGAATCTATCTAGTTTTAAATGTATCTAGACATGTTTTAATACTAGATACTACATCCGAATCTAGCCAAACTTGAGTCAATTAATTTGAATCGGAGGAAGTACTATAGTACCTCCTTTTGAGGAAACAAGGCACATTTTACTTTGTTAAGTTTGATCACGTTCAAAAATAAAAATAACGTTTCGGTGATGAACCATATACAAGATGTATCAACATTTACAGTACAAAATAAATAAAAAGTAAGAAGGCGGATGGGACTGGATTCTTGCGCCCAAAGACACGTCTCCACCAATTCATGCCTATTTTCTTGGATTCTAGCTAGGTGTGCGGTGGACTAGAATAAACTCCTAACAGAATAACGATGATGCGACATGTGTGCTTCATCTTCTAAATCCATGTTCTTTTTTTGCGAAAATCTTGTTAATCCATGTTGTTGTTTCTCCCATTTTACCCTAACCCTGTCTAACCCCTTTAATTCTGACAATTTATAGAGGCGAGTCTCATGCTTTCTCCAACATCGTCTGAACACTCGGTAACTACCTCTTGTCACCATCGCATCAACCTAATGTATGGCTATCCATTTTGCTAGCACATCTACATATCGACATCGCCTACTTCTGGTTAGTGGTGTCACTATGTCACGCTAGACACGTCGAGCTAATACCCTAGCATTGTCAACTTGTGCCTCCCTCGAGGGCATGCATGTGTTTCAAAGAAAGGGGAAGAAAACGTAAATCGGTAGGGCGCTGAAAAATGGAAGAGCAAGATGGCACCCACCTAAGATTTTGTTCAGTTGAGATGGGGGGGGGGGGGGGTGGCTGGAGATGCTCTAAAATGTTATTGCAGTACTCCTTTGGTGATGTTGCTTCACTATAGACTGCTTACTAGATCGTCGTAATGATCAACGTTCATGTGGCATAAGCTTGAGGACATCGCATGGAGGCAACAAACACAATCATTTGCGTGCAGGTAGAGTAAAATGGATGCATGATCGGCCTTGTCATCCTCTTTGTTGATCAAGAGGAACCAGTAGGAGGAGGTGCAACGGAGGTCGTAGGTAGGGAGGGGGGGAGATGGACTGCTTTGTTCGGTTTCCCTTCACTAGCGTCGAACAAGATGGCCAAGGGCGGGAAACACTAGGTTTGAAGAAGGGGAGACGACGCAACCTCTCGTCTTGTAGCTTGAATGGGGAAAATTAGGTCGCGGCTGGAGGAGATAGGCGACGTTGGTCTGTTTCGTTCATCAACATCAGTGGAGACGACCAAGGGAGGGCGGGGCAAGGGTTTGAGCAGGGCGGCGTGCTACTTTCGTTCACACCGCTTGAACTGGGGGAAATGAGTTTGGGGCACTCGAGGCCTCGTTGCTAATATCAGTGAAAAGACAGGGAGACGGTGGCAAAGCTTCGCGACACTTTGGAAATCATCGGAAATGAATGTATTTTTGCTGGCACTTTCAAAAATGCCTCAAAATATCAATTTTTAGGCATTTTTGTAAATAGCGTTTTTTTAAACCTAATTTTGCAGTCATTTGAAAATTTTCCCCTAGAAATCGTACTTTTACGAGCAGTAACTAAAAAGTGCCTCTAAATATTTTTTTAGCGGGGCCTTTTTAAAGATGATATGCCTCCATATATCAAAGTGCCCCCTAAAAATCTAACGTGAGATAGTGCTCTCGCTCGTTGCACACCGTGTCCTTGTGCTACGTGGTCAACAGTTCGTTGCCCTGGACTAATAACAAACTTCCCGATGATGCATATGCATGCCAATCATTTGAAGTCGGCAGAGAACTCCTCCAGTGCGGTTGCTTCACTATAGACTGCTAGATCGTTGTAGTGATCAGAGTTCATGCGGCCCAGGCTTGAGCGCGCGCGTGCCATGGAGATGGAGGCAACAAACACAATCATTTGCCCCGCGCGTAGAGTAGAACGGAAGCATTCACGCATTAGCTCGTGCGGGGCTTGTGAGTTACATCAACCCTATAGCTTCATGCATGCCGGCTCAAATTCGTGCTCGGGTCACGTGTAGAGGGGTGGCGCGGTATTGTGAGAAGGAAAACCGCTGTCTCTCGCGCCGAATTCGAATGGCCATATACAAACTTTATATGTCCAAATCTTGGACTGGAGGAAGTTCAGAATTCCGTGACGTACATTTCTTGCAGGCGTGGATGAAATGGGGCGAATCAGGAAAAGTTAGTTACAAAGGGAGAAACATCTCGCTTTCGATCGAAGTTCCAACAAATGTAAAGATAGCTAGCTAGCTACTCACAAGGCGCGACCAGACATTGGATTCTAAACTTACCCAACCACTAAGCTCCCTTCCTTCCCCCTTCCTCCCCTCTACTTTGAGAGTCGCACTCCAGCCCAAGTTGGCTCCCTCCCGAGCCCTTCTCGCCGGACTAGCCAGTGGGAGGTGGCGGAGGAGGGATGCCAGAGTAGACAGGCTTAGTTTTATCGGCTTTTTGCCGTAGTGGTATGTATGGCTATAGATGGTGATGTTCCAGATCCACGCGATGAGATCTGGAAGCTAGGGTTCGTCCTTACCCTGCTCAAGCTCCTCTGGCCGGAGTTGGAGCTGATGAAGACGGCCGCTGCACCTCCAAATAAAGCCGTCGTTCGTGTCTTCCTGCAGGTGTGGGCTTGCTCTGCTGCGTTTTCCCCTCTGGCTGGCCGTGGAGGCAGGGGGAGGTGGAGTTGTGTAGTGGAAGCCGCACCGGCGTGGGCGGATGGTGCTGTCGGTACTAGGAAAAATATCATCAGTGGCGCACCATTTTTCAACTTCTATGGCGCATATGGGATGCGCCACTATTATCACGCCACTAAGTGTAGTTCTATGGCGCATATTAAAATGCGCCACAGAAGTCTCAAAAACTTATGTGACGCATATTGCCAATATGCGCCACAGATTTTTTTTCATTTAAAAAAAACTGGTGGCCGGAGGAGGAAAAGGAGTCCGATGGTGGCCGGAGGAGAAGAGGAGGCCTCCAGTGGAGGAGAAGAGGAGGCCGCTAGTGGAGAGGGCTCGCCGGAGGAGGAGGTGTAGGTTGCCGATGGAGGAGAGGAGGAGGCCGCCGGAGGAGGAGCTCACCGCCTCAGCGGGGTGGAGGAGAGGAGGGTGCCGTCGGAGGAGGAGCTCACCGGGGTGGAGGAGAGTAGGAGGAGGCCGCCGGAGGACGATCTCACCGACGTGGAGGAGGAGGGAGGAGGCCGCCAGAGGAGGAGGTCACCGGCGTGGAGGAGGAGGGAGGTGGGAGGAGGAGCTCACCGGGGTGGAGGAGGAGGGAGTGAAGGGTTTCGCGGCATAGTAAATCAAAATTTTCTACGGATGCGAACAGAGGGAAAGCCAAGATCTAATCTAGGAGATGCAAACAACGAGAGAGATTGGATTAGATCTTCATACCCTTGAAGATTCGCTGTGGAACGTTAAACGGGCGTGGGTGATGTAGTCGCTTACTCCTCCTCGCAATCCGATCCGATCTAGCACCACAAGTGGCGGTGTCTCCGTGAGATGCACACGTGCAGCACCTCGACGTCTCCTCCTTCCTTGGACCAGCAAGTATGGTGGAGAGACGGATTGGATCTACAACACGACGGCGTGTATATGGTGGAGAATTTCAGCAGGCTTCGCCTACAACAATGGGAGGAGAGAGGAAGGCAGCAGGGCGGCTAGGGTTGGAGGAGAAGGTGTGGGGGGTTGGTGCGCCCCCAGCCCTCTTTATATAGAGGGGTGGGCGCAGCCCTAGCCCCTCCCAAGCCCAAACCGGCCCCAAGGAGAAGGAGTGGGGCAAGGAACCCTTCTAGAAGGTCTATCTCGAGTTTAAAACCCCTTGGCCCTATGGGGCCTTGTGCCCCTATAATGCGGCCAGGGCACTCCCTCATAGGCCCATGCCCTCTCGGAAGGTGGGGCCACGTTGGTCCCCTTCCGGAAGGTTCTAGAAGCTTCCTACAATACCATTAACCTTAACAATTCAACTCCAAAAACTACCGCCTTATATGAATCTTATTCTCCGGACTACTCGGAACCTCGTGATGTTCGGATCCCATCCGAGACTCAACAAAAACTCATAAACCAATTATCCAATCTATCCTAGCGCCGAGACACGTTAAATGTGTGACCTCAGTTCGAGAATATGCGACATGATCTTCTATCAATAATCAGTGGTGCAGGCACCCATATTGACTCCCACATTCATCGATGATCATATCGGATGAACCACGATGTCGATTCAATCAATCCCATATATATATTCCTTCGTCTCGCGATATTTTACTTGCGAGATTTGATCGATGCAGTCATACCTAGTTCAATCTCGTTCACGGCAAGTACTTTACGTTCCGTAATCCGATATCACTTTGTGATTAACTCCTTAACCACATGCTTGCAAGCGGTGTTGATATCGATTACGAGTGGGCCCAAGTATATCTCTCCAACTTGGGAGGACAAATCCCATCTTGATACATACAACCCAATGATACTTTCCGATCACACGAGACACCTTTATGATCACCCTCTCATAGGATGACGTTTGATGACCTTAAAGCTTTCTTCCGATACAGGAGTTGTATTATCTCATGGTCTAAGGAATACAATATTTGACATAAAAAAGCTTCGAGAGCGAACATGATGACACGATCTAATTGCTTCGCTTAGTTTGGGTATGTCCATCATATCATTCTCCCAATGATGTGATCTCATTATTAATCGACAACTCATGTCCATGGTTAGGAAACCTTAAGCATCATCAATCAATGAGCTAGTCCATAGAGACGTACTAGGGACACGGTGTTGTTTACAAACCACACAAGTATTAAAGTTTCCGCTTAATACAATTCTAGCATGGAATATAAACATTATCATGAACAAGAATTATAATAATAGCATCTTTATTATTGCCTCTAGGGCATAATTCCAACAGGGAGGAGGAGGAGAAGGTGAGGAAGAAGGGGAGGAGAAGGAGAGAAGAAGTGGAGGACGAGAATGGTGGAGGAGTGGAACAGGAGAAAAGAGAGGGAGAAGGGGCGGCGGGATAATTCGAATCCCGCCCAAGATTTCTGTGGCGCATATGGAAGCAATGCGTCACAGAAGTTTCTCCCCCTTTTTTATTTTTTCAGAAAAAAATCTTCTTTTTGTCATAACTTTTTACTTTTTTTGAATTTGGGGGATCTGTAAAACTTCTAGCCGTTGAAATCTAGTAGGAAATTTCGAGACGATCATTTTGATATATTAAACTTTTTTCGACATCGTATACATAACTTATGGCCGTTTTACTATCCCATGATCTTTTTTTTGAAAAATACATCGAAATTCATGTTTTTTATTTTTCCCTACAACTATACCCCAAAATATAACTACATATCAAAGGAATTATTTTTTTGAATTTTTTATCATTTTCATTTATTTTTAATAAAAGTTAAAAGACGATCCATGGGAGAAGCGGGGGTGGTCTGTATGCACCACAAAAGTTCCGATTTATGTGTCGCATATAGATGTATGCGTCACAGAACGTTGGTCAACTAAATTTTGTGGTGGAGCCTACCCTCACTTTTTGTGGCGCATATGTTCATATGCGCCACAGAAGTTGGAACTTATATGCGCCATAGAAAGTGAGGGAGCCCAACCCCGGTGGCGGGTCCACCAAACTTTTGTGGCGCATTGTTTCCCTATATGCGCCACAGAAGTGTGAAGATTTTTAAATGCGCCACAAAAGATTTGTCTATCTATAGCTGGTTTCCTAGTAGTGTGTGTTGCCTTCTCTGGCCAGCCATGGAGGCAGGGAGAGAGGGTGGCGCGGCTCTTGGCGCTCTGCGTTGGCTTGGAAGCAGGTCGCTGGTGCTCTTGCCTGCCTTCCTTCCTTCTTCTTCCTTTGGACAGGTAGTGGTGGCGAGGGAGATGGAGTTGGGAGGTGCCAGCGGGATCGCGTGCCTCGGCCGCAAGTCTCCATGAAGCTCAAGTTGCGGCAGATCCCTAGCGACGGTGTTGAGTGTCGCCGCTAGCTTCGGCCTAGTGGGGCGCTCCGCACCTCGAGAGCTATGGCTCTGAGGCTTTTCTTGCTCCAGGTAGTTGTGCCGACATAGAGGTCTTCTGATCTCGACATGGCGACCCATCCTGTGGTCGGCCAATTGGCTCAGTCCCCGGCGCCGTCGCCAGCGGCCATGGTTCGAGATCCAGTCATTGATGCGGTGGAAAAGAAGGACCGGATCGCTTTTCTTTTACTTTATGTGAGGTCCTTCTTGTAAATTGTGAGAGCTTGCTTTTTCTTCTTGTAACTGCAAGGGTCCTCTTTGTAAACTTGTCCACGATGGAGCTTCTGGGGCCTTCGGGTCTCTTACTGTTCAAAAAAAAAGCAACCTACATACGCCAGAGTGCTGGAGAGGAACGCCGCACGTAGGTGGGTTAGTTGGAGCACATGCTAGCTCTTAAAACCCTATCAAAGACACCTTAACGAGAAAAGGACCCTAATCAAAGCCCCCGCACGTACGTACGTGATCAAACGAATTATATCAACACGTACGAGCCTAGACCAACACACACACCATATCTCTATCGGCTACGCACGTACAAGGTACAACAGCTCATCGCAGCACACCAATCTCCCAGTCTACCGGGTACCGGCGGCTACGCAAACAGCTCATCACCTTGCCTTTGCTGTGCTCTGCCCAATCTCGATCGACAATACCATCCCGTCGCCGTCTTGACGACTAGTCATCATGCATGAAACCAATAATGTGACTAGAGCATCAAGCTAAACTGGCTATAGTCACCAGCTAATCCCGTGCTTAGTTAAGACTAGTACCTCGGCTACGAGTTTGGTCAAAGCAGCTCACTGTACTATCCATCGAGTCGAGTGGTACAGTTGGCCGAGGAGGTGGACGTACAGCTAGGCGCTAGCTAGCTCGAGGTCAATTTGGATGGGTGCTGTGCTGGCCTATTTCCGGCCTAGTCACGCTGTCCACGTCACGCGCGGAAAACAGGGAGGGCCATTGGCGAGTTTTAAATCAGGTGGTGGTGGTGCATTACGAATTTTGATACTCCCTACGACCTATATTAGTTGACTCAATTTTTTCTAGATTTATATGTATTTAGTTAAATATTTAGCCTAGATGCATTCGTATCTAGCCAAAGTTGAGTCAACTAAGTCGAAGGGAGTAACGGTATGTGCATTGTGTCACGGCTTTGCATGCCAAGATTCCTTCCACAGATTATTAAGGGCTGTGCCTGCGTGCGTGCGTATAGGGGCCACATGGCATGATGTTTGTCTAGCACCTCTCCGTACGTACATACGTACTGCAATTCGTGCGGCAACGAGTTAAACAGCTGGGCGGATCGGTCGGAGCAAATTAAACAGCTGACTGATGACCAGTTGGGTTCTATTCCGCTTCATAAATCTCCCTGCCTTCCCTGATCAGATGTCTCGTCTCATTTTCGCTTTCGTCTCTACCATGCCAATGCTGCGGGATGTTTCAGTTTCGCCTTTGCCGCCACGCCATGTCTCTCGATCGCCGGCCATCGGGTGATGAAGTGCTGATAGTTCCAGCAGTAAACTCTCCAGCTTTGTTTCTACGGTAACCATAGGCGCAGGTTGGTGGAGCTGTCTCACGTAGAGGTGGCGTCGATGGTTGGCCTGACTTGGTCATTTGGTTTCTTTCGCACAAAGACGAAGATCTGCTTGATGTCTGGCCTCGTGGATCTGGTGTGGGAGGCGGGTTCCGGAAGGCTCCGTCGGTGAACTCCCATGGACGTATCATGTCTGAAGATTGCTGGATCGGAAGTTATTCGGTCGTGCGCACCTTGTTTTTCTGGCCGTTTGGTTTCAGCGGGAACGTTGTGAAGATCTGTTGTTTGTTTCCACCCAGTGCCATCTTAGATCCATGCTGAAGTCAGATATGGAGAATGTCAGAAAAGCGGAAATATGAGGGTAGCGATGGTGATTTTTGCTCTTGTGGTGATGGAGATCTGGCTGCATGATCTATGACTCGTTGTAGTGACTGTTGGTGCGAAAGACAACACAGGTGGAGTTTCCAGTCTTACCTTGCAGGGTGAAAATCCAAGGTCTGGCCTTAACTGGTTGTGCCTGACAATGACATTGTTAAAGGAACTTATGACTACTGGTGTTGTTCTGATGGTGTCAGTGTCGTTGCTTTGAGGATTAGTTCTCTATAGCGAGACTTTTGTTTTTTTATAATTCTTATTTTTTTCTAGATTGTGTGCATTCATAGAGCCGCTAGGACATGTATTATTGCAGAGACTGGGTGTAACTAGTATCCGTGTGTTAATATATACTCTTTTTAAAAAGAAAACCATAGGCGCAGCCAAATCGGCGGGACACAAATGTGCCAAGACACAAGTTAGGCGCCACCATAGCCAGGAACGTGCACGCAGAGTGACAGTACAAGTTAGGCACCTCCCGTACACACACACGCCCAAACAGATTTTGGCGCCCAGAAAATGTACGCGCACCTTCGTACCACTACTAAACTGGGCGTTCGTTTGGGAGTCGATATAAAACTAGGATGAATGACGGCATCATGCCGATCCGCGTGCCTCCTCCTCCTTGGTTCAAGTCAAGAGAGTCGCGCCATTTTTTTTTCCGGAGAATCAGCAGAGGCTTTATTATTTTGAAGAGAGAATCGGCATAGGCTTATGTTCGAAGCGCGACGCATCGCATGTGACGGAGCATATGGCGATGGCGATGTTCCCCGGCCGGCCGGTCCGGACGGCCTCTGCCTCTGCACGGCCTCGACCAGTTTTTAATGGACGGCGACCGAGACGAGGACGGACGGCTCCAAGTGCACCGCACCGCATCATTGATCGAACCCGTCCGCATCCATCCGCATGTGGAAATGGAAGTGAAAGTGGAAGCCAAACACAAGCCGCGCGCGTACAGCACCGCCACCGCGTTGCCGAGGTGGGCTGCATTGCACGAGGCGCAAGCTGGTGTTGACTGACGCCCGGGACGGAAGCTAAAATAAGCTGCCTGGCTTTGCTGCTCTGTGTTTGTCCATGCGTAGAAAGAAGGCCGAACACCACCACCGGGGGGTGTTCGTCGGATGACGCTGCAATAGCGTTTCTATTTCTCTGCGCTGGCTGAAAATACCCATCCTTCATCCCGATTAACGAATTTGTCTCACAGATACCTTGGAGCAATCATGTACTCCCTCCGGCCCATAATAATTGACTTGGATTTGTCAAAATTTGGATAAATCTAGACATATATTTAGTGTCTAGATTCATTTAAATTTTGGCAAATCCAAGACAATTAATATGGGCCGGAGGGAGCAGTAAGATATTTCTGGCAGAGGAAGGCAGGAGGTATATGCTCTACGAATCATATATTGGTTATCAATTATAGTGTTCGCATTCATTCAGGAAGAGAACTCCCCAAGAGATATCTAGGGCATGTACAAATAATGGTTGATAAAAGGCTGCCATGTAATCTACATACAACAATAAAAACATGATGTAAAAACATTAATAACTGGACATCCTAAATATATCATGAGAGAGATTGTTGCTAAGAGATCATCTCTTAATTAAGAGAAGACAATCCTAACTTTTTGTTTCTTCTCCTCCATATCAGAAATCATACTATGTACTTTTGCTAAGATATACTCAATCCGTCCAATAATATACTCCTTCCGTCCTAAACAGGATGTCTCAAGTTTGTTTAAATTTAAATGTATCTACACACTATTTAAGTATATAGATACATCCAAATTCAAATAAACTTGAGACATCTTTTCTAGGACGGAGGGAGTAATATCTTTTAGATATTTCAAAGTTGACTAGATATACTTCCAAAATAGGTGAACATATATACACTAAAACATGTCTACAAACATGTATTCTAGAAAATAATTATAAGGTCTTACATTAGTAGACGGAGCTGAGTAACTATTTTACATGTCCTTATTAGTGTTTAAAGAACAGTTAGTGGTGTACTAGTGCGCCCAATTAGATACTGCACATGGGGCTCAACATATATCATTTGTTCTGGACTCGTGGAGCATTCATTTGAGTTGTTTGACTTGCCAAAGAGACGGTTAGCCAATGGCTGCAAGACAGACGACGATCAGTTGGAACTTGGATGATGAGAGCCTTTTTATTTTGGTCTTGGCTGAAAAGAAAAGGGCAATCAAGTACCCAACCTTGAAGCTTCTAAACACCATGACCAGGAAAAATAGAAAGTGTTAGTACCGGCAACAAATCATTGGATCCATTTGATGCCCACGTGCCCATAACTTTGGAAGCAAGACACTGTTCGTTCGTGTTGTTGACATTGTTCTTTGTTTTCTCTCGTGACAAAAAAAAAACGTTCATGCCATTGACATTGTTCTTGTTTTCTCTCGTGATGAAAAAAAGACGTAAGAAGAAATCCTCACAGAAACAGGTAGGGTCTATAAGTTAATCAACATGCTAGACCAAAGGAACAATGGAAGCCCAGATCAAACCAAGACCCTGGAGTTTTCGACAAAAAGGTCCACCACCTGGAGTTTTGAAATATTATTATTATTTTTATCGCTTTTGATCATGATTTAATTCACCCAGCCTCCAGAATGGAAGTCAAGTAACTGCTGATGATCAAGCTAAAAAATAGCCCGCTAGGAGCTTGCTGAGTTTTTGGTTCAACAAGTGCTGAAAGACAACGGTGAGTCCCATGCTATGTAAGAGCAAGTACGCCAATTAATGTGTGCTCTTTGAACTGCCATATTCTTACAACTGTAATACTCCCTCCATCTCAAAATAGATGTCTTATATTTACCAAAATTTAAATAAATCTAGACACTATTTAGTATATAGATTCATCCAAATTTTGAAAACCCTAAGACATCTATTTTAAGACCGAGGGAGTACTTGGCATGCATGCTAGCAACGTATGGAATATCTGTTGGAATTTGGTGAGTTTTGGGCTGTTGGCCCATTAGACAAATTCTGAAATTCTTTTTGATCCACTTGTATATGGCAGCATATGGCTGTTCTACTGGTACTAAAATTTAGTCTCACATTGCTAGTTGAAGGGGAGTTGGACCATCTTATATAGTAGAGTGTTGCACCACTTACTAAGGTGTGACAAGAAGAGTAGCCCTCGCGTACTCCTCCTCCGACGCCGTCCGCCTCGCCTCGTCACGACGCGCGCGCGCCGCGGGTTACGGGAATCTCGAATCTCGCCGAGCCGAGCTTTATTTTTCTGGTTGGGAAAACTGATTATGAGTCATTAACGGACGCGTTAATTACAGCTGTTTCCAGTTTCTATGGACGTGGTTGTTACTGACTCGGACGTGGGCTGAGCCCATGATCTTTTTAACCTGCACTATATAAGCGTCTGCGCTAAACCTAATCGGTGAGTCAATCCACACACGCGCGTACCTCCAGAATCTTGCGCCGCCGCTTTCGTCTTCCCCATCCCGGCTTGCGGCGTGCACCGCAGATCGAAACAGTAGGCCTCCGGAACCCCGCCTCCCGTGAACCTGTACGGGTGAGGGGAGATCGGGTTTTGGAGAGCGCTCAAGCGCGACTACTGGAAACCACGACGTCATCCGACGGCGAGTTCCCGAACGACGACTTCTTCCCGGACGTGAACGACCTCTTCGACAACCTCAACATGGGCGACGCTGCTGCAACCGCTGCGGCTGCTATTCAGCCTACATCGTATGTGATCTCGATTTCTCTCTTTCGGATTATGCTAGAGTTTTTTGTTCTAGTGTTTGGTGTAGATGTGATAGGTTTATCTCCTATAGATGTATTCTGTTCATCTAATTTGTTGATCTACATAATTGGTTTTAGTACCGTTTGTATGATCATGATTTATCAGTTTTTTATTCGGATTAACTCATATGGATTATTGCTTATATTTCCAACAATCTAAAAACCTGATTATAGGCAACTGAATTCCACTGGTGTAGCCGCGGCTACTAGACCGCCTCCTTTTGATGGCATCACTATAAGAGATGGCGCAAGAGAATTGTTCTCTGGTTTGAAAACCTAAACTGTTATAGCGCCACTCTTGGCAAGTCTGAAGGAGATATTTCTGCTGAGCAGGAAGCAAACTTTAAGAAAGCCGATACCATGTTTTTTGCGGCTTTGTTCAGTGTTCTTGGGTACAACATTGTTGACCCGTATATGTCATTTGATAATGGCAAGGACGCGTGGGAAGCGCTCGAGGCCAAGTTTGGGGTCTCGGACACTGGCACTGAACTGTATGTCATGGAGCAATTCTATGACTAAAGGATGGTTGATGAGCGCTCCGTCGTTGAGCAAGATCATGAGATACAATCGCTTGACAAAGAACTTGAGCAGTTCAAGTGTTCCTTACTGGACAAATTTGTGGCTGGTGGCATTATTGCCAAGCTTCCTCCTTCATGGAGAAACTTTGATACTTCTCTGAAACATAAGAGACAAGAGTTTTCTGTTACGGATCTCATTGGGTCTCTTCATGTGGAAGAGAAGGAGAGAGCAAAGGACAAAACTGCTCGAGGACTTGAGGGGGGTTCTACTTCCAATTTAGTGCCGAGGAAAAAACTTCCAATCCCACAAGTTCAAGAATAAGAACAAAATTGAAGGAAATGGGAAGTTTGATGGCAAGAACAAGGCCACACACTCAACCAACTTCAAGAAGAAAAATGATAAGAGGAAAGGCTCTTGCCACGTCTGTGGTGATCCTGGTCATTGAGCTTCTAGTTGCCCTAATCGCTTTGACAAGCGTCAACATGGAAACAGCGGCAAGGCCGCTAATGTTGTTATTAGCGATACTAAGATGAAGGATGTTGGGTACGGTATTTTACCTACTATCCTTTCAGTATGTCATTTTCCTGATTGGTGGATAGACACATGTGCTAATACACATGTATGTTCTGATATTTTTATGTTTTCCTCTTATCAGGTCTCAAGGACCTCTTCCGTGCTGATGGGAAACAGCTCACGTGCTTCTGTTCATGGTGTTGGTACGGTAAATCTGAAGTTTACTTCGAGGAAGACCGTACAACTAAAGAATGTGCAGCACATTCCCTCCATCAATAAGAATCTCGTCAGCGGATCGCTTTTATGTTGATATGGCTTTAAGTTGGTCTTTGAGTCCAATAAAGTTGTAATTTCTAAGTATGTACAATTTCTTGAAAAGGGTTATGAGTGCGGAGGTCTGTTCCGCTTGTCTTTGTCACACTCATGTACTAAAGTTACTAATCATGTTTGCAATGATAATGAGTCTAATGTTTAGCATTCACGACTCAGTCATATTAACTTTGGTTGCATGACACGGCTAGCCAATATGAGTTTAGTTCCGAAATTTACCACTGTCAAAGGTTCTAAGTGCCAAGTTTGTGTGTAAGCAGAGCAACCCCGCAAGTCTCATACGGCTGCGGAACCGAGAAACTTAGCACCACTAGAACTTATACATTCAGATCTTTGTGAGATGAATGGTGTGTTGACAAAAGGTGGAAAAAGATACTTTATGACGTTGATTGATGACTCCGCTAGATACTGTTATGTTAATCTTCTGAAATCTAAAGATGAAGTTTTGAACTACTTCAAAATCTATAAAGCTGAGGCAGAAAACCAACTTGATCTTAAAATCAAGCGGATAAGGTCGGATCATCGTGGAGAGTACTTTTCAAACGAATTTGATTTATTCTGTATGGAACACGGTATTATACATGAGAGGACGCCTCCACTCACCTCAGTCAAATGGGGTGGCCTAAAGGAAGAACCGCACTCTAACTGATTTGGTTAACGCCAAGTTAGATACATCGGGTCTTTCCAAGGAATGGTGGGGGGAGGCGCTAATGAATGAGTGTCATGTCCTAAACCGTGTTCCTGTAAAGGATAAAATTATGACTCCATTTTAGGAATGGGAAAATAAAAGGCTTAAACTCTTGTACTTACGAACTTGGGGTTGTTTGGCAAAAGTCAATATTCCAATACCCAAGAAGCGAAAGCTTGGAGCAAAAACCGTTGATTGTGTTTTTCTGGGATATGCTTTTCATCACATTGGCTATAGATTTTTGATAGTAAAATCTGAGGTATCCGACATGCATGTTGGTCCAATTATGGAGTCGAATGATGCGACTTTCTTTGGACATCTTTCCTATGAAAGTCATGTCTAGCTCATCAAATCAGGAGATGACTAGTTCATCTAGTCAGGAATTTTCTATAATTCCTGAACCCACTATGCCAATAGAACACTCTGATGATCCTGTGGAGGATGACAATGAAGCTCCCAAAAGGAACAAGAGACCAAGGACTGCAAAGTCATTTGGTGATGATTTCATTGTGTACCTTGTGGATGATACTCCCACTTCTATTTTAGAAGCCTATGCATCTCAAGATGCTGACTACTGGAAGGAAGCTGTCCGGAGCGAGATGGACTCCATCTTAGCTAATGGTACTTGGGAAATCACTGATCGTCCTTATGGGTATAAACCTGTAGGATATAAATAGGTGTTCAAGAAAAAGCTTAGACCAGATGGTTCTATTGAAAAGTACAAGGCACGTCTTGTGGCTAATGGTTATACCCAAAAGGAAGGTGAAGACTTCTTCGATACCTATTCACCTATAGCCAGATTGACCACTATTCGAGTACTACTTTCCTTGGTTGCCTCACATGGCCTTCTCGTTCATCAAATGGACGTTCATCAAATGGGGGCGAGGGAGTTATTATGTGTCTCTATGTTGATGACATATTGATATTCGGGACCAACCTCACTGTTATCGAGGATGTCAAAGAGTTCCTATCTCGCTGCTTTGAGATGAAGGACTTGGGAGTGGCTGATGTAATTTTAAACATCAAGCTACTAAAGGATGACAATGGTGGGATTACACTGCTTCAGTCTCACTATGTGGAAAAGATATTGAGTCGCTTCGGGTATAGCGACTGCAATTCTTCTCCAACGCCATATGATCCGAGTGTGCTACTTTGAAAGAATCGAAGGAATGCTAAAGATCAATTGAGATATTCTCAAATCATTGGCTCGCTCATGTATTCAGCCAGCGCTACTAGACCTGACATCTCCTTTGCTGTATGCAAACTGAGTCGATTTGTGTCAAATCCTGGAGATGATCATTGACATGCTCTTGAAAGACTTTTGCGCTATTTGAAAGGCACTGCGAGTTATGGTATTCACTATACTGGGTATCCACGGGTACTTGAGGGTTATAGTGATTCAAACTGGATATCTGATGCTGATGAGATTAAGGCCACAAGTGGTTATTTGGTTACACTTGGTGGTGACGCTGTTTCCTGGAAGTCTTGCAAGTAGACCATCTTAACGAGGTCAACAATGGAAGCAGAACTCACAGCATTAGACACGCATAACCTTTGAAGCGAGTGGCTTCGTGAGCTCTTGATGGACTTACCTGTGGTTGAAAAACCAATACCCGCCATACCGATGAACTGTGATAATCAAACTGTGATCGTCAAAGTAAACAGTTCTAAGGATAATATGAAGTCATCAAGGCATGTGAAGAGGAGATTGAAATCTGTCAGGAAACTGAGAAACTCCGGAGTTATTGCGTTGGATTATATCCAAACATCTAAGAATCTGGCAGATCCCTTCACAAAGGGTTTATCATGGAATGTGATAGATAATGCATCGAGGGAAATGGGTTTGAGACCCATGCTATGAGTTGATCCCAGTGGCAACCCACTCTATGTGATTGGAGATCCCGTGAATTAGAGCTGGGAGACAAGCTGTTGGTCAGCTAAGAGGAGAGTATTCCCATATTATATTTATATCTCCATAAAGATGCAATACTCTCTTAATCTGCATGGCAGGTTGATATTTATCTTAATGTGTTCCAAGTGTCTTTTTATAAGCGGAGATGTTGTCCTGCAGAACTTCTCTTGAGGAACATACCTATATAAGTCTGGCTATCAAATGTCGCAGTCCGTGAGAGTTGGGTACTCTCTAATAAACTTATGAAAGGCCCTGAAGTATGACGCATAAGCTCCAAACCGCGGGAAATCCGACGGTAGCCCTTTACCGGTCTAGATTTTATGTGAAACTAGCGCGCAGAAAACTTGTAGTTCAAGGCATAGTCCACTATTCAAGTTGCTAGCTAGTGTAGCATAAAGTTTAACGTGGAAGTTCAACTTAACAGTCTCCACTACATACTGGTATATAAAATAATGTTTTGAAAGAAAATTGATGTGATGTGCCAATGAGACTTTGTGGGGGACTGTTGGAATTTAGTGAGTTTTAGGCTGTTGGCCCATTAGACAAATTCTGAAAAAAAAATTGGCCCACTTGTATATGGCAGCATATGGCTGTGCTAGTGGTGCTAAAGTTTAGTCTCGCATTGCTAGTTGAAGGGGAGTTGGACCACCTTATATAGTAGAGTGTTGCACCACTTACTAAGGTGTGACAAGAAGAGTAGCCCTCAAGACCTCCTCCGACGCCGCCACCGCCACGCATCGCTCGTTACGACACGCCGCGGGTTGCGGGAATCTCCCCGAGCCGAGCTTTATTTTGCTGGTTGGGATAACTGATTATGAGTCATTATTACCGACTGAGCACTATATAAGCGTCTGCGCTAAACCTAATCGGTGAGTCAATCCACACACGCGCCTACCTCCAGAACTTTGCGCCGCTACTTTCGTCTTCCCCATCCCGGCTTGTGCGTGCACCGCAGATTGGGACAAGAGGCCTCGAACCCGCCTCGTGAACACATCAGACGGTGAGGGGCGATCAGGTTTTTGGGGAGCGCGACTACTGGCAACCACGACGTCGTCCGACGGCGAGTTCCCGGACAACGACTTCTTCCCGGACGTGAAGGACCTCTTCGACAACCTCAACATGGGCGACGCTGCTGCAACCGCTGCGGCTGCTATTCAACCTACATATTATGTGATCTCGATTTCTCTCTTTCGGATTATGCTAGAGTTCTATGTTCTAGTGTTTGGTGTAGATGTGATAGGTTTATCTCCTATAGATGTAATTTGTTCATCTACTTTGTTAATCTGCATAATTGGTTTTAGTATCGTTTGTATGATCATGATTTATCAGTTTATTATTCGGATTAAATCATATGAATCATTGCTTATATTTCCAACAATATCTTTGACTTCTGGCTTATAATATTGTATTGCTTGTTGTATAAATACACCGAATTATTTCAGACCCTCTAGAAATTATGGCCGAGTATAAACAATAATAGACTCTAGTTGGATACAGCTATGAGTCAGTCGCTTAAAAACCCGTCTTCACGAGACTTGATTTTAGAGACGGTAGCACAAACTATTCGTCTTAGGACGACAAATAATTAAAGACAGTTGTTTTAGGAACATGTCTCGGTTTCAAGAGCTGGTTGCCCAAACAACCCATATTAGGATGGAAAAGTATTCGAGACCAGTAATAACAGATGTCTCTAGGTCCAAACAGTTGTAGACGGTCCTTATTAGTAGCCATCTCAGGGTGTCGAAGTGTTGGAGACGGTTTAGATTATAAGCCGTCTGATGGTGTGAAATTGTTGCAGACGGCCTCAGAAAAAACGCCGTCTCAGGGGAATTCTTGTTGGAGATGCTTACTATTTTAGTCCGTCTGAGGGTGTAGTTATAGAGTCAGAATGCAAAATTGGCTGAAGATGGTGTGTTCTTAGAGACTGTGTGTTAGAGCCGTAATGGAAAACCGGTTGATACTTGTGTATGAGAACCGGCTATAAGTATTGGTTCGGTACTAGTGTCCAAAAATTTGGCATAACTTGGCCTCTCGATCATCCTCCCTCATTTTCCCTTAGGCTCAAGATCCAAAATATCAAATAATTGCTCAGGAAGAATTGTTCCTAGGTGATTAAACTTCAAGGGTTGCAATATCCTCTTCTGATGATGTGTCAAGTCTGACAATCTTTTCACCCTAATCTCCTAGTAAATCGTCTTTAGCCTCATGTCCTTTATGTGCTTCCACTTCAATCAATGTACTTTGCTCCATCTCCAGTTCTTTCACAACACTCTCGTTTGCAGTTAAGGGTATTATTACAATGAAATTGTTGTTCATTGGAGCAATGATATGAATCCCCTGTATCTTTAACAGGCTTGTGCTTTAACCCCAACTCAAAAATATTTTGAATTGTAGCATATTTGTTTTCCAAAATCCAGTTCAAATTGTGCAGTCCTAAATGGTGGACCATGCTTTTTTTTTCACAATATTAACCTTAACCTGACTTCTAGTAGGCTGCAATAAAATACATCATCATCATTATTGTCGGCATCATCTCAAAGAGCTTGCTACATAAGCTACACACATAATGTTTCAAAGGGCGCATCTTACATCCTACTATCTCCTATGCATACTAGTTGTCGCTGATTTTGTACTAAATCAGCGGCAATTAATATGGATCGGAAGAAATATATAAGGCAGATAGTCTCTAGTCTGTTTATTTTATTTAGCCAGTGATAAAATACATGGCTTAATATAATATTCCACCCCTTACATTGAAAGTGAAGGACGGATTCTAAGGTTGGCCCTAGTGATAGTCTCATAAGGTGTATCATGCATGCCACCTTGACAAAATGATGACGTGGCACAACAATTAATGGAGAGAGGGGTGCTAGTGGTTTCATAGCACATACAACAAGAAAATTTAATGTCAAATACATCTTGTACATCAAATTGCATTAAGATTTTACACATAATTAAATGTCAGGAGACTATGATACAACTAGATGATACTAAACACTATGAAGATAGTATTATACACTAGTATCATATGTATGATACTAGTAATATGATACTCCCACTATAACCAGCCTAAAAGATGAATGCATCGCACGTGTAAGAGAAATGTGCCTCATGAAGATATGACCATCTCAGCTTCAAAGAAGTCTTCTTTTGAACACCAATATCCACGTTTCTCAAGAAAAAAATTCTAAGAGCCACCTTAAACCATAGAATTCTCAAAACAAAAAAATAGGTAAACCGCATGATTGAAGTGATACGGATCCTACATAATTTTTTTTTTGACCTGACGAATCCTACATAATTGGAAAACTACAAGATTTTCGATAAGTATTGTTTTTTTGCACACAACAAAACCAAAAAAATTGTAAAAAGAGGTTGGAGTGGATGGAAACTTTCCTTCAAAATATAATGAAAAATTCCCAAATCATCTAAAAATCCTACACTATTCCTATGAATTGAAGAAGACCTAAATTAGGTAAATATAAGGGATGCAAATTAGTAAGTTACCTCTTCACCTTTCTTTACGAAACCAATATGCTCGATGTTAAGGCGAACATAATCAAGAACTTTAGGGGCGTTTCCACCAGTTCTAACCTTTTATGGTCCTCCAAATATCCCCAACATATGTACCTTTAGCCCTAATCTGTAATTGTGTTCAAGGATACAATCAGTGGTGGGTCCAACGTCCATGTTTCCTCGACAGTTGACCGGCCTTTTGGCCGGCCAATGCAACTTATGTGCGTAGCTATTTGACAAAATTTAACTTCCTAAGCCTTGAATTAACAGCTTTCCGAGGCTTCCATATTCTCTTGGGTCTGCTATTGGATACAAATTTCCAAAATGTGTGAAGATGGAAAGGCTTGAGTGCTTAAAAGTGGAATGCAAAAGATGGAAATTTTCTTGATAGACGACCGAGTGTGGCGTTAAACACCCCCACGTGTCAATATTTGAAGCCTCTCATGGGGGCCCACCTGGCTATTGTAATGTGTCCCCATTAACGTATCGAATTGTGTTGGTTTTTAGCGATTTGAAGAGATGCATGTCACCTTTAAGTTTGAAATAGATACACACTTTAGGCAGGTCACACAAGTGTTTGTATCAAAATATTTCCAAGTTATTTGTTAGATTTCATATGCTCGAGAACACTCTATGAAGTTTTCTAGATATTTAAGTATACAACGGAAAAGAAAAAAACACACATCAATGCCCTAAGGGGCATAATAAACTTGTCAATTATCGTGACAATTTTATTTTGCTAGATTTGTGTGGAAACACAGTGCAATTAAATATTTTTTAAAGTAAATTACTAAACTTAAAAAATTACAAAAATATAGAGATTCATCTTGTCACTACATTTGTGTTTGGAGTGATAAATATGAGAACATGTATTCACGAATATGTAAGTGAGCTTGTTTACATTGTTAATCTTAGTTATACCTGAAAGAAGTATTCCATATTGTAAGTGAAACGATAAATAAAACAACATATGTTTAACAATGATTTAGATAATGATGAAGTAAAAAAAATCAGTATAAACAATTATGAACATTTTATAAAGTCGCCATGCTAAGTGAAAATCATTATGAAAAAGTTAGACAGGATAATGTGCCGCCGCTATGTGTCACCGCCAGTACCATACCGACATCGAGAGAACAACGCTAGGACAACCTAGTTTATTTAATATTTATTTGTTATGCATTTTATCTTCAAAATTAGGTATGTAATTTATGAAATAAAGGAAAAAATAGGTATATGCTTTTGTGCGTACCCTCGATCCAAATGGACCAAGCTGGAAAACCTAGATAAAGCAAGTTTCAAATGGAGAAACATAACTTTGGATTGAAGAAGTTCCAGCGGACGTAGCTAGCTAACTACTCACAGGGCATGAATCGGTAACTACCTAAATTGGAGTGTTGTATACAAACGCTGTGCTCGCATGAGAAACATCACTTTTGATCCGAACACATGCTAGCTTAGACTATGCACTATGTAAATTCGGTTCAAAGAAAAATATGTGAGAGTTATGAGTTAAGTAGTTTCCTCTACTATGTGTGAATGGCTTGGGTCCCATGGTCAACAAACAACTAACCTCTCTCACACGGTTGTACTAAAAGTGCTCACAATATCTCTCTTCTCTTTGCTCTATGATATGTGGGCCAGAAAACCTCGTCCATGCATGCATGTGTGCTTTACTGGGAAAAACCGAACCAAAAACTTTATTCATTTTTTGCGTCAAGCCCTATGAAATCGATTCACAAAAATGTGTTGAACCGGTTCAAAAGGGAGGAGCCCCGGGGGGATCGCGACTTCTGATCCCTCGGGTCCCGGGCCGTCCGATGAAGTCTTCGATCACCATTGGATCAAAGTCAACGAGCCTCCCTGCATGCCCTCTTCCCTGCACATCTCCCTTTCCCGAACAGGCGCCCTGCCATGGCGTCCCTGCTACATCCTCTTTGCTATCCTTCCCCACACCGGGCGGCAGCGGGCAACGTCGCTCTTTTGTGAGCCACCACCGTCGTCGCCAGAGAACCCCGTCGTGGCGTCGCTGTGCAGTGGCAGCCGCTTGCAGCAAAAAACGCGGTTCCCCATGGTAGCAACCGCCGATGCCCATGGTAGCAGAACTCTGATGCCATGGCAGCAACACCGGTGCCCCCCATGGTAGCAAAACACTAACGCCATGGTAGCAACACCGGTGACCCATGATAGCATCGGCAGCCGGCCTTTGAAGCATCGACATCCAGAGCCTTGACAGCATCGCGGGGGCCGACGGCCAGCCTTGAAGCAATAACGCCCCTCGTCCGTAGCTCCGGCGACGGGGATTAGGCCTAGCGGCGTCTGGGTAAGTGGGCGGTGACGGAGAGCAGGCGGCACGCCGGCGAAGCAGCAAGATGGAGGCAGAGCGCGGCAGTTGGAGACGCTAGACCAGGCGCAACGTCTCCCGGTGCGGGAGCCACCCGGGAGAGGGCATGCGAACCGTCGGTGGAGGGGCCAGGCCTGTGCAAGGTGCGCACCGGAGGAGGAACCTGGAGGGGCGGCATCGGCTCCGGCTGTCCCCATCGGACCAGCGGTGACCTGCTCGCGTGGAAAAACGAGTGGAGAAGACAACATCGGGAGGAGATAATGAGTGTGTGCGTCGTTTTCTCTAGCCACGCGGTGGGACGCATGGCATGCTGTCGAGGCGGATGATGGGAGCGTGTGAACCCCCGGGGGCTATGTATCGCTTTTGGCTCAGATAGTGGGTGGTCTAAAACCCTAAACCCTATAAAAGACGCCTCAACGGTAAAAAGCTCACCCTAATCAAATGCACCGTACATGGGCACGTACTGAGCAAACGAATCATATGAACGCGCATGAGCCCACACGCGGTCACCAATCTCTCTATCGGCTACGCGAACAGCTCAATCGCTTGTTCTGTGCACGCACAGATTGATTAAGCTCTAGCTACACCAGCCCAATCGATGTGCACTCCCATCCCATCCCATCGCCGTCGTAGCGACTAGTCATCATCAACTTAGCTAGTCAAACAGAGCTTCCAAACCTAGGATAGACTAGTCAGCAGCTAATCCCGTGCTTAATTAATAGGAGTACAGTGCTAGCTCGGCTAGCCCTGCTGGGTTTGGACTTGGTCAGCTAACTCTACTAAATGCATCGGCAGGCCGAAATGCGGACCAAATTTTAGCCGGACGGAACTTGATTTCGGCTGGAAACGTCGAGTTTTTCACTCGTATTTTCAGCCTGAGTTTCCGTGTTCGGCTAAATTTCAGTCGAGTTTGGCAAATTTAGATAGATTTCATTAAAGATGGACGAATATAGGCGGATTACATCAAATTTAAACTAAAGTACTTCATAATAAACTAAAAAACATTAAAGGCCGCCGCCGTCGCCTTCGCCGCTTCTACATGCCGAAGTTGCTGTAGAACGCCGTGTAGCCTGGATCGGCCCTGCCATCATCCTCGCCGTCGTCGCTCGGCGGCTGTGGCAGGCGGGAGCTCCCCTGGCCGGCGTCGTCGCACCTCCACGTCTGCTAGGAGGGGTCGGCTTCATCGTCATCGTCGAGGACGACGAGCGCGCCTCAGAGGCAAGGCGACACGCTGCAGACCGGGCGCTCGCCTCCTCCCCAGCGGTGGACGCGCCGCCGCTCCGTATCCTCCCAGTCCATCCTGGACCATTCCAGGATGTCCGGCAAGGACGGCTCCACCGGCGGCTGCGGCGCCGCCTGCCGGAGGGACTCCTCCACCGCCATCTTGATGGCAAACGCGTCCTCGTCGACCGGCACCGCCCAGTCCTGCGGCTCCGGCTTTGTCCTGCGAAGGCGGAGACGGCCGGTGGGCAGCGTCGGAGCGCGCCCCTCGTTGATGACGATGCCGCGGGACCTGGTCCTCGGCGGCGAACGGACGAGCATCTCCGGCTCCCGCTTAACGGGCTGGAGGGGCGGCGAAGCCACCGATGCTAAGCCGGCCGAGTGGGAGGACGAATAGGAGAGGCTAGCCATTCTCCTCGAGCGATTGGCGGGGCGCCATCGACCGTCGTCGGCGGGGTTGCGAGGAAAGCGAGGGGGCTCGTTGCCGGCGTGGATGTGCTCCAGCATGGCGGCGAGTGCGCCCGGGAGCGCTCCAAAAGCGGCGGTGCCCGACCGCGTTGTTCCTCTTCGGCGGCCCCTCGTGGCGTGCGAGCGTCTGCTGCCGCCGCTCGGCCAGATGGTGCTCCTAGAAGACGCGGTTGCCCGGATCCTCGGCGAGGTTGGGGTCGTCCATGGCGGTGATGGCCGCCGCTATCTCGTCGTCGAGCTCCTCAGGCTTCGGTTTCGGCGGGATAGGGATCCCACCGGCGCTGAGCCTCCAGCCGGCTGGGAGGCGGATGTCTGGCAGCGCCATGTAGCCCGCCTCGTACAACATGCGCGCCTCCCAAGGCTAGAGGGTGCGGCGGCCGAAGCCATTTGTCGCGGTCGGGTCGCCGGGGTACCTTCCGCCCATGGTTTGTGGGAAAGGAGAACTCGGAGTTTGCCGGAGCTATGGAGGGAAGTGGAGGACAGTCGGAGGTGAGTGAAATGAGCCGGCGATGACGCCTGATTATATAGGCCGAGAGGGGCGGTGAGGGCGAGAAAAAAGGAAATAGCGGGAAGTTAGTGCCCGCCGGTCCGTCGCGTGAGCCAAGGCGATGGAGGTGACGCGGCAGTTCGGCGAGACACAAGAGCCCGCCGAGCTCGAGTTCGGCGCCGCGATAGCCATGAATGTGCACGGACACAGTGCATGCATGTTCGGCACCGTTTCCCCCCTACCGTACACGCTGTTAGTAGCACGACTAGCTCCCAACCGAATTTGAAGTGCCCCAGAAAATATACATGATAGATCTAGTACTAAAATGGGTGTTTGTTCGTTTGGGAGTAGATCAATTTAGAAAACTAGGATGGCAGCATCATGCTGCGTGCGTGCCTCCTCCCTCTTCGGTCAGGTCAAAGAGAGTCTTGCATGACATCGTTTTCTCTCCGATGAGAATCAACGGAGCTGGGGGAAGACTGGAAGAGGCGGAGGCCTACTAGGCTACTACTCATGTGACGGAGCATATGGCGATGTTCCCCGGCCGGCCGGCCTCCGCCTCTGCAGTCTGCACGGCCTCGATCGACAAGTTTTTAATGGACAGCGACCAAGGTGAGGCGAGGACGGCTCCAGCCAGAAGCACTCATCCGGACTCTCCCATCCGCATCCATCCGCGTGTGGGAGTGGAAGTGGAAGTGGAAGCGAAGCACAAGCCGCGAGCGTACATCACGGGCATCGCACCGCGTAGAAAGAAAATGGAGAACGCCCGCTCACAGTGGCGGATCTAGAATTCTACCAAACCCAAGGCAAAAATTGTATGGTATGTTAAAATTATGCTAAATCCTAGATAAATTAATAATTCCTCCGTTTTAAAATATAAGATGTTTTAGCTTTGTGAAACAAATGTGTCTAGACTTGTTTTATTATGTAGGTTCACTTAACATTGGGATGAATCTACACACTAAAAGTCTAGATTTATTTTTTTCACAAACCTAAAACATCTTATATTTTAAAACGGAAGGAATATATTTCTACTACTATCTCCGTTCCATAATATAAGCCTTTTCAGCAAGCTGTTTTAGCTTTCTAAAAAAACTTATGTTATAAAACAGAGGGAATAATATATAACTAGAAAATTTGTCTACATCCTAGACCATGGACTGGGTTGCCCGATATGTAGGCCCGCTCAGACCACCGACCGCCCTTCTGCTGAAAATATCCGTCCTTGGCATGGATCAACAAATTCTATGATAGGGGAAGGTAATCGGGACACTGTCCACCGACTAAAAAAATGATGATACGGCTGCATAGATATCCTTGGCAAAATTATACCAGATTTTTCTTGCAGAGAAAGCGCAGGCATATGCACTACGAATCATTGGTTATCAATTATGGTGTTTGCATTCATTCAGCTGGAAGAGAACTCGAAAAGAGATATTTAGTGGTGGTTAAATAACTGTTAGTGGTACTAGTGTGCCTCATTAGATACTGCACATGGGGGCTCAACAGAAAGCATTTGTTATGGTCAAACCATACTCGTGCAGCACTCATCGAAGTTGTTTGACTGGCCAAAGAAACGGTTAGCCGAAGCAGTTGGAATACTTTTTCATCTGGTCTTGGCTGAAAAGAGAAGGGTCATCATGAAGTACGAAATCTGAAGCTTCAAACACCACAACGAGGAGGAACTAAACTAAAATCATTGGATCCATTGATGCCAACGTGCACATGACTCTGGAAGCAATGCGTCCGTGCCATTTGACATTGTCATTTCTCTCGTGAAGAAAACGCTATAGCGGCAGAGGTGTCCATCACCATTTCTTTTTGTCTCTCTCTCTCGGTGTTAAAATCCCAACGCAGCCGCCGTACGGGCATTGCCTCCTTTCGAAGAGGAGGAGGAGGCGACGGCGATCCAACAGGTTGTCGTCATCTCGGAGGCTGAGGCGCGCGCGTGCTTCCGTCGCCGTCCATGCTGTGCGTGCGTACGAGACGGCGCAGAAGGAGGCGGCCATCCGCCGCGTGAAGCGGGAGGTCATGGACCTCGACTCCGAGTACGCCGCCGACGACGTCGTCCTTCGCTGCGCGTACAGTAGGTCGTCGGCAGGCAAAATTAGCTAAGTTAGGAGCTGGTGCCGACGACCAGACTAAATGTAATCTCTTTTGCGATCACAACTATGCAAATATGTAGTTTGCATTTCACTTTTCTAAACTTGTTTGCGATGATCAGTTACCGCCAAATTTGAATTTGCGTTTTTTGGGTTCCGAATACGGATGATGTTCTGCGCCACCTTCTAAACCGCTTGAAATTTGATTTTCGAAATACCGAACTTCGTTTTTTCAGTTCCGGAGAATAAGTTAGAGATACTCTTAGTTCCTCAAAGCAAAACACTTGCATTTTAGTACTGCTACCCAAAAGCAATTGCTCGCACCTAAACCCGAAATGTAATAAGAGAATCAATATTTTTAAAACCTGCTCGGGCGTATGGCTCTCATAAAATTGCCATGGAGATTCGGGTTTTGGGCCTGCCAATTTTGCCCACGTGGTGCCTTCTCCAGTTGGCAAATTTCAGGACAGTTCGATCTAAAAATCCGACAACCAGCGCTTTGTCACGCCTAGAGCCCAAAAACATCACGTTAGCTCCACAAAAAAAAAATAGAAGCAACAACGGCAAGTGGTTAGCCACTCAGTCAGATAAGAGAAATGGTTAAGATAGGCAACATATATGCATGATTACATGCTACTGAATCTTTTCCCGCTCCAAATACCTCTTCCTCCGTTTAGAAATATAAGATGTTTTAGGTTTATGAAGAAGATGTATCTAAACACGTTTTAGTGTATAGGTTTAAACGAATCTAGACACTAAAAGGTGTCTAGATACATCTTATTCACAAACCTAAAACATCTTATATTTCCAAACGGAGAAAGTATGTCTAAATTGTTGGCATAACTTAGCCTGGAGGGCATCCTCCCTCATTTCTCCGTAGGCTCAAGATCTAAAATATCAAACAATTGCTCCATGAGAATCGTTCCTAGTTGATTAAACTTTCATTAGAGTTGCAAGATCCTCTTCTGATGTTTCAAGTCTGACAATCTCTTCACACATTGTCTTCAACCTCCTGCCCTTTAGGTGTTCCCACAACAATCAATCTCCTTAACTCCATCTCCAGTTCTTTCGTAAAACTCTCGTTTGCAGTTAAGGGCATCTTTACCATAATTTTTTTGTTCATTAAAGTAATAATATGAATCCGCAGTGTCTTTAGCAAGCTCATGCTTTAGTCTGAGCGCCAAAAGCTTTGAACCGCAGCATATCCTTTTCCAAAATCCAGTTCAAATTGCACAGTCCTAAACTGTGGGCCATGCTTGGTTTTCATAATCTTAATGTTAACCTAACTCCAGTAGGATGCAATAAAAACCATCATTATCATCACCATCTCAAAGAGCTTGCTAGATAAGCTACACGCATAATGTTTCAAGGGGCACATCTTACATACTACTATCTTCAATCCATACTAGTTGTCGCTGATTTTATACTAAATCAACGACAACAAATATGGATGGGAGAGAATATATGAGAAAGGTAGTCTCTAAGTCCATTTATTTAATTTGCCAGTGATAAAATGCATGGCTTAATATAATATTCAATTCTTTACATTGACAACAAAGGGAGGCCCCTAAAAATTGAATGCATAGCACGTGTAACATACAATAAGTACAAGGAGATATAATGACCCTCTCTGGTTCAAAGTAGTCTTCTTTTGAACACTAATATCCACGTGTCTCAAGGAAAAATTACAAGGGCTGCTTAATCTGTAGAATTCTCAAAACACATCAATAGGTAAACCTCAAGATTGAAGTGATATAGATTCTACATGATTAGAAAACTACAAAATTTTGGACCAAGTAGTGTTTTTGCACAGAAAAACCAAAATAATTGTAAAAAAGGTTGGAGTGGATGGAAACGTTTCTCCAAAATATAATGCAGAGAAATCCTTCAAAGGAATTCCAAAGGATTGTAGTCTTTTGAATCAAACGACTTATGTAGGAAAATTTCCTAAAGGGTCCAAATCATCTAAAAATCCTACACTATTCCTTTCAATTGAGGGAGACCTAAAATAGGCAAATGTAAGGGATGCAAATTAGTAAGTTACTTCTTCACCTTTCTTTACCAAACCAACACACCCGATGTTGAGGTGAACATAATCATGAACTTTAAGGGCATTTCCACCAATACTAACCTTTTATGGTCCTCCAAATACCCTAAATGTATGTACGTTATCCTAATCTGCAACTTCAAATTTCCAAAATGCGTGAAGATGGAAAGGGTTGAGTGCTTAAAAGTGAAATGCAAAACATGCAAATTTTCTTGATAGACGACCGAGTGTGGCATTGAACACCCCCACACGTGCAATAGCTGAAGACTCTCATGGGGGCTCACCCGTATGTTTGACTGTGTCCCAATTAACTTATCGAATTGTGTTGGTTTTCAGCGATTTGAGGAGATGATGCACCACCTTTAGTTTGACATAGGTACACACTTTAGGAAGGTCTCGCAAATGTTTGTACCAAGATCTTTCCAAGTTATTTGCTTAATTCCATATGCTCCAGACCACTCTATGAAGTTTTGTAGATATTTAAGGATACAATTGAAACTATAAAAACACAAAAAGATGTGCCCTAAGGAGCATAATTAACTTGTCAATTATCGTGATAATATTATTTTGCTAGATTTGTGTGGAAATACAGTGGAACTAAAGATTTTCTCAAAAGTAACAAAGTAAACTTATAAAATTGCAATGTATATGGAAACTATATAATATCATCATTAAACTTATATATATATATATATATATATATATATATATATATATATATATATTCACCTTGTCACTACGTATGTGTTTGGAGTGATAAATATTAGAAAATGTATTCACAATTATGTAAGTAAGTTTGTTTACATTGTTAATCTTAGTTATATCTTAAAGAAGTACTCCATATTGTATATGGAACGATACAACATATGTTTAATGATGATTTAGGTAATGAAGAAGTAAAAAAATTCAGTATAAACAATTGTGAACATTGTAAAAACTCGACCTTTTAAGTTAAGACCATATCTGGACGAAGTCGAACAGGAATATGCATACCAACGATGAGAGGATGACGTCAGGGTAGAATTTTTTATGTACTATGTACTTACTATGCATTTTATATTCTAAATTAGGTATGTAATCCATTAAATTAATGAAAAAATAGTTCCATGCCACTATGCAAATCCTCGACACAAATGGACCAGTCAGAAATCCTAGCCACGGGCCGATTCAAACGAAATGGGTTGGTCCAATAAAGATGTCTTTAGCTTGCACTGCAGTATAACTAAGCTAGATGACTTTCCATGTTACCATGTTGAAATCTGTACGTGTGAGCAGCGAGATCCAGTCCATGCCTGACAATTCTTTTGTAAGAATAGTATGTACACGGATATTCAGCATGAGGAAGTTGACAATTTTGTGACATACCTTTTTGCCGACGAGGCTAGAAGGGGTGAGTCAGGCAAAGCTAGTTTCAAAGAAAGAAACCTCACTTTCGAATGAAGATCCAGCGAATGTAGGTAGCTAACTACTCATAGACACGCGACCAGCAACGCAGGTAAGTTAAAGTGCTGGATAGGAACGTAGGTGGGTTACAGGGAATATCCATGTACCCCACCTATTTATGATGATAGGAATTTCTAGAGAATGAGAACTCCAGACCCTGGATGAATAATAAATTCAAAAGTAATACTAAATAAGATCAGAATAATATGAAACTATCTTGTAAATTTATAGGACATATGCAGGTACATGCGTGCCCAGTTTTGAACTTAAGTTCGAGAGCATGTGACTTGGGTAAGAAATACAAAGTACCACATGAACAATACATATTATAGGATTTGACCGTGCAGATTTTAGATTTTTCTTTTTTATGTAGATCACACAATTGCATATGTTTTCTTAAAAATCGACAAACATGCATTATTTATTAGTCATTTGTCTAGATTCTCATGTATCTAATATTAAAATATATCTAGATACATCTAAATCTATACTATCCAAGTCACTTAATTTAGGATGGAGGGAGTACATATTTTTTTAAACTTGGAAATTCGTTTTCGTTTTGCCGGTGGGAGAACTATGATCAGGAGTACACACATACTTTTGCGTTGGAGAAATGTCACTTCCGTTCAGAATACATGGTAGCTCTTAAAACCCAACAAAAGACACCTTAACGAGAAAAGGACCCTAATCAAGCCACCGTACCGTGGTGGACCTAGAATTTCACTGCGCCCCGGGCCACCTTTGTCGATTGTAGCTACGGTAGCTACTTTAGAGCATCTCCAAGAGTCTTCCTATAATGGATTGCTAAAAAATGAGTATAGCAATATAAGAGAGGAGGTATAGCAATCCTCATCTCATTTTGCTTAAAGATTCCTAAACTGATTCTTATATTGCCCAACACACACAATGACATGCGGGGACAAGGGACATGGCTAGCCACACAACAAATCCCACACACATCGGACCCACATGTCAATGTGACTAAAAATTGAAGGGGACCACAACAAACCAGATTGCTATAATTTTGGGGTTGGTCTCTTGACTTTGCATATATACCAAGTGGAGAGGCCAATATACTAAGCTTCCTAAAAAAATTTGTAGGGGGACCACTTATACAAAGGCTGTTGGAGCTGTTTTTTAGACAAGGATTGCTATAATAGCAATTGAAAGCAAATATAGGAAGGCTCTTGGAGATGCTCTTAGTGCTTGCTACAGTGCATTCTCAAGCTTGGCCCTGGTTGCCAAGGTATGGATCCATCCCTGGCCATACGTACGCTTCGTGATCAAACGAATCATGTCAACATGTATGAGCCTAGACCCACACGCAGGGCCGTACCTGAGAATTTCGGGGCCCTGTACGAAAATATAAAACTAAACCCTATACATAGGAGACTAATCTAAAATAATAATTATCTATAAAAAGTTTTTTTTTCGCAAGTCTTGAAAGTCACATTATAAATTGCACGTATCTTTTTATTGTAACATGACATCCTTGTAAAACTTCTTAATACAACTATCAATTTTTGATATAATATATGCATCAATTGATACAAATTTCAACTAGATCTACATTCACACTCTTCTAAAAAAGAAGTTTTGAATCGCTATGTTGTTTTTATAGCAAATAGGATTTTTTTCTAAAAATAGACTACTCTTCCCAGGTGGAATATGCATGTGGACAAAACCAAAAAAGAAAATTTGAAGACGAGACAAATCTAGTTATACTTTCTACTATTCTACAAAGACATGACCATACAAAATTGTAGGGAAAAATTTGTTTTTGCCACAATAGTTTTTGCCTATTTTACTTTTGCCACTCTAAATTTTAACATTTTGCTATTGACTCATAACAATAGTATCTAATTATGGTGTTGGCATTCATTCAGGAAGAGAACTTCCAAAGAGATATTTAGTGGTGGTTAAAGAACAATCAATGGTACTATTGTTGCCTAATTAGATACTCCACATGGGGGCTCAACAGAAAACATATATTATGGTCATCTAAACCTTAACAAACCATACTCGTGCAGCATTCATTAGAGTTGTTTGACTGGCCAAAGAAACGGTTAGCCGATGCAGTTGGAATACTTTTTCCTCCGGTCTTGGCTGAAAAGAGAAGGGCCATAATGAAGTACGAAACCTAAAGATTCAAAGACCACCACGAGGAACTAAACTAAAAAGCGTCAGTACTGACAGAAAATCATTCGATCCATCGATGCCAACGTGCCCATAACTCTGGAAACAAGACATCGTGCCACTGGCATTATATTGCTGTTTTCTCTCATGAAGGGGAAAAGAAGTCTATATCCTCGTGATGCCTCAGAAGGATAAAATCATCATGGAAAAGGTTGGGCCTCTAAGTGACACAACATGGCAGACCAAAGCAGCTTTTTATGTAGGGACCTTTTACATACCTTGTGTCTTGGCTCACGAGCAGTACAATCTATTGTTATTATATCATATATATTAGTAGTGGCAGAGGACGTACAAAATCTGAGGTAGGGCAAATTCCAAAGAAAAGTAACTATCATTTCGGTCTTGATGATCTTTGCCATCGAAAAAGCCCTTTTAACTGTTGTTGTTGTTGTCACCACAAGAAAAGCTATGCCAACTTAATAAGACGATAAATGATATGAAGCATGATGTATCATTCAAACATTAAGATAATCTCTAAATTCCTTAATTCTTCGTATATGAAGAAAAATATATAGGCTCATCCTCATAATAAGATAAATCCCATGATAAATCTCTGTAAGCTGAGAAATCTTATTCACGTTGAGCCTATAAAAGGAGTCACTTGAGTTAAGACAAGATGTTCTGAAGCAACGCCTAGTGTCATGTTTTTCTTTTAATGACTTCTCACTTATTTTGTGGCCATGTCGTCCATACTTAGGATTGTGGTATTTTTTTTTGCGTGAATTCACATCTTTTAGGCGGGCTCTAAACCATCAGTTCTCCAATTGAACAAGCAAATCAATTAGAATCTTAAATCAATAGTATATACAAGCCAAAGTATAAACAGAAAACGCCACATAGTTAGGCCACACGCTATAAGGTAGCCAAAATACTATCAGGTCCTCCTTAGATACCTCATCTATGATATTGAGTTTTATTAGATTGAGAATTTAGCTTTTGCAAAGAGAAAGAGTTAGGTTAAAACTAGACTACACCTAGTCTTTATTTTACTTTGGAATCTTTTTTGCGCAGTGTTCACTAAAACAAGTATAAATTTCTCATACGAAGTCCGTTTTCAGCGTATGACCATTAAAATTGTCCAGAAAAAACATTCACATCTAAAGACATTTGCCAAAAATCAAGGTAGGGCAACTGCGCTATCTTTCCCTAATGGGAGCTCCGCCCATGTATATTGGTAGTTGTAAGCAGCTTATCTACATTTGTTTTGTTTTTTAAATGTATGTTGCTAGTGTGATTTGCTACTAGATTTGCTTTAGACTTGTTGCACTATATTTGCTATCAGATTGGACAAAATGACGACCAAAACGGACGAATGAGTGAACAAAGACAGAAAGAGAAGGTACTCTAGATTTGCTACCAATTTAGGTAAAAAAAGATAACTGTTAGCGAGAGAGAAGACGCTCTGAAACCTGCCAATTAATGATCAAAAAACAAAATGCCAATTTGGGCGAGACAGGCAGAACCCACTTGTGCGCACGTAACTATCATCCCCACACGACGCGGCCCAAAATGTTAGCATAATGGTCAACATGATGGCAATTACTGTTCGAGCTCTTTGTGAGAGTTTCAGACAAGCGCATGGACAAAAGTGAGAAAAAGTTTAGAGACAGAGGAAAGTATAACTAAGGAACCAAGGGCTCATAATAGAAATCCCTATATAGATACATTCGAATTTAGATAAATTTGCGATGTCATTTTCCAGACAAAGGAAGTACTATTATGTGTGAGAAGTAATGTATATACATTGAAATGTACATATGTATATTGTGCATACGATTTGAATCTATCCAAAATAAAAAAAATGGGAGTTCCATGTTTTATACATTTAAACATGAATTGGAAAATGGGTGATTCCCTTCGATTTAGTTAGGAAATTCCATGCACATATAAGTAGAAGAAATGAAATTGCACTCCTTTTCGTTTTCATCTTGAATTTGGAATTCCTAGTATAATTAAATTCCGAGCAAAAGTTCCTACATCCAAAGACGGTATATTAAGAGTACAAATCATGTAAAAACCTACACTATTCCTTTGAATAGAAGGAGACCTAAATTAGGTAAATGTAAAGGATGCAAATTAGTAAGTTACCTCTTCACCTTTCATTACCAAACAAACACGCCCGATGTCGAGGCAGAATCATGAAGTTTACGAGCATTTCCAAATACTAACCTTCTATTCCAAATACACAAAACATTTGTACCTTAGCCCTAATCTACAATTGTGTTCAAGGATACAAATTTCCAAAATGTGTAAATATGAAAAGGCTTGAGTGCGTAGAAGTGGAATGCAAAACATGGAAATTTTCTTGATAGACGACCGAGTGTGGCGTTGAACGCCCCCCCCCCCCCCACACACACACATTGTCAATATCTGAAGCCTCTCATGGGGCCCACACGGGTATTTGACTATGTCCCCCATTAACTTACTGGCCTGTGTTGGTTTTCACCTATTTGAAGAGATGCCACATCAGCTTTAAATTTGAAATAGGTACACACTTTAAGAAGGTCACACAAGTGTTTATATCGAAATCTTTCTAACTTATTTGCTAGATTCTATATGCTCGGGAACACTCTATGAAGTTCTGTAAATATTTAAGGATACAACAGAAAAGATAAAAATGCACCACAATTCCAAGGGGCATAATTAACTTGTCAATTAGTGGGATCGTAATATTTTGCTAGATTTGTGCAGAAAAATAGTGCAATTATTTTTTTCTCAAAAGTACTAAACTAAATTAAAAAAATTACAATAATACTTATATTCACCTTGTCACTACATATGTGTTTGGAGTGATAAATATTAGAAAATATATTCATAGATATGTAAATGATCTTGTTTACATTGTTAATCTTAGTTATATCTGAAAGAAGTATTCCATATTGTATGTGGAACAATATGAATAAAACAACATATTTTTTATGTTTAACGATGATCTAGATAATGCTGAAGTAAAAAAGTTTAGTATAAACAATTGCGAACATTCTACAAACTCTTCAAACTGAGTGAAAACCGTATCACTGAACTAGCGAATGAAACGACGTGTCACTGCCAACTACCGCCTCGGGCACCATACCGACCAGAAGAGGACGATGCTAAAATAGCCTAGTTTATTTACTATGTATTATCACGCATTTTATTTTTTAAATTATGTATGTAATCTATGAACTGAATAAAAAATATATCCATACCGCTGTGCGCACCCTGGACCCAAAAGGACTGAGCCATAAAACCTATCCACGAACAATCTAATTAAGACGCCTTTTCTGTTTAAACTAGATCGGCCCGCTAGAGATGTACTAAGCTCGCGTGGATTTGTTAGTTGTATGCTTGTACCCTATAGCTACCCATGCCTCCTCAAATTCTCAAATTTATAATTTATACTTGGGTTCGTGTAGAGTGGTGACACCGGCACAACGCACACTAGCATAATTAAGTTAGATGTGTTTCTATGTCTGTCAATTTCTTTGTAAGAAACAAACTTGGGTATTCAGCAGGAGGAAGTTCAGAATTTTGTGACATACTCCCTTTGTCTTAAAAAACTGGCTTAGATTTGTTCAGATTTACATGTATCTATACACTAAAACACATCTATACACTAAAACACATCTAAATATGTGCGAATCTAGATAAAATCAACTGACTTATTTCAGAACGGAGAGGGTACCATTTTTGCAGGCGCGGATAGAAGAGGGCGAGTGGCAAAGCTAATTTCAAAGGGAGAAACATCACTCTGGATGGAAGTTCCAGGGAACATAGCTACTCCATCCTTTCTTAAATAAGTGTACTTCTACCTTTTACTTTAAGTCAATTTTTTAAAAATTTAACCGATTTGTAGACAAATATAGTAATATATGTAAAATTAAAATGGTATATAACGAATCTACATTTCAAAAGTGATCTAATGGTACTAACGAAGTGTCATAGATGTTACTATGTTATCTAATAATGTTGATCAAATTTTATTAAGTTTGAAATAGAATAAAGGCTAAAGTACGCCTGTTTGTAAACGGGGGAGTAGGTATCGCGACTAGTATTGTACTTAGAGCTTCCCCACCCACGTTTCCAGGGAGATTTTTTTATCCGGACAATAAAATTTTGTCCAGTCGTGTTTCTAGGACATCGAATTGCATCGGATTTGGCCTAAATTTCATCCGGCGTTACCAGGACGATCTCAGGGCGACGTGAACCGCATGGGAACGCCGGACGCAGCGAAAAACGGGTGAGCCAACCATGTTGGCGAGACAACCCCATTGCCCATCGCGACTTGGCTCTCCCGCGGCAGAGAGCTTTCCCCTAGCTGCCCCCGCCGCTATGTCGTCGTCGGCGAAGCCCCACCCCGTCAAGCCGAAACCACGCCAATAGATAGGTTCGCCGCAGTCGCCGCATCCTTTTCCCTTGGCCTAGGCCTAGGCCTAAGTAATAAAAGCGTCCTTTTTCAAAAAAAATTACTCCGTGAATTTTTTCCTCTAAAGAATAGGGGATAGGTTAGAGATGCTCTAATCACGCCATCCACGTCAAGCGAGGAAACAGGGGAGGGGCCATGTATACTGAGATCTAAATCTGGTGGGGAGGTGAAATTCGAATTTTAATTTGATGTGCAGTGTGGCACGACGATGCCAAGATTCCTTCCTTCCACACATTCAGGGTCGTGTCTGTTGCGTGCCCACGTGGTTTTTGTCTACCTTTCCGTTTCCGTACGTACTGTCTCGCGTGGCAGCAAGTTAAACAGCTGGACGGATCGGTTCGAAGCCAGCACCAGCTTGGTTCTGTTCCAGTTGTTCATAATCTCTCTGCCTTCAGTTCACTGATGTATCGTCATTTCGCTCCTTGATGGCGCGCGGGACGTCTCTGGTAACCACCAATTCCTACATCGGCAGGACGAGAGCCCGCCAAAGCTCTAGTTGGGCGCCACCATAGCCAGGAATGTGCTCGCAGACAATACAATTTCGGCACCATTTCCCCTACCGTACACGGCTACCTCCCAACCGACTTTTTTTTTTGAACGGGCCCAATCGAGTTTGAAGTGCCCCATAAATTACATGATGATAGCATCATGTTGCGTGCGTACAGCACGGGCATCCATTCACATGTGGAACTGGAAGCCAAACACAAGCCTAGCGCGTAAACGAAGAGCATCCAAGGTTATTGACCGACGCCCGGGATGATTAAATCTATTCTCAGACTGGTCTGAGAAAGACCAAACCTGACGGACACTCACTCCGTGTAATTTTCTTCTCTTCTTTCTAATTCTATGCATGCACTAAAACCGAAATTGCTGACATCATTAGCATTTAATTCAGAAATTCGTATATTCAAAAAACTTTATAGCTCAAACCATTTGTCTGATTTAGAATCCGTTTTCACCGTTAGGCTAGTCGCGACGAGATCTTTAAAACTAGATTCCATGTTGATATGTTTCGATAAAAAAAATTCAAACCAAAAGGTTATCCACCCACGTGAGTTATACACGTCATAATATATAGGTTATCCACATGTAACATATAAGTTATCCACCATATAAATGGGTTGGATCGACGAATGAGTAAGACTCGGTATCATGACACGCTTCGTCACTCGCACGCTACGAGAGCAGCTACGAGTAATTGCTTTGAGAGCGGCTACGAGTAAGGCTAGGCACCATAACCCCTAATGCTTTAGTCCGTACGCTACGAGAGCGGAGGATGCGCGATGAGGCCGAGACGTTAGAATAATATTTTATATTTTGGTCGTATTTAAAAAATTTATAGTAGTGGATAACTTACATGTTATTTGGTAGATAACTTCCATGCTCAAGCCTAAATAACTCTCATATTACAGATGGGTAACTTATGGGTAAATAAAAAAGTTATTCGTCCATAACACGTGACCGTGGGTAAATTTTATAGTAGTGGATAACTTGCATGTTATTGGATGGATAACATACATGCTAAAGCTCGGATAACTTCTTTGTTACGGGTGGATAACTTTTGGTCAAAAAAAAGTTGTCAGAACATACCAACATAGGATCTAGTTTCGAAGATCTCGTCACGATTAGCCTAATGGTGAAAACGGATCTTAATTCGGAAAACTGTTTGACCTAGAAAACATTTTGAATTTTTGTTTTAAATTCAACTCGTACATTATTGTATCCGGATTCAACTCGTACATTGCTGAGTTTTAAGGACATCCGGAGTAATGGCTACCACATCGAAACTCATGAAGATGGTGAGGTTGAAAGTCTACTCATAACTCAGAAAAAGGGTTCCAAAAGGAAGACCCACGAGAAACTTCCTGCTCTATCTTCTGGATTATATTATGCATACAAAAAGCCAGAGCCACATTTGGCGTATAAAATAATTTTCCAAAATCTTGATAAATTCAAGATATGGCATGATCTCCTGGGTATCCTGGTGTGGGGATGATGAGGAAAATTATTGATGGTTCTATTGGACACAACATAACGGTTGCTAATTTCCCTCAATCCTTGGATTTTGTTTGCACTGTATGTGCAACTGGAAAATTAATCACTAGACCCTCATACCTGAAGGTCAAGAATGAACCACTAAATTTTCTTGAACGTATTCAAGGAGATATATGTGGTTCAATTTAACCGTTATCAGGACCATTCGGATATTTTATGGTACTCATTGATGCATCTATAAGATGGTCAAATGTGTGTCTCATATCGACAAGGAACCATGCATTTGCAAAACTGATTACTCAAATCATAAAATTGAGAGCTAATCATCCTGAACATAGGATAAAATCCATTAGAATGGATAATGCTGCTGAATTTAGTTCACAGGCATTCAATGATTACTGCTTAGCTTTGGGCATAACTGTGGAGCATTCTGTACCGTATGCACACACACAAAATGGTCTTGCGGAATCACTTATCAAGAGGATCAAGTTGATAGCAAGACCGCTCCTACAGAATTGTGATCTCGTAACTTCATGTTGGGGACAATGCGGTGTTACATGCCACGGAATTGATATAAATTCGACCAACTGCATACCATACGGTCTCCCTGTTGCAGTTAGTACGTGGAAATCAACCAAGTATTTCTCACCTTCGAAGATTCGGTTGCGCTGTGTACGTGTCGATATCACCACCTCAGCGTAGATGGGTCCATATAGAAAAATGGGTATTTATGTGGGGTACACTTCTTCGTTGATTATAAAGTACCTGGAGACTCTAACAGGGGATCTCTTCACAGCCCGATACGCTGATTGCATCTTCGATGAGGATAATTTTCCAGTATTAGGGGGAGAAAAGGATCACAAAGAATGTCGAGAAATAGATTGGAATGTTGGAAGCATTCAGTCTTTAGATCCACGTACGAACGAATCTGAACTGGAGGTTCAAAGGATCATAAATTTACAAAATATTGCAAATAATCTGCCATATGCATTTACTGACTATAAAGGTGTCACTAAATCTCATGTTCCCGCTATGAATGTCCCAGAGAGAGTTGAGATAGCAAATACCACTCAACTTTCCAAGAGGGGGAGAAATCTGGACAAAAAGGACAAGACTTCTCAGAAGCATCCGCGGGGAATGAGAATCTCTCAAACAGTAAATGTATGGCAACCACGGGTTGACGTTCAACCAAGTGTTGAAGAAAGACACCTAAAGGATGTTCATCATCCAGGGCCCGGCACAAGTGCGCACACAAATATAGATGCTGGGACATTGGAACACTTCGATTCAATCGTTGAGGGAAATCACGATGAGTCTGAAGGTATTGAAGAAATTTTCACAAACTATGTTGAATCAGGAGAATCATTCAACGGAAAGTCTACAAATGTCGACATATTTTTCTTCACAAAGATTGCAGATGACACGGCATTGGACCGTGAACCTAAGACCATGGCAGAGTGTATGAAACGCTCGGACTGATCCAAATGGATGGTAGCAATGGAGGATGAATTGCGCTCGCTTACCAAGAGAGTGGTATTTACTAAAGTGATACCTACTCCTCAAGACGCTTTTCCCGTAGAGCGAAATGGGTTTTGTTCGAAGAGAAACAAAACAATAAGGTGGTGAGATATAAGTCGAGGCTTGTAGCACAAGGGTTTACACGCATCGATTACGATGAAACATATTCTCCTGTGATGAGTGGAATCACGTTAGATACTTGATATTGTTGGCGGTACAAATGAATTTGTATATCCAATTGATGGATGTGGTGACCGTGATATTTATATGGGTCATTGGATATGGATATCTACATGAAAGTCCCTAAGGAATGAAGATTCCAGATCCAAAGGATGATCATAAAATGTATTGTGTAAAGATACATAGGTCCTTATATGGCTTGAAACAATGGTTAGAATGTGGTACAACCGACTAAGTGAGTTCCTTTTGCGAAAAGGGTACTTAAATGATGATGATTGCCCATGTGTGTTTATCAAGAAATCTCGATGGATTTTGTATAATTTCGTGTATGTGGATGATTTGAATATCATTGGTACTACACAAGAGATAAATGAGGCTAGTAATCATCTGAAGACGGAATTTGAGATGAAAGATTTGGGTAAGACCAAATTTTGTCTCGGTTTGCAACTTGAACATATTTCTTCAGAATATTAGTTCACCATTTTAGTACAAAGATATTGGAGAAGTTCAATATGGATAAATCATACCCGTCTAAAACACCTATGGTTGTTAGGTCTCTTGATAGAGATAAAGACCCTTTTAGACCTAAGGATGACGATGAGGAGATATTGGGACCTGAGTTCCCATAACTTAGTGCAATTGGTGCACTAATGTATCTAGCAAACTACACGAGACCTGATATATAGTTTGCAATTAATCTCTTAGCTAGATACAGCGCATCGCCAACGAAAAGGCATTGAGTTGGTGTGAAGAATATTCTAAGATATCTTCAGGGCACCAAAGATCTTGGTTTGTTCTATTAGAAAAATCAAGAGAGAACCATGGTGGGGTATTGTGATGCTGGATACTTGTCAGATCCCCATAATGCCAGATCACAGACTGGATTTGTCTTCTTACATGGAGGTATAGTTTTCTCTTGGAAGTCGACAAAGCAAACATTGGTGGCTACATCCACGAACTATTCTGAGATAATTGCTTTGTATGAAGCATCACGAGAATGCGTATGGCTTCGCAGAATGATGAACTTTGTCCAAGGTTCAAGTGGGATTGGTTCGCTAGAATTGCCCACCATTATCTATGAAGATAATGCTGCCTGTATTATACAAATGCAGACAGGTTATATTAAGAGCAATATTACAAAACACATTGCTCCTAAGTTGTTTTATCATCATGAGCTACAAAAGAGTGGGGAAATAAATATTTTGCAAACAAAGTCATGTGATAACCTCGCTTATTTGTTTACCAAGTCCTTATCAAGTTCATTATTTCACAAATATGTACATGGAATTGGTATCAGAAAACTTCATAACTTGCAAAGTTCAGGGGGAGAAATCTCCCGGGTTAAGACATGTTGAAGATCATCAGATCTTTGTTATTGCACTCTTTTCCTTTATGAGTTTTTTCCTAACGGTTTCTCACGTGTGGCATCCCGCAAAACCATTTCTAGAAAATCGCGTTGAATTTGTGCATTGCATCGTCATCATCATGCATTGTTTGCCAAAACTATTTTCGCAAAGCCCGTTTTGTTTTTCTAAAACGCCCCATCTTATTCAAACACCGACAACCGGGTCCCCGGAATATTTTGTCTTGTCCGGACGGATTGCAAAAGCTACGTGTGAAAGTAAATATTTAATTAATTGTAGGGGCAATGAACGGGCCAACCCAACCCAACGACCACCCCTGTTTTTAAAACGGTCCAGCTGAACCCGCCTTCTAATCCTATTCCTACCAGTTAGTCTACCCAACCCTCCTCTCCACCTCACCCTGCCCAATAGCATCTCGCCACCTCAGCTTCCCTCTCCCCTCACCCAATCCCACACTGCCACTTGTCCCTCCCTCTCTCTCGGACCCTCTCAACCCACCAAACACACACACCCCATCCCACCTGCCCCACACACCACACAAAGATGCCAAAGACACAACGCACTACACGACGCCACAACCGCCTCGGCCCTCTCTCACGCCAAGACAGCCCTGGGCCCACCAGGGTCCACCCCCACCGACGCCTCCTCCCCACCTTCTTCTCAGACGCTGGCAGCCTGGCTTCTCCACCCCCGGCCACAGCAATCACACGCCCGCCCTGGCCCTGGCTCCACCTGCTGCCCTGAAGCCTCCAAGGCCACCACCGCCTCTCCAAGGCCTCACGTCTGCCGAGCCAACCCTGCCGCTGCCCTCTTCCGGCTGCTCATTCGCCACCATCCGATTTCACAGGCCCAGCGGCGCTGTGCCTCCTCCGACAACCGACGCCAAGAAGGTGGTTACCTTCCGCTTGGCCTGGGCAGGTTATGGACGCCATTGGTTATTCTTCGTGGCTCTTAGCCCCATTTGCATCTTGTCCGTAGCGACGCCTCTGCGTTCTTGAGGTGATTTGGATCTCGATATTATATTCAGATTCTTGACTCTTCGAAGTCATATATATATCTGCTCGTGGGTCCCATCGAGGACTTTGTGTAATGTTATTATTGCTTTCCACCCGCATTTAAAGTGCTTGGTGAGCACCTTTGAATCGTTTCTATGCGGGTTTGGCGAATTTTGCTCAAACTTGCATAGGCCCGATTCTGAGGGTGTTACAGTGGTATCGAGCTCGGCGCTATGATACCCCACAAGTCCACAGAGGATAACCTAGCTAACGGCAAGTAGAGTGTCAAAACTATTTTGAAAATCGGTTGGATAGTTCGATTAGTTCTGATTTTTCTCCTTATCCCTCTTCTATTCTCCTCTTATCTCGACGTGTTTTGAACCTGCTCTCTTATCTTTTCTTCGAGTCCAGGACTTCTCGTGGTGGGTTTTCCGTTGTACCTTGTGGTTTCGCCTCTTTGGTAACGTGTTGCTACATCCGTCTTCATGCTATCCGAGGAATCCTTCGGTGTTACCATTCTTTGTTCCTTGTTTGTGCCTTCCTGTTTTCCGACGCGACATCATCTACGCCGGGTCCGATGCAGAGTCTGCATCACCCCTTTGTTCCGAACCTCGCTTGTCAAGATCTTCAGTCTGATTCCGAGAGTTGGTTGCATAATCCGCCTATTCGTGTGCAGAGTAATGGTTTGAGTGCGGGATGGAGTAGCTACCATACCACTACTCTTATCATTCGCTCTTGTACATCGAATCAGTGGATCCAGCAGATTTACTCCGTCCCCGGAAGTTAGGGGTGGCTTTATTTGTTGATACCTCTACCTTCGACCTGTTGTTCCCAGAGTGTTCTCCCGACGATCACGGACAACGACCTCTTGTTAGTGGTGTCGCGAGGATCTACACGAAGCGCGAAGGATCGATCACGACCTTCCTTAAGACCATGAGGCGGATCTCGAGGGCGAGATCCATTGTTAGTGGTGTCGAATTGTGGCATCCCGCAAAACCACTTCTAGAAAATCGCGTTGAATTTGTGCATTGCATCGTCATCATCATGCATTGTTTGCCAAAACTATTTTCGCAAAGCCTGTTTTGTTTTTCTAAAACGCCCCATCTTATTCAAACACCGACAACCGGGTCCCCGGAATATTTTGTTTTGTCCGCTGACGGATTGCAAAAGCGCTGTGTGAAAGTAAATATTTAATTAATTGTTTTGTAGGGGCAGTCGAACGGGCCAACCCAACCCGAACGACCACCCCTGTTTTTAAAACGGTCCAGCTGAACCCGCCTTCTAATCCTATTCCTACCAGTTAGTCTACCCAACCCTCCTCTCCACCTCACCCTGCCCAATAGCATCTCGCCACCTCAGCTTCCCTCTCCCCTCACCCAATCCCACACTGCCACTTGTCCCTCCCTCTCTCTCCCTGGACCCTCTCAACCCACCAAACACACACACCCCATCCCACCGCCACACCACAAAGATGCCAAGACACAACGACTACACACGCACGCACGCCACAACCGCCTGGCCCCTCTCTCTCACAGACAACTGGCCCACCTGGGTCCACCCCCACCGACGCCTCCTCCCCACCTTCTTCCTCAGCACGCCTACAGCACTGCTTCCACCCCCGCCTCTCTCCTCCGCGCCTGCCGTCAGAACGCCGCCACGCCTCCGCCATCCCGCTCCAAGGCCACCCGCTGCCCCGAGCCAACCGCCACTGCCTCCTCAAGGCCCGCTGCTCTCGCCGTGCCGCCTGCTCCACCTGCCTCGCCCCGAGCGCCTTTGCCCGGCCTTCCTCCCTTTCTCCTGGCCACAAGGCGCCTTCTTTCACCGCCGCCGCTTCCCATCTGCGTCGAGCCAACCCCGTCGCCAGTTCTCTTCGCCGCGGCTCCGCCCCCGCCACCATCCGACTGCCAGGGCGGCTCCTCCGACAACCGACGCCATAGCGGTTACCCTTCCGGCTGGGCGGGGTTATGGACGCCATTGGTTATTCTTCGCTCTTAGCCCCATTTGCATCTTGTCCGTAGCCGGACGCCTCCGTTCTTGAGGTGATTTGGATCTCGTATATTATATTCAGTATTCTTGACTCTTCGAGTCATATATATATCTGCTCGTGGGTCCCATCGAGGACTGTGTAATGTTATTATTGCTTTCCACCCGCACGAAAGTGCTTGGTGGGCACCTTTGAATCGTTTCTATGCGGGTTTGGCGAATTTTGCTCAAACTTGCATAGGCCCGATTCTGAGGGTGTTACATCACGTAAGGTCTTTAACGAGGCAATATCAGTACAAGCATGGATGACATATGTCATTTTCTCCTTATTTTCCCACCGGGTTTTTGGAAGGAGTTTTTCATGGCACATTGTGTATTTCTCTTCTATTTTTCCCACAGGGTTTTTGTAGGAGATTATTTTCAGGATGATCGGTCACAAGACAAGCAAGGATTAGGGGAGGTGTTAGGGTTTATTTATTATTATTGTAAATAAGGAATAATCCTTACTTGTGTTCCCACGTACGGTTTGCTCTAGGCAACCGACGTTTCTCCCGAACCACCTTACGAACAGACGCGTCTCTCTCTTGTGTCTATTCACCTTGTATAAATACCTGGATCATTGATGAAATAAGATAACAGTTGGAATCATTTGCATTCTATACTTCACAAATTTGACGTGGAATGTGGCACGACGATGCCAAGATTCCTTCCTTCCACACATTCAGGGCCGTGCCTGCTGTGTGCCCATGTGGTTTTTGTCTACCTCCCCGCTTCCGTGTGTACTGTCTCGCGTGGCAGCAAGTTAAATAGATGGACGGATCGGTTCGAAGCGAACACCAGCTTGGTTCTGTTCCGGTTCATAATCTCTCTGCCTTCAGTTCACTGATGTCTCGTCATTTCGCTCCTCGATGGCGCGCGAGACGTCTCTGGTAACCACCAATTCCTACATCGGCGGGACAAGAGCCCGCCAAACCTCAAGTTGGGCGCCACCATAGCCACGAATGTGCACGCAGACGGTACAATTTTGGCACCATTTCCCCTACCGTACACGACTAGCTCCCAACCGATTTTTTTTGAACGGCCCAACCGAGTTTGAAGTGCCCCATAAATTACATGATGATAGCATCATGTTGCGTGCGTACAGCACGGGCATCCTTCCGCTCGGCCGTCGAGATCTGCCTGGCGTGCTCCTTCTTCTCCCACTAGGCTGAGGACATGCCCTCCGGCTTGGTCGGCGGTGCTCTCGGCTTCCTCGTCTTCTTCTCCGCCAGACCCTCGCCGAGGGTCGATCTGTGTTGGACGAAGCTCTTGGGCCGCATGTCGGGCGGGAAACTCGGCGGAGTGGCGAGGATGGGGGAATAGGGAAGAAAGGCGGAAACTCGGCGAAGTGGCGGGAGTGGCGCCTTCTCTCGCCGACAGAGCTGGCTCACGCCCGTTTTCGCTGAGTTCGGCGTCCCCGTGACGTGTAGCGGAACCTGGTACGGCAGGTAGGCGGACCAAACACGCCAAATCCGGACGAAAAGCGTCACGGATACGTGACTAGGCCGATTTTTGACGGATCGGCGTCCTGAATAGGGGAGTGAAGATGCTCTAATGGACAGCGACCGAGGTGAGACGAGGACGGCTCCAGCCAGGTGCACCGAACCGCACCATCCATCGATCCCGTCCGCATCCATCCACATCACATGTGGAACTGGAATCCAAGCACAAGCAGCGCGCGCACAACACGGGCATCGCACCGCGTTGAGCGAGGTGGGCTGCACAGCACGAGGCGCAAGGTGGATGACTAGTTAAAATAAGCTGCTCGGCTTTGCTACTCTGTGTTCGTCTATGTGTAGAAACAGGAGAATGCCAGCTACGCCACCTTGTTAGGGATCAACAAATTCTAGTATTACGTAGCAAGATGAAATTATGCCAGTTTTTTTTCTGGCAGAGAACGGCAGGTATATATGCCCTACGAATCATTGGTTATCAATTATGGTGTTGGAATTCATTACCTATTGCAGGCCGATGGAAAGCAAACCATCGGACCAATCTGATGTCGTCCACCAAATCTAATCTATTCCGTCGCACCGTTTGCATCTGTCTTTGGTTCTCTCAACGTTTTACCCGTTAAACCCGCAGATTACCCTCCTCTATTCCCACAATTCCCGGACGGCTGCGCATTATGCTCCTTGCAACAACGCCAATAGATCTGGTGCTCGCCGCTTCGGCTCTGTCCACCGCGTCGCCACACCATCCAGGCCACGCCTCCACCTCCTATCCCGCCGGGGACCTGCGCCTCCATCAGGATTGAGTCATGCATCGACACCCTGCTGTTCCGCCATGGGGAATCTTGGTCGGGATGTCCCTTATTGTCGACGGCCGGCGCAGTAGGTTGGGAAGGAGCTTGGTGGATGAGCAACGCAGCGGATACTCCTTCCACTGGTCCATGTGCCGTCTCGATCTCTTCAACGAGATTAGTAGCAAGCTCCGAGTGCCCACGTAACTACATAATTTTCATGTTTTCTTGATTTCTCGTGCATACTTCCATTGTCTGTCACAACTCACAAATCCTTCTTTTTTTCTCTTTTTCTTTGGAAACGACGAGGTCCTGATGTACTTGTAGACCGTGCCTTGTTTACACATGTCATAAGTCTTCATAGAGTGCAAGCGATGTAAGACAGTTCCAATAACCAGGCAGGCACCTTCAGGTGATGTCCACATCTGCGAGCATCACGTGTTGGCTATGCTACTGCAACCATCTTGCACTGTTGTCAGACCTCTTGTTGTCTGCACGACCATACGTTACTACTGGTGGATGCTCATTGCATACAAGTATCGGTTTATTTGATGGAAATACATTGTGATTGCCATGGAAGCAAATTCTTGTATAGATGGAAACATACTGTTATGCATTCAAAAGGAGGCATATTATTTTAAAAGAAGAAAAAATTGTACTCGAAGCATATTATATAATTGAGAAACAAAATTGTCGTTGGGTTAAAAAAATTATGCCAATACACTGAAACAAAATAGTGTTTTGAACGAAGCAAATTTCAGTACCATTGAAAACCTTATTTACGAAGAAAACACGAATGAAACATTTCTCTGTTTGCTGAAAACGAATTTAGCATAGGAGGCAAATTATCTTTTGATTGGAAGCACAATTTTGCAACTTTGGCGTGCTTCTCTTCTACCTTGCTCATGCTTCAACGATAGTTAAATTGTGCTTCCAATATTGCACGGACAAATATTTTATTCACATGGAAGCACATTGCAATATAATTAAACAAAAACAAAATCGTAAGGAAGCATATATAGAAATTTATTCAGATAAAATAATTAGTTTCCTATAATCAAGCACTCCAGATTTAAACATGAGTGGTAATAACCAATTAGCGACAGGAATCAGATCTAGCATTTACTACAGTAATTAGGATATCACCGACCACATGAGCCCTGTTTTGAGGGGAAACCATAGGCATTGGATACGACTGATCGTACGGTGATGCAGTAGTCCGATTGGAAGCAAATATCGGCTTCCGACTCCCAAAGAGATATTTAGTGGTGGTTAAAGAACAGTTAGTGGTACTGCACATGGGGGCTCAACAGAAAGCATTTGTTATGGTCATCTAAACCTTAACAAACCATACTCGTGGAGCATTCATTGGAGTTGTTTGACTTGCCAAAGAAACGGTTAGCCAATGACTGCAAGACGGACGATGGTCAGTTGGGACTTGGATGATGAGCGCCTTTTCCCTCTGGTCTTGGCTAAAAAGAAAAGAACAATCAAGTACCCAAACTTAAAACTTCTAAGTATTAAATCGATGCATTAGCCATCTAAAACAAAAGTCCGAACCGATCGAAATACGATAGGCGCATATTTAACGTCCAGACCGGTGGCCTTGTATTTTTATCAGATGCATAGGACATGGATTTGAGTGTCCGGATTTGAACTCAAGATATCTACCTCTGATATACCATATTGAATTGTTGCCCTAGCTAATTATTATTTCAAAAGTTTGAACCGATAGAAAGACGATAAACACATATTTATATCCTCAACACTAAACACCACAACGAACAAAACTAGAAAGCGTTAGTACTGGCCACAAATCATTGGATCCATTGACGCCCACGTGCCCATAACTCTGGAAGCAAGATAAAGTGTGTCCGTGTCATTGACATCGTTCTTGGTTTCTCTCATCATGAAGAAAAAAAAGAAAGGAAAAATCCTAACGAAAACGGGTTGGGCCTATAAGTTACTCAACATGCTAGACCAAAGGAAAAAAAAATGGAAGCTAAGATCAAACCAAGACTCCAGAGTTTTTGAAAAAACAACGACCACCTGCTCAGTAAATTGCCAAAAGGACAACCTCTCAGAAAATTTGCCAAAAGGACCACTTATATATGGTGGCAGAGCTAGTCAGTCAACACCCTGCCACCACGGGCACAGGCGACACGTCGGACAAAGATTGCGTGTTAATGGCCGAGGTGGGCGTTGCCGCCAGAGGCAGAGGCGGCAGGCTAACCGGGCGCATGCGGTGTTAAAATCCCAACGCCGCTTCGCCTCTTCTCCTTCTCTTCCCTTCCCAGGGCCGTTCTTGGACGGAGCCTACAGCCGTAGTGTTCTTGACTTCTTGGAGCTGCTACCAGTTCCGTGCTTGGGCCACTTCTAGCGCTGATGTTGCTGTCGCTGGGCTCAGCCGCAGGCCCCAGTCAGACCGACAGGCAGCGATGTATCGCCTCATCGATGTGCCACCTCTGCCGTCGCCGGTAGGGCCGTAGGGGCAACCTCAGCCGTTAGTGCAAACGCTGGCCGACGTGCAACCTGAGCATGCGGCGGCAGGGGTTGCCGCTTCGTCGACGGTGGTAGCGGCCCCAGCGCCACGTAGAAGTGATCCTTTTTGCCAAAAAAAAATGGGAGGCGGTTTTTTTACTTTTTGAGAATTTACCATCGGAGGTGGTTCATTATACTCCCTCTATCCTAAATTACTTTGCATTCTATGTTTGGTCAAAGTCAAACATATTAAAACTTGTTCAAGCATTTTCTACAAAATACCAATATTTATAAAATCTATTACATATAATATAAAAGTATGTTTTATGACAAGTCTAATTATATTTATTTTATATTTTAGATGTTGATATTTTTTTTGATATATATAGTTAAAGTTTATAAAATTTCACTTTAATTAAACAGAAAACACAAACACTAAATTAAGACGGAGGGAGTATCAAAAATTCAAGACCCTACTCGTTTGCTTCTGAACTCTTAGTTCCTTAAAGCAAAACATTTGCATTTCGGTGCTGCTAACCAAATCAATTGCTCTCCGTAAGCCCGAAATGTTATACTTCCTCCGACCTATATTAGTTGACTTAGATTCATCTAGATACAAATGTATTTAGTTAAATTTTATATCTAAACAAATTTAAGCCAACTAATATGGGTCAGCAGAAGTAAGAGAATCAGTTTTTATTTTTATTTTTGGGAAACCGCTCGTGACGGCTCTCACAAAATTGCCATGAAGATTCTGGTTTTGGGCCTGACAAGTTTGCTCACATGACGTCTTCTCCAGCTGGCAACTTTCAGGATAGTTCAATCCAAGAATCCGATGACCGTTGCTGTGTCACTATGAGCCCAAAAAGTTCACGTTCACTCCACAAAAATTCTTATTTTCCATAAGCAACAACAACAACAACTAGTTAGCCACTCACCGTTGGACCTTAGACAAGAGGAATGGTTAAGATAGTACTGTACAACATATATGCATGATTACCTGCTACTGAATCGTTTTGACTTTTTCCCTCCAAATGGCTATGACTAAACTGTAGGCATAACTTAGCCTCAGGAGCATCCTCCCTCATTTCTCCGTAGGCTCAAGATCCAAAATATCAATTAATTTCTCCACAAAAATCATTCCTAATTGATTAAACTTTGATTAGAGTTACAAGATCATCTTCTGATGGTGTTTCAAGCATGACAATCTCTTCACCCAAATCTCCCGGCAAATCTTCTTCAGCCTCTTACCCTTTAGGTGCTTCTACACCAATCAGCCTCCTAAACTTCATCTCCAATTCTTTCACAACATTCTCGTTCGCAGTTAAGAGTATCCTTACCATGAAATTGTTGTTCACTCAAGTAATAATATGAACCCCAGTTTCTTTAACAAGCTCGTGCTTTAACCTGAGCTCAAAAGGCTTTGAACTGTAGCATATTCCTTTTCCAAAATCCAGTTCGAACTGCATAGTCCTATATGGTGGGCCATGCTTGATTTTTAGGATCTTAACGTTAACCTGACTTCCAGTAGGCTGTGTTAAAAACACATCATCATCATCTCCAGGAGCTTGCTAGATAAACTGCACTTATAATGTTTCAAGAGACACATCTTACATAGTCACATACTAATATCTCCGATCCATACTAGTTATCGTTGATGTTATACTAAATTAGTGATAGTTAATATTGATGATAGCGATAGTTAATATAATATTTAATTCTTTACATTAATAGAAAAGGGAGGCCCCTAAAACTTAAATGTGTCCCATGTGTAAAAGACAATAAGTACAATGAGATACAATGAAATTATGTCTATGTTGATATGACCATCTCTGCTTCAAAGTAGTCTTCTTTTGAACACTAATATCCACGTGTCTCGAGGTAAAATTCTAAGGGCTACTTTAATCCCTAGAATTCTCAAAACACAGAAATAGGTAAACCTCACGATTGAAGTGATATGAATCCTACATGATTAGAAAACCACGGGATTTTGGATCAAGTAGCATTTTTGCATAGAAAAATTAAAAGAATTGAAAAAAGAGGTTGGAGTGGATGAAAACTTTCCTAAGGGTCCAAATGAATCCTTCCAAGGATAGTAATCCTTTGAACCACTTATGTAGGAAAATTTCCTAAGGGTCCAAATCATCTAAAAATTCTACACTATTCCTTTGAATTGAAGGATACCTAGATTAGGTAAATGTAAGGGATGCAAATTAGTAAGTTACTTCTTCACCTTTTTTTGAGGGTAAAACAGTAGGGCAAAAAACCCCACTGCAACTTTTATAGATTATAGAGAGTTACAAAAGAATATTTACAAACATATTCCACCTCAAAAAAGAGGGATAACATGCTAATCAACTATCTCCTGTCTAAATTTGTTTCAATCCAAATCTTAAGGCCCTGATAATACTTCTTCTTAATTCTATAAAGGACCCATCTTAATTCTGGCTACAATAGCCTTCGGTCTCTATCGACGCATCGATTGTTGAAAATTTCATTATTTCGCAAATCCGGATGCTCCAAGTTCCAAGAATCAATTTCCATTGCAAAAGGGACCTTGAGGTCTTTTTAATCTTGACTAAAACTTCAAAGATGCTTTGATTTGACTGTGAAATTTCAGCCAAAGAGCTCTTGCAAAGGGCATTCCCAAAACAAATGTAAACTTGTTTCTTCACTATTGCAGCCCTGAAAGACACAATCATAAGATGCCAGAGAAAAACATTTCCTTTTCAGAAGATTTCTTGTGTTGAGTCTATCAAGCAGTAAGAGCCAGAAGAAGAATTTATGCTTTTATTGACAAGAAGATTTCCATATCCATGAGAAATGTGGCTGAACCGGTTGGTAACCGATTAAAGAGCAGTAAGCCTTTTTGACCGAAAAAATACTACCCCAAATGTAAGACCAACAATCAGATTCCCCTTCCCTGCCAGAATTGAGAATTTGTTCAAGACTTTGATATTCCTGAAAAGCTTGTTAAACTTCTTCACCTTTCTTTACCAAACCAACACGCATGATGTTGAGCCGAACAAAGTCATGAACTTTAAGGGCGTTTTTTCACCAATACTAACCTTTTATGGTCCTCCAAATACCCCTAACGTATGTACCTTAGCCCTAATTTGCAACTGAGTTCAAGCATACAAATTTCCATAATGTGTGAAGATGGAAAGGCTTGAGTGCTTAAAATTGAAATGCAAAACATGGAAATTTTCTTGATAGACGACCGAGTGTGGCATTGAACGCCCCCACACGTGGCAATATCTAAATCCTCTCATGGGGCTCCACCCGACTATTTGACTGTGTCCCCGTTAACTTATCAAACTGTGTTGGGCTTTAGCGATTTGAAGAGATGTCTTTTCACCTTTACGTTTGAAATAGGTACACACTTTAGGCAGGTCACACAAGTGTTTGTATCGAAATCTTCTAAGTTATTTGCTAGATTCCATATGCTCCAGAACACTCTATGAAGTTTTTAAGATATTTAAGGATACAACAAAAATGATAAAAAAACAACACAATATCCTAAGGGGCATAATTAACTTGTCAATCATCGTGATAATATCATTTTGCTAGATTTGTATGGAAATATAGTGGAATTAAATATATTCTCAAAATTACCAAACTAAACTTAAAAAATTGTACTCGACACTACATATGTGTTTTTAGTGATAAATTTAAGAAAATGTATTGACAATTATTTAAGTGAGCTTGTTACATTGTTAATCTTAGTTATGTCCGAAAGAAGTATTCCATATTGTATGTGGAACGATACGAATAAAACAACATATGTTTAAGGACGATTTAGATAGCAATGAAGTTAAAAAAATCGGTATACACAACTGTGACCATTTTATAAAGAAGAAAGTCAATTTTTAGTCCTTCAACTTTCTGAGAAGTTCACCATTCGTCCTAAATGTTTTTCTAGTTACAAAACAAACCCCCAACTTTGCTAATACTCCAAATAACCGGTTTTACTGATTTTTATAGGATATATAGTACTAGAAAACCATGGTTCAAAAAACACATACCGGTACCTAATATAAGTCAAATCAGACCAGACCTACATAAGTAAAAATTCCCTCTTGTTCGATTTCCCATCGTCTCGCTCATCTAGGTCAACGTGATTTAACATCCTTCTACATTGTGCCACATGGTCACTGCGCTATTCAGCGGCATCCCACACCACTAGTTGCCTGCCTATCACCGTACTTGTCCTCTACATTTCCTCGTGGGTACTGGGCTTGGAGTCGTTGTCGTCGCTGGCACCGACACCGGTGCTGAATTTTAGTAGCAGGGTCGGAGAACGAAGGCATAATGCGAAAGTAGATATGCCCTAGAGGCCAATAAATGAAGTGTTTTGTTGTTATATCTCTAAATGTTCACAATAAGTTTTGTATCATGCTATAACTGTATTAAGCAAAAACATTAATATAGGTGTGGTATACAAACAACCAGGTCCCTAGTATCCTCTATTACTAGCTTAGTGAGCAGATGATGATCGAGGTTTCCGGATCATGGACTTGACGAAAAACAGTCAACTGACAACGAGGTCAGTTATGAAGTGATGGACGCACCCAACCATAGAATTGCCATGTGATACGGTCATAATGTTCAACATTGCGATATCTAGAAAAGTGTAGTGGCTTAATCCTTTGACCATGAGAACATGTTTAATCACTATCTCCCGCGGCTGCTTTGATTACATCAACCTCGATGTCCATAACTGAGTGTCCATACAGGTGTGCATCAAGTATTCTAGAGGAATAGTTGAGGCATATGATCGAGATGGGGATTTGCCTATCCGAGTGATGGATAGATACTCTGGGCCCACTCGGTGAAACCATATCAATGAGCTTGCAAGCAAGTGACTAGGTCATAGGGTTGTGATGTCATGAGAACGAGTAAATGTGTTTGGAGGTAACAAAATCGAAATGTATATGGATACATGAGATCAGGTCTTGGACAAACCAGATATCATTGTGCAAAGGGAATAAGACTCGAAGTTTAGAAGGTTCAAGGAACAACCATATTCATGGAATGTGAAGGGATCATCTACATGTGTTTCCAGATACTATTGTGATCAATTCATCGGGGAGAAGTCCCCTTCATACCTGAACATTCCCGATCTCTAAGAGCAGCTCCAACAGGCGCACGATATCACGACGTGCTTAAAATAACAACTGATTTAGCGCACGTGCGGCTCTTTTTTCTCCTCCGGTAAGCGCGCGATAGTCGCGCGCACTGCAAAAAAATATCCGGCGCACCTCAATTTGCCCCGACATGCCCCAAATTGGTGCCTGGCCAGCACACACTATCTCCCTCGCTCACACGTGAACGCCCAACCGCCGAGCTAAAACTTTCCCCGCGCATGCGTCACGATTCCCACCTCGCCTCTGCGCGCACGCCGGCGACCTTCCGGTGATGGAGTCGTCCTCAATGCAGTACTCGACCTCTGGCACCGCCACGAGCTCCAGCGCACGCCAACCCAAATTCATACAGCCGCGCCCGACCTCGACTGGCACCACCCCACCTCCGCCGTCGCCCGCGCAGAAAGGAAGGGGCAACACCGTCAAGCGCCCGGCCGTGACCGCGACGACCGGCGTCCAAAATACGGCCAAGAAGGTGGCCTCACGCCAGCGCCACGCTCGCCCTCCTACAGTGCGCGTGCACAAGCTCCCCGACAGCCACCACCGCCGCCGGCGCCCGCTCTGCAAATGAGCACGTGCCAACTGCTTGATGAATTGACAACAGGGTAAAACACTCGTATTTTCGAGGTGGTAGATGCATGTGCCATGTATTCTAGTTTTGGCATATTAATATGTTGTCATTCAATTACATAGTAGTGTTGACGATGAGACATTCATGGCACACATGAATGTGGATGTTGGCGCATCTTTTGCCGCCGAGCAAGGAAATGGAGGAAATGTCGAAAACAAAGAGTATGTGGTGGATGAGCATGGTGAAGGTTTGATTGAGCCATCGGTTGGTAGGACGGTCAACTACACCCCCAATGAGGATAGGTTGCTATGCCTAGCACGGTTGGTAGTTTCCATGGACTCAGTGGTTGGCACCGACCAATCAAGAGGCACCTATTGGGCGAGGATGATGGAGTACTTCGATGCACGCAACACAAGTGGCAATGAGCGCACTGATCATTCTCTTTGGTCTCAGTGGTTAGTCATAAACATTGATTGTCAAACACGGGCTGGTTCTTTGGCGGGGGTCAACAAAATCAATCCAAGTGGCATAGCTTCGGATGATAGGATAAGTTGTTCATTGGGTGATTCTATCTCATGTTCATGCGCATATGTTTTTTGATATCCGTGACTCATTCTTCTCTTATGTTCACCATGTAGAACAACATTGCCCAAAATTTATTCAAGGATCAAGGGAGGAAATACAAGAAGGGGAGGAGGGTTCTTGGCAAGTCATTTGTGATCCACCATTGATATGATGAGCTAGGGAATGAGGAGAAGTGGAGAAACCATGAAGGTTTGGATGTGCACATCTTAGGGATGAATGCCACGGAATCCGCCACAATCATAGATGATGATGCATCAAGTGATGAAAACAATAAGAGAAGATCCACTCCTCACTCGATTGCATTCACAAAGAGGCTCGTTCTTGTAATGAAGGCCGCCAAGGAGTTTATGAAGGGGAAGAAGGCCGGTGATGATGACATAGAAAAATCTATGGATAGGATGGACAATGCAAGGTTGGAGTACAACAAAGATAAAAATTTGGCAAGGACTATGGCGGCCGAGGTCGAGGCACGAAGGGTGGCTTTGGAGGAGAGGATTGCGGCCGCCGAGGAGAGGAAGTTGGCTTTGGAGGAGAAGAAGGTGGCCGTTGCCAAGCAAGCACGCCTATTGGAGGAAGAGAGGAACATCTTTACCATTAACACATCCAACATGGATGAAAGGCAAAGGGAGTACATAAACCTTGCTCGTGATGAAGTGTTGTCCAAAACAAGAATGATGGCAAACTACTTGAAGGCATAAAGTGAAGGAATGAATGCATTGGGAGGCATGGGTGGCTATGGAGGCTATGGAGGCATGGGAGCAACACCCGGGGCTTTTGTAGGCATGGGAGCACCACCGAGGGCTTTTGGAGGCTATGGTGGCATGGGTGGCACGGGGCTCGGAAGCATGGGAGGCAGGGAGTGAAGGGAATATGCCCGAGAGGCAATAATAAAGTGGTTATTATCGTATTCCTTATTTATGATAAATGTTTATTTTACATGCTATAATTGTATTAATACGGAAACGTTAATACATGTGTGTATAATAAACAAAAAGGAAGTTCCTAGTTATGCCTCTCTTATAAACTAGCTCGTTGATTAACAAGATGATCAAATGTTTCCTGATCATGGACATTGGATGTTGTTAATAACGAGGTCACAACATTAAGTGTAATGGTGTGATGAACATTCATCCGAAGTATAGCATTACAATCAAAGTCATTGAGTTTATATTGCTATAACAACTTACAAAGTGATCCTAATCCTTAGACCATGAGATCATGTCAATCACTAACACCGGAAGAGTTTCTTGATAACATCAAACGTCACACCGTAACATGGTGATTATAAAGATGGATTCAGAACTAATAAAATGTTATGTTGAGGCCCATGGATCGAGATTGGAATTTGTTCATCTCGATGACGGATAGATATACTATGGGCCCTCTTGGCGATATCACATTGGTTAGCTTGCAAGCAAGTGATTTGATCACTAGAATGTTATATCACGAGAACAAGAAAAGAGTGCATGTCAGTAACGAGATCAAACTAGGTATGGAGACACCGATGATCGAATCTCAGACATGTAATATATCGTGAAACAAAGGGATTAAGATACTAGCATAAAAGGTTCCGACGATCACAAGAAAGTCATCATTGAATGTGTGGGAGTCGATGGGTCTCGGATCCCGCTTCGATTATTGATCCGAGAGGGTCTCGATCATGTCGCATTATTCACGAACCGTAGGGTGACACACTTAAGAGACACGACATCCATTTGGAGCAAAAGTTTCATGCCAAAAGAATAACAAGCGCAGAATTTATTTCACTAGATACCGAAAAGCGGGTTTTCGGTGAAATTGCGAAAGTGTTTCATGTGAAATGAAATACTAGCAAGGGGTTATATGTGAATGTTTGTCATTAAAGTAATTGAAAAATTCTGAATAAATAAAAGGAGTTTTATTTAACGAGTTTGCATTAAATTTGGAGGAAATTTAATGGGAATTTGAGTGGTTTTGAGTGGAGGAATTGAAAGGCATTTGAGTGAGTGGAGTGTCCACCCACATGAATGTGGAAGAGGTGGGGCAGCCCATGGTGCGCATGGGCCTTGAATATTTGCTGTCGATCTGTTTTGGGCGGCGGTAGTATCGCCCGTCCAACCGACCTACCCCGGCCTAAAATGACCCATTTTCTTTCTGCCTTACTAGGTACCTTTTTGCGGTAGTACCAGCCTGCCCGGTAGTACCGCCCGCTTGGGCCGGTACTACCGACCGACCCAGTTTTTCTTACCCAGAAAATCCCCAGATCCAGATCCAGCACTTGCTTGCTTTAGCTGCTGCGTTGACTACTTGTGCTGCTTGGCCGCCTTGATCACGCGCATGCGCCGCAGATCCACACACGCCTGCTACCGCCTTACTCCGCTGAGCCGCCGGGCCCGCCCGCCCCACCTCACGCTGCGCCTTTGCACTGCGCTTAGCGCCGTCATTGCTACATCTTGACGCATGTCGCTGGGCCAGCTGCCTCATGTGCTATCACAAGCCTTGGCTTCTTTGTCATCAGATGTACTGCCCATCTTGCTGGCCGCTACTGCCGCCGCCTGCCGCCTCTTATTACATGGTTGCTGCTTTTCGTGGCATTTGCAGTTTTGGTCCGGTAGTACCGGACCAAACCGGTACTACCGGACCGTTCAGAAAAACAGCCCCAACGGGCAGATTTAGCCCGACCCTTTAAATAGACTTTGTCCATTATTGTTTAGAGTTGCTTCTTTCACCTCTTTCTTCAAGCTTTGCCCTATTACTTTTGAGATATCTCTTGCTTTATTTCTTCCTCCCCATCCAATGATTCTTGCACACATTTGAGAGGAAGATTGAGGGGATCTAGATCTACGTTTTGACCAAACCAAAACATCTCTTTGTGAGTGTATCTTTGGGGATCTAGATTTTGGGGGATTTTGTGTCTCTCTTTGATTCCTCCTATCTTGTTCCCCCAATAGCTTTAGTAGCTTTGTTGGAACTTGAGAGTGAGGGATTTGAGCACCTTTGTGGTGTTCTTTCCATTTGCATTTGGTTCATCGGTTTGAGTTCTCCTTGGAGGATTTGATTTGAGTTGCTCATTGGAGCTTGTCCCTCTTGGGTTCTTGGAACCCTAGACGGTTTGTGGCCTTGGTGGCATTGTGGCCTTTTGTGGCATTTGTTGGGAGCCTCCAATTAAGTTGTGGAGAAGCGCCCCAACCTTTTGAGAGGGTCCGGGTGCCACCGACAAGTGCACCGATAGTGGAAGCATGGATCGATCCCATTGGGGTGAGATTCACCGGAGAATAATTGAGGCCTTTTGTGGCGTTGGTGGTTTGATACCACCCCCTCTCCAAACGAGATGTACTACATGTTGGGAGGAACTCGGTAAAATATCGGTGTCCCCGCGTGCCTCGGTTATCTCTATACCCGAGCTCTTTACTTATGCACTTTACATTGTGATAGCCTTCGTGCTTGAAGTAATATATATCTTGCTATCACTTTGTTATTTGTATTACTTAGCATAACTGGTTGGTGCACATAGGTGAACCTTAGTTGTTCTAGGTTGTGCTTAACATAGTAAACACTAGTTTTATTCCACCTTTGTTGAGCCACTCTAGGAAAAGTTTTAATCGCCTATTCACCCCCCTCTAGGCGACATCCGTATCCTTTCAAGTGGTATCAAAGCCAGATCTATGCGTAGATACTTTGCACGGGTAGTACACATATGAGTATGTGGGCGATGATGATCATTTTATTGCTTCTTAGTTGTACTTTGGATATTGGTGGCATAGTGGGATGAAGCGGCCCGGACAAACTTTACATGTCCTCGCACATGAGACCTGTTCCACGCTTGACATGCAACTAGTTCTGCATAAGTGGCTAGCGGGTGTCTGTCTCTCCTACTATAGTCAATATCTAATTTGCAACGAGTTGTCAACAATTTGGTTATCCTCGTAGGTAAGAACGGTTCTATCTTCGAAAGCCCTAAGCCACGTAAAACTTGCAATGGATAAATTAGAGGCGTCTAGTTTAGATTGTTGCTGGGCTAGTGTATGATATGGTGATGTTGTAAGTAGAAGTATGAGATGATACTCTTACAACACACATAGCGTGTAAGTTCCATAGACCTTGGCCTTACACATAAAGGTATGATAGAGATCATACCACGGTGCACATGATGGAGATCATATGCGGGAACCATATCATTTCACTTATAAACATGTGATGTTTTGATTGCATCTTATATTGCTTGTTTGGCGTTTTATTAGCATAATAAGATGATCCCTCATTTAGATATCAAGATAAGAATGTGTTCTTCCTTAAATATGCACCGACAATGTTTCGTCGCTTCAACACATCACGTGATGATCGGGTGTACTTGAATCCATGAGCATATCTCGGGTGTAAGACAGTTACACACGCGAATACTAAGGTTCTTGGCGAGCCTAGCATGTAAAAACATGGCCTCGGAAGACGGACCGAAAGGTTAAGCATGAGTCATATGTTTTCATATGATGACCATATGGATGCTCGCCTTTGAAGCTACACCGACTCACGTGATGATCGGACTTGGTGTAGTGGATTTGGTTCATGTAATCACCAAAAAGGCACGAGGGATGTCGTTTTTGAGTGGGAGTTCATTTCTAATTTGGATTAGTAGAACTCAATTTATCATAAATTAAATCAAAGTGAATTTGCATAATTTGTTGTAGTCATTGGCATTCGTTCACTACCTTATGCATAGTTGTAATTGAGATAATATAACTATAGAATTCTGGATATTTACTTTACGAACTGGTATCATATTGTGTTGAGTGTCAATCAAAGTTTAAAGTCCTATTGCAAACTTTCAGCAAACTCTATTTACTCCGTGAAATTTAATAGTTGGTATTAAATCGAGAGTAACAATTCCAGTGTTAGTATCTTAAGTATCATGTTTGCCTCCACGATTCTTGATTGTTTTAATATCAAGTTTATCTAGGAGCTGAAAGAATTGTTTCAGAAACCATCATGTGTGGCAGATATAACAATATCTGAAACAATGTTTTGGTTGCAATATGATAGAGTATAATATATGTGAAAGAAAATTTCTTAATCCCTAGTGTTTTGTGTGTTAGATAACAATACCAAGGATCATTTAATGTGTGTTGAAGTGTTGCAGCTCTGAACTCTGCCTTTGGGGGCGGATAATCCGCCCCACTGAGCGGATAATCCGCCTCCTCTGCCAAGCAAGCGCAAGCCCGAGGGCGGAACATTGGCGGACTTTCCGGCCAGCCGGATAATCCGCTCCTCGGGAGGCGGATAATCCGCCTCCTCGCTCATCGCCAAGCAAGCCCGAGAGGGCGAGTTTTGGCGGACTTTCGGCCTCGGTTAATCCGCCCAGGGCCGGATAATCCCCCAAGATCTTCTCCAAGTTTCCAAGGCGCAAGCTCCAGGAGGCGGAGTTTCCCGGAGAATCCTCCTTAGGCGGAGTTTTCCAGCGGATAATCCGCCCCAAGTGGGGGGCGGATAATCCGCCCCCAAAGTTGTGCAACGGCCAGATCTGTAGGGGGTATTTAAACCAGCAATCCCCCTCCTGCCAGAACTCTTGATTCATCTCGAAAAAGAACAGATCATCTCTCAAAACTTCATACAAGAGTGCTCCACCTAGATCCATCCAAAGGCCCCATCCCTTTGGGAATCGAAGGAGGAGAACTCGACCTTCATCATCAGCAATCAAGCGCTTCATCTCCTCTCCATTCATTTGGAGAACCTCCGATCTAGTATTTCTTGCAAAGATCTAGATCCTTGTTTTTGTTTATATTGATAAACCTTGTTTTTTGTGACAGCTTGTTGTCATCCCGGGAGCCCCCAATTCGGTTGTGGGTGTGTGCCCCGATAGTGTTGTAAAAGGCACCGGTTCCCGCCTCGAAGGGATCCAATAGTGGAGAAGGTGGATCAGGCCTCTCGTGGAGAGATCCATCGGAGAATAGGGTGAGGCCTATTGTGGCGTGGTGGTCTTAGAACCGCCCACCCCTCCAACGCAGATGTACTTCCCTTAACAAGGAAGGAACTGCGGTAAAACAAATCCTGTGTCTCCGTGCTCCACTACGGTTTCCTCGCTCCTCTTTACGTGCTTAGTAGTTAGGGTTACATATAGGGAAATTCTAGTTGCATATCTAGAGAATTTACTTTGTGTCAAGCCTAAAATTGAAAAAGTATTATAAAATTGGTTAGCACCTATTCACCCCCCCTCTAGGTGCCCATACGATCCATTTCAATTGGTATCGGAGCCTCGACTCTTATTTCGGGCTTATGACCTAAGAGAAGTATGGGTTCCAAGGGAGATGGGAGTGATGCTGAGGTAGTCACCATGAGCGATCTCAAGGCGTTGAAATAACCTTGGTGAGTTCTATGGAGGCTAAGATGGAAGAGATCGTCAATTGATAATGCGTCTCTCCACATCCGCATGACATCACCTCCATCTAACTGAGGATACCACTCATGATCCAAGGAAACAGGTAAAACTGTTTCCAAAGATAACGGTGGTAGGTGATGATACAAGTAAGAGCTCCTCCTCGAAAAGGATAGCGGTAAGGATGGATACAATGAGGTTTCTCATGTGTATTCCCCGATCCGCCTATTCCTCACCCACATATACATAATAGGGGTGATCCACCCAAACTTCTACTTTCTCTCAATGGCAATTTTGATGAAATCTCATGTGCAGTTCCTCCATAGAGTTGTGGAAGATCATCGAAAATGGTCTTCACGTTGGAAATCCTAACAATCTCACAAGGAGAGAAGTGGTCGATAGCCAACTCAATGCTACGGCTCTACATGATCTGACTTGGTGTGGGAGATAAAGACATGCCACACATTCAGATCTTAGCAGCTAAAGAAGCTTGGGATGCTCTCACCGAGCTCTTCATCGGAAATGAAAGTATGAGAAGGAATAGATATGATGCCTTGAGCAATGAAGTGAAGGATTTTATATCTTTGGATGGAGAAGACCACGAGGACATGTATAGGAGGCTCAAGGCAATAGCTACTACCTTGAAACCACTAGCGACTCATGTTGATGATGCTTGGATCAAGCGCAGTATGTCGGTGCTCTTATGCCATTTGAGCCTGATTTGAAAAGTCTCCAAGGTAGGCATAATTATCACCTCATGTCATCCAATGATGTAATGCAAGAAATGGCCGCATTCAAAGTGGGCGCCAAGAATGTCAAGATGCTCGTGCTCGAGCTATGGGGATGCAAAGGGTCAACATGGATTTGAAGACTAGTGTGATTGATCATGATGAATATGCGTAGAAGGCTGGACTGTCCAAGATATAAAAGGATCCACGGACAATACTTGGCTCTTTATGCAAGAAACTTTTGGAAAGATCCAGCCAAGGCTAAAGCTGAACTAGATCGCAAAAGTGGAGCCTATGGAAGAAAAGAAAATGGTCCCAAGTCGAGAACATGCTTTAATTGTGGTGACCGGTTGCACTTAGCTGAGTGTCCATATCAAAGTAGAGAGGATAATGGAGGAAGACTCATTTTCAAGGACAAATCAAAAGCTCCACGTAAGAAATAGTTTGTAAAGAAAATGCTCCTTTCAAGAAGCAACCAAAGATTGTTCTAGTAGCTCAAGAAGAATATTCATCGGGAGTGAAGATGAGGACGAGGACGATAGCTCTCAAGAGGTGGATGCTATAGCCACCACATCTACATCAACATCACTCTTCGACTCTCCAAACGAAAACATCATCAACAAGAATCCTACTTGTCTCATGGCAAGAAGCTCCGAGGTAACTTATTCTAACTCTTCCTTTCCCAAGGCTATGATAGACATGGATGATCCTGCTAGTATTAAGGTTAAAGAAGAGATTATTGCCTTGGATTATTTCTATACTAACTTGCAAGGTGAGCACAAAGTTCGTTTTGAGGCTCTTATGGATCGGTGGCCCAAACGAAGCACTCCTCGAAGAAAAGGGCAGAATTGAAAGGGAGGATGCAGTGGAAATTGCATCCCTAAAAATGCTCTTGAAGAAGAAGAAGAAGCTCGGGTCTCTCTTGAAGAGAGGCTTGAGTCTATGGAAGAGTCACATGAAGAAATTGTGACTAAACTCGTTAAGGAACGTGACAATGCGGTCACCAAGGCAAAGAAGTTAAAGAAGGAAAGGATTGACTTTGGGGCTGCTCATGATAGACTCTCCGAGGAATTGGAGAAACTTGACAATGCTCACAAGGCGTTGAAAAACGAGTTCTCTATCCTCAGTGAGTCACATGATCATCTTCAAAGTCGATTGGCCGAATATGATACTCCTAGCTCGTCCAACTCAACATATAGTAACAAGAAAAATGCTAATGTGGAAAAAGGAGTGATCAAGGACATCACTACAAAGGACAAAGGTGTGCATGATGAAGTCCTTGACAAGCAAAGGTCAAATCATGGTAGAGAGGGACTTGGGTATGTCACCAAGTCCAAGAAGAAGAAAACCAAGAAGAACAAGACCAAGAATGTGCAATTAAAGACAAGCACTGCTGAGAAGGTTGTCACAAAAGACAAGACTAATAATATTGGTTTTGCAGGGTCTCAAAATCCGAATTATGAACTCTTTTGTGATGATTATGGCGATGTTTATGCTTATTATGTTGGTCCTTTTGATGAATATATTGCTTGGTCTATTTGGGTCCCAAAGACCCTTGTTACTAACATGAAAGGACCCATTGAAAAATGGGTACCTAAAACCAAGAAGTAATTTTCTTGCAGGGCTATGCTTCCGGTGGGTCGAAATGGGTCTTTGGATAGTGGCTGCACTAGTCATATGACCGGAAGCAAGGATATCATCACGGAGATGCGTCCAAATCTTGATAATATCACAGTCTCCTATGGTGATAAGTCTAAATCTCAGGTATTGGGTCTTGGCAAGGTTGTGGTTGCCCACGATATCTCTCTCGTGGACGTCATGCTTGTTGAGACCCTTGGCTACAATCTTCTTTCTGTTCGTGCCCTTGGCAAGATGGGTTTTGCTGTTTTTATCGATGATGATTTGGTGGTACTCTTATGGAGCAAGTCTCTAAAGGTCGCTTTCGTTGGATACGTCGAAAATGACCTGTATGTGGTGGACTTCTCGGGGAAAACCACTTCGGGTCTGATGTGTCTATTCGGAAAGGCCGACGTAATGGCTATGGCATCGCTGTTTAGCCCATGTCAACATGAGAACTTTGCAAAGTCTCCAAAAGGGTGGCCACATTCTTGGACTAAAAGACAATGTCTCTTTTGCCAAAGATCGTGTTTGCGGGCTGTGTTGAAGGAAAATGCATGATTCTCCCACAAGAGGAAGACTATTGTGTCATCGAAGAGGATCTTGGAATTATTCCATGTGGATTTATTTGGACCCCCTTCTCATGCAAGTCTTGGTGGGAAGAAATATTGCTTGGTCATCGTCGATGATTACTCAAGATATACATGGGTATATTTCTTCAAGCTGAAAAGTGAGACTCAACAAATCATCGACTTGCCAATGAAGTTCAATGTCAACACAATGTTCCCATCTTGGAAATTAGAAGTGACAACGCACGTAATTCAAGAACTACACTTTAAACGAGTTTCTTAGCGAAGAGGATTAGACACCAATATTCACCGGCGTACACCCCTCAACAAAATGGTGTAGCCGAGAGGAAGAACCGGACTTTGATGGATATGGCAAGATCTATGCTAGCTGAATTTAAGTCTCCTTATAATTTTTGGTGAAGCCATATCCACGCTTGTCACTCATCAAACCGGCTTTACCTTGGAAGATCTTGGACAAGACCCCATATGAAATACTTACCGCAACAAACCCAACATCTCATACTTGTGGTATTCGTGTAAGTGTTTCTTTCTTATTAAAGGTGTCCGTTTGTCAAAATTTCAATCCAAGGCTTTAGAGGGTATTTTTGTTGGTTACGGTGCGAATCCCACACTTATAGAGTCTACAACAAGCTCACGGGATTGTTGTAGAATCTTGTAGTGGAGTTCGATGAAAATAACGGCTCCTTTGTAGGGCAAGTTGATGTTTGTGATGCGATGTTGAAATACCCCAAGATGCCATAAGAAGAATGGTGGGATTTTTCCGCCCCATTGAGGAACCCCTTGTGGCGGATCGGGAAGGACAATGCTCCACTCAAGTGGAGCCCTCATCTTCACAAGATCAACAAGCTCCTACTGTTGGAGAAAACTCTGCACCAACACCGCAACTTGCTGAATATCATCAGTCACAGGACAAGATGGTAGTCCTGGGCGGATTATCCGCCTCCAAGGCGGACAATCCGGCACTCCAACTCGTACCTGGGATCCAAGGAGAAATCAACATCTCTCGATGCTCAGCCGGATTCTCCGGCCCTAGGACGGATTATCCGCCATGGCTCTCCAACTCCAGGGCATTCTCGGGAAGATGGTTCGGTATTTCATCACCAGTAGGATAGTCCGGCCCCTCCAAGGCGGATTATCCGGGCTCAAGAAAATGTTCAAGAACAATCTTCCAGCAAGACTGGTGACCAAGATCAAGGGCAATGCAAGAATCAAGACAAGGATACAACAATTGAATCCACTCCTCAGAAACAATAAGGATATTGAGGCTCGTCGCAAGGCTCGTCTTGATCGCAACCTTGAACTAAGAGGTCACACTCTTGACAAGGTAGTTGGTGATCTACGAAGGGTATCCACTCAAGAGAGCTTGCTAGCTTCGTGATCATCAAGCTCACATTTACATGGTTGAACCAAAGAAGGTTTTGATGCTCTTGAAGACCCGATTGGGTTGTTGCAATGCATGAAGAATTAAACAACTTCGAACGCAACAAAGTTTGGAAGCTCGTAGAAAATCCAAAGGATTGCCGCAATGTTATCGGCACCAAGTGGATCTTCAAGAACAAACAGGATGAAAATGGCATTGTTGTGAGGAATAAAGCACGACTCGAGGCTCAAGGATTCTCTTAAGTAGAAGGAATTGATTTTGGCGAGACCACGCCCCGTGGCTCGCCTTGAGTCCATCCGTATCCTTCTTGCATATGCAGCCCATCAAAATTTTAAATTACAAAAATGGATGTTAAGAGCGCTTTCCTTAATGGTCCTCTACATGAGTTAGTATCGTCAAGCAGCCGGGTTTGAGGACCCCAAATTTCGAACCATGTCTACAAACTCGATAAGGCGCCTATGGCCTTAAACAAGCCCCACGTGCGTGGTATGAGCACCTTAAAGAGCTTTTGCTAGACCATGGATTCAAGTTGGGCAAATCGATCCCACTCTTTTACTAAGAAGGTCAATGGGGAGCTTTTGTATGCCAACTCTATGTAGATGACATTATTTTTGGCTCTACTAACCAAGCTTTTAACGATGAATTTTCAAAGCTTATGGTACCGTGTTTGAGATGTCCATGATGGGTGAGCTCAGTTCTTTCTTGGATTTGAAATCAAACAACTTAGAGAGGAACCTTTATTAATCAAGCTAAATACATCCAAGACATGCTCAAAAGGTTCAAGATGAGATCTCAATGGCGTTGCTACCCCAATGCAAACAAAGTGTCATCTTGAGCTCAATCCCAAGGGTAAAGATGTGGATCAAAAGGTATACCGATCCATGATCGGCTCTCCTTTACCTCTCCGCATCTAGGCCCGATATCGTGTTAAGTGTAGGAGTGTGTGCAAGGTACCAAGCCGCTCCTAAAGAAAGCCACTTAGTGGCGGTCAAGCGGATCTTCCGATATTTGGTTCATTCCCCAAATTTTGGGTTATGGTATCCCAAGGGTTCAAGTTTCTCTCTGTGGTTACACCGATTCAGATTGGGCTGGTGACAAAGATGATAGGAAATCAACCTCTGGTGCATGCCAATTCTTGGGCAGGTCTCTAGTGTGTTGGTCATCAAAGAAATGCAATTGTATTTCACTCTCCACCGAAGTCAATATGTTGTCTTTGCAAGTGCTTGCACTCAATTGTTATGGATGAGGCAAACTTTAAAGGAATATGGTGTCAATTGTGACAAAGTGCCTCTTTTATGCGACAATGAAAGTGCTATCAAAATTGCTTACAATCCCGCAAGATACGAGAACAAAACATATAGAGATTCGCAACCACTTTATTCGGGATCATGTTGCTCGTGGAGATATTGCTCTATCCTTTGTGAGCACGAAGAACCAACTTGCTGATATTTTCACGAAACCTCTTGATGAAGCAAGATTTTGTTATTTGAGGAATGCGCTAAATATCATAGATTCAAGGAGCTTGGCTTGACTACCCTTGCACACTCACTTGCGCTTATTCATGTATTTGGTTTAGATGCGGGCATAGACATAGGGGGAGTGTGGTCCTAATTGATTGGGCCAACCCTCCTCCCATAATGCCGAAAGCGAGTAACATCATTTCCCTTAATATCATTTTGTGGTATGTGGGTCATCGATGAGCATTGGTTTTGAACTCAAGATACATCTTCGCGGTGTCATGCCATGCACTCCAACATGGTGGCTTCGGCCACTGCCCTATTCCTTGAGAAGAGTTGGTTTTTCATGGGTCTCGTTTTATTTTCTTGCATATCTCATGTTCATATGGAAAACACACTCAAATTTGGCTTTTGATTGATTTGATTCTTGCAAATTTGGGTGTGAATTCTGGGTGTCCAGGGGCGTTAGCTTCGCTCTTCTTCCTTTTTAGTGTTTCGATGCCAAAGGGGGAGAAGTAGTTCTATTAGGTCTCGTGGATTTGCAAGGGTCGGGCACAAGCTCTTCGATTTTAGTTGTTTTTCATTTGCTTGCTTGTGCCTTTTCTAGCGTGAACTTGTTTGCTATTTGTGGTTATGCTGTAAGACTATGTCGTACTCAGTTTGGTACTATGTTTGGTATTCATGGATTTACGGATTTATCTATCATGGACCCCATGGAATTACGGAACTATGGAGCATATTTTATGACATATGGATTCATGGGATTTTCTATGTATGCCTTGGCTATATATTCCGGTGGTATGACATTTTTTCTCCAAACCTTAAAGTAGTGTTCTACCTAGTGTGTGTATTTGTATTCAAATGCAAATCTTAAATATGCACACATCTAGGGGCGTCTTTCATTATCTAAGGTGGCACTTGCGGTTATCAGAATTTAGTATTGTCATCTAACACCAAAAAGGGGAGATTGAAAGAACATTTCTTAATCCCTAGTGTTTTGTGTGTTAGATAACAATACCAAGGATCATTTAATGTTGAAGTGTTGCAGCTCGAACTCGCTTTGGCGGATAATCCGCCCCACCAGGCGATAATCCGCCTCCCTACTAAGCGCAAGCCCGGAAGAGGCGGAACATTGGCGGACTTTCGGCCAGCCGGATAATCCGCTCCTCGAGGCGGATAATCCTCCCTCGCCATCGCCAAGGCGCAAGCCCTGAGAGGCGGAGTTTTGGCGGACTTTCGACTCCGGTTAATCCGCAGTGGGGCGGATAATCCGCCCCCAAGATCTTCTCCAAGTTTCTCCAAGGCAAGCTCGAGAGAGGGGCGAGTTTCCGAGAATCCGCCCTTGGGGCGGAGTTTCAGGCGGATAATCCACCCAAGTGGGGCGGATAATCCGCCCAAAGTTGTGCAACCAGATCCGGGAGGGGTATTTAAACCAGCAATCCCTCCCGCCAGAACTCTTGATTCATCTCGAAAAAGAAATGATCGGATCTCAAAACTTCATACAAGAGTGCTCCACCTAGATCCATCCAAAGGCCCCATCCCTTTGGGAATCAAGGAGGAGAACTCGACCTTCATCATCGATAATCAAGCGCTTCATCTCCTCTCCATTCATTTGGAGAACCTCCGATCTAGTATTTCTTGTAAAGATCTAGATCCTTGTTTTTTTATATTGATAAACCTTGTTTTTGTGACAGCTTGTTGTCATCCCGGATCCCCAATTGGTTGTGGTGTGTGCCCGATAGTGTTGTAAAGGCACGCCCCGTCTCAAGGGATCCAATAGTGGAGAAGGTGGATCAGCCTCGTGGCGAGATCCATCGGAGAATAGGGTGAGTCCTATTGTGGCGTGGTGGTCTTAGAACCGCCACCCTCCAACGCAGATGTACTTCCCTTAACAAGGAAGGAACTGCGGTAAAACAAATCCACGTGTCTCCGCGCGTGCTCCACTACGGTTTCTCGCCTCTTTTTACGTGCTTAGTAGTTAGGGTTACATATAGGGAAATTCTCGTAGTTGCATATCTAGAGAATTTACTTTGTGTCAATCCTAAAATTGAAAAAGTATTATAAAATTGGTTAGCACCTATTCACCCCCCCTCTAGGTGCCCATACGATCCATTTCAATATGTTCTTATATTGGATGAGAATTTACGAAGGTTGGAGATGCTAGACATCCTAATCATCCAAAAGGGTTTTGGAAAGTAATGTTATACTCAAGATTCGCCTTTATAAGCTACAGTAGCTTGATCATGAAAGTCGTCATGATAAGGATTAATAGAATATGTATATAAAGTGTTTACTACACTAAAAGATTACTAAAGAATTGAAGGGTTCGCAGCATAGAAAACAAAAATTTTCCTACGGTGTGAACTAAATACCAAGATCTATTTATACTAGATACAAACAACGGGCGGATGTACATCCGTAGAGAACATACCCTTGAAGACCGACAAAGTTTAACGAGTCCAAACTCGTGGTTGATGTAGACGATCTCTTGCCGATCTCAAGATCGAGAGGAAGTCCTAGCGCCGCAAATCAGCGGCGCATCCGTGCTCGCACACACGTTCGAGGCACCGAGCAACCTCCGCCTCGCTCCAGCGATGCAATGGAAGCACAACTCTTTCTTGCCGAAAAGCCACGGAACATGTATCTCGCTAGTCCGAGACCATGGGGATAAATTCTAGAGGGAGAGAGATCCTTCACGAGGAGGTGTGAGTGAGAAGTGAGAGGAGGGCTCCTTTTATAGGAGGAGGGGGAACCCCAAGGGGTGGCATGCATGGGGCTGCCCTTGCCCTCCCTCATCATGTGGGTGGACACTCCACTCACAAAATGACCCTTCAAAAGTCCACCAAAATCCCACTCAAAATCCCATTAAATTTCCACCAAATTTAATGCAAACTCTCATTAAATAAAACTTTTTATTTTATTCAGAATTTTGTCAATTACTTTAATGACAAACATTCACAAATAACCCCTTGCTAGAATTCTATTTCACATGCATAACCACTGTATGCAATTTCACCAAAACTGTTTTGGTATCTAGTGAAATAAATTCTGCGCTTGTTTATTCTTTCGGCATGAAACTTTTGCTCCAATTGGATGTCGGTGTCTCTTAAGTGTGTCACCCTACGGTTCGTGAATAATGCGGACATGATCGAGACCCTCTCGGATCAATAATCGAAGCGGGATCCGAGACCCATCGACTCCCACACATTCAACGATGACTTTCTTGTGATCGTTTAACCTTTTACGCTAGTATCTTAACCCCTTTGTCTCACGATATATTACATGTCCGAGATTCGATCATCGGTATCTCCATACCTAGTTTGATCTCGTTCTGACATGCACTCTTTTCTCGTTCGTGATATAACATTCTAGTGATCAAATCACTTGCTTGCAAGCTAATCAATGTGATATCACCGAGAGGGCCAGTATATCTATCCGTCATCGGGATGAACAAATTCCTCTTGATCCATGAGCCTCAACATAACACTTTATTAGTTACGAACCCATCTTTATAATCACCCATTACGGTGTGACGTTTGATGTTATCAAGAAACTCTTCCGGTGTTAGTGATTGACATGATCTCATGGTCTAAGGATTAGGATCACTTCGTAAGTTGTTATAGCAATATAAACTCAATGACTTTGATCGTAATGCTATACTTGGATGAATGTTCATCACATCATTACACTAATGTTGTGATCCGTTATTAACAACATCCAATGTCCATGATCGAAACCTTGATCATCTTGTTAATCAACGAGCTAGTTTATGAGAGAGGCTTAACTAGGAACTTTACATTTGTTTATTAAACACACATGTATTAACGTTTCCGTATTAATACAATTATAGCATGCAAAATAAACATCTATCATATACTTGGAATACACATAATAAACAATTTATTATTGCCTCTCGGGGCATATTCCCTTGATCTCCACTTGCACTAGAGACAATAATCTAGTTACATAGTGATATATCTAACACCCATGGAGTTCTGGTGTTGATCATGTTTTGCTCTAGGGAGAGTTTTAGTTAACGGATCTGCTACATTGAGATCCGTGTGTACTTAGAAATCTTTATATCTCCATCCTTGACATGCTCGCGGATGGAGTGAAACCGGCGCTTAATATGCTTGGAATGCTTGTGAGACCTTGGCTCTTTGGCAATGGCACCATTGTTGTCACAATAGATCACCATTGGGTCCAACGCTTGCCACAACTCCTAGTTCGGATATGAACTCCTTCATCAAAGCGCTTCTGAGCTTCGGCGACAACATATTCGGCCTCCGTTGTTGATCCGCTACCACAGGTTGTTTGGAGCTCCTCCAACTAACGCTCCGCCATTCATGAGAAATACGTATCCGGATTGAGACTTAGAGTCATCCGGATCGATTCAACTAGCGTCGACATAACACTTAGCGACGAGCTCTTCTTCACCTCAAGTATACAAGAAACATATCCTTAGTTCTTCTCAAGTACTTAAGGATATTCTTGACCGCTATCCGATGTTCCGAACGGATCCGATTGGTACCTACTAGTCAAACTAATAGCGTGTGCCACATCCGGTCTTGTACATAGCATGGCGTACATTATAGAGCCTATGGTGAAGCATAGGGACTTTGTCCATTATCTCTCTTTCTTCCTTGAAGCGGACTTTGAGTCTTACTCAATGTCTTGCCTTGCAACATAGGTAAGAACCCCTTCTTACTTCCGTCCATTTTAAACTTCTTTAAAATCTTATCAAGGTATGTACTGCGATAGCCCTATTAGGCGCCTAGATCTATCTCTATAGATCTTTATGCCTAATATGTAGCCTTCACCTAGGTCCTTCATTGAAAATTTCTTTGTTTAGATAACTTTTAACCTGTTTAAAAGTTCTATATCATTCGATCAATAATATGTCATCCACATATAGTATCGAAATGCCACATTGCTCCCACTCACTTTCTTGTAAATACAAGCTTCTCCATAAGTTTGGACAAATCCAAACTCTTTGATCACCTCATCAAGCGGAGATTCCAACTTCGTGATGCTTGCTTCAATCCATAGATGGATCGCTGAAGCTTGCACACCTTGTTAGCATCCTTAGGATCGACAAAACCCTTTGGTTGTATCATATACAACTCTTCTTCAATATTACCATTGAGAAAGCGGTTTTGACATCCATCGCCATATTTCATAATCGAAATATGCAGCAATTGCTAACATAATCCTAATCGACTTTAGCATCGCTACGGAGAGAAAGTCTCATCGTAGTCAACTCCTTGAATTTGTCGAAACCCCTTTGCGACAAGTCGAGCTTTATAGATGGTCACATTACCATCATCGCTTTTCCTTTTGAAAATCCATTTGTTCTCCACGGCCTTTCGGCCGTGAGGTAATCCACCAAGTTCCAAACTTGATTTTCATACATGGATTCCATCTCGGATTTCATGGCTTCTAACCATTTGTTGGAATCCGGGCTCATCATCGCTTCTTCATACGTCGCAGGTCATTATTTTCATCAACCATGAAATTTATGACAGATTTCCGTCTGACTCGGGGCTGCACGCGTCTGTTGACTGCGAGGTTGGTAGTACTCTCTTCGGAGTTTCATGATCATTATCATTAGTTCCTTCTTCAGGTGGAGCCAACTCCGGAGCGACTTCCGGTGCGCTACTCGCCATACTTTGAAGAAGGTTCCATAACCTCTTGAGTTCTACCTTGACTACTCACACCTTTCGCGAGAAACTCTTTCTCTAGAAAGGATCCATTCTTAACAAAAACCTTGCCCTCGGATGCATGATAGAAGGAATACCCAATAGTTTCTTTAGGGTATCCTATGAAGACGCATTTTCCGCTTTGGGTTCGAGTTTATCGGTTGAAGTTTCTTCACATAAACATCGCAACCCCAAACTTTAAGAAATGATGACTTAGGTTTGTTTCCAAACCACAATTCATCTGATGTCGTTTCAGCGGATTTAGATGGTGCCCGATTTAAAGTGAATGCAGCGGTTTCTAGTGCATAACCCCAAAATGACAACGGCAAGTCCGTCGGAGACATCATAGATCGAACCATATCTAATAAAATGCGATTACGTTCGACACACCATTTATTTGTGGTGTTCGGCAGGTGTGAGTTGTGAAACAATTCCACACTCTTTCATGTGAGTGCTAAACTCGTAACTTAGATACTCACCTCCACGGTCGCATCGTAGAAATTTGATCTTTCTATTACGATGATTTTCCACTTCATTCGAAATTCCTTGAACTTTTCAAAGGTTTCAGACTTGTGTTTCATCAAGTAGATATAACGTATCTACTCAAATCATCCGTGAAAGTAACAAAATAACGATATCCACCTCGGCAAACACACTCATTGGACCACATACATCGAATGTATGATTTCCAATAAATCATCTGGTTCCATTGAACGGAAAGCGGCGTTCTAGTCATCTTGCCCATAAGGCATGGCTCACATGTATCAAATGATTCATAATCAAGTGATTCTAAAAGTCCATCCGAATGGAGCTTCTTCATCGTTTAATGCCAATATGACCTGACGGCAGTGCCACATATATCGGATATATCATCACTAAGTTTAATCCTTTTAGCATCAATATTATGAATATGTGTAACATTATCATCGAGATCCAGAAATAAACCATTCAACATTGGTGCATGACCATAAAGATTTCATTCATATAAATGGAACAACCATTGTTCTCGATTTGAATGAAAAACCACTTTGCATCAAACATGATCCAGATACAATGTTCATGCTCGAGGCACCAAATAGATTATTTAAGTTTATAACTAATCCCGACGGTAAGTGGAGAGGTAGCGTTCGACGGCGATCACATCAACGTTTGATCCATTGCCGACACGCATCTTGACCTCACCCTTGCTAGCGGTCGCTTTGTTCATGACCCACGATTCGAGTTACAAATATTAGCAACGGTATCAAATACCGGTGCTACTGCGAGCACTAGTCAAGTACACATCAATAACATGTATATCATATATACCTTTGTTTGCCTTGCGGCCTTCTTGTCGCGGATACTTGGGGCGATTCTGCTTCGATGGCATCCCTTACAATAGTAGCACTTTTCGGTATCGGACTTAGGTCCAACTCGGGGTTTCTTTTCGGTAGCGCAACAGGCTTGCCGCCTTACTTCCTTCCGTTTTCCCTTCTTGTCTTTCTTGAAACGGTGTTCCTATTGATCATCAACACTTGATGTTCCTTTTGATCTCCACTTGCGGTTTTAAGCATTGATGAAGCTCGGGAGAGACTTCTTCATGCCTTGCATATTATAGTTCATCACGAAGCTCTTATAGCTAGGTGGCGAGACCGAGAACACGATGGATGCCTAAGTCAATGGGAATCGTTATTCCCAAGGACACAAGCTTATCGGCGTAACCCGACATCTTGAGTACATGCTCACTAACGGAGTGTTCTCTTCCATCATGCAACTAAAGAACTTTTCCAAGCATTGTAGCTCTCATGACATGTGTGTCAAAATCATTTTCAACTCACCCATTGTATCAAAAGCATTGCCGTTTGAAACTTTGAAGTTCGGCTCTAGCCCATACAATATGCCGCAATGAACTAAGTTGTGGTCCTCGACGAGTAAGATAGACATTCTTCTCGTCGGGGCATCAATCAAGGTGGGGGCCTAACGGCGCTTCTAGCACATATTGCTTTTGTGCGTGAGAGGAGAATCCTCAAATTCATGGCCCATTCAAGAAAGTTGCTACCGTTCGTTGCTAGTTTCTCTTTCTCCATGAACATTGAAATTAAAAGCGGTGGTGCCATCTACAGAATTTGTAAAGTTTAGACTAAGTGTATGATAGATTGAGTTCAACTAATCTATATTACGAATGAACTCCCACTCAAAAGCGACATCCCTCGTGTCCTTTTGGTGATTACATGAACCAAATCCACTACACCAAGTCCGATCATCACGTGAGTCGGTATAGCTTCAAAGCGAGCATCAAATGGGCATCATATCAACTATATGACTCATGCTTAACCTTTTAGGTCTGTGTTCGAGGCCATGTTCCACATGCTAGGCTGCCAAGTTAGAACCTTAGTATTTTGCGTGTGTAACTGTTTTACACCAGTATGGTCGAGGATCCAAGTACACCCGATCATCACGTGATGTCTTGGAGCGAAAACATAATCGGTGCATACTAAAGGGAGAACACATTCTTATCTTGATATTTAAAATGAGGATCATCTTATTATGCTTAACAAAGCGCTAAACAAGCAATATAAGATGCAATCAAACATCATATGTTTAATAGTGAAATTATATGGTTCCAGATGATCTCTATCATGTGCATCGTGGTATGATCACTATCATACCTATATGTGTAAATCCACAATCTATGGGTTTTACACGCTATGTGTGTTAGAGTATCATCTCATACTTCTACTTACAACACTACCATATCATAACACTAGCCCAAAGAACAATCTAAACTAGACGCCTCTAATTTATCCATTGCAAGTTTTACGTGGTGAGGGCTTTCGAGATAGAACCGTTCTTACCTACGAACATGAACCACAACGAGGATAATCAAATTGTTGACAACTCGCTTGCAAAATAGATATTGACTATAGTAGGAGAGCAGACACCGCTAGCCACTTATGCAAACTAGTTGCATGTCAAGCGTGGAACAGGTCTCGTAATGCGAGGACATGTAAAGTTTGTCCGCCGCTTCATCCCACTATGCCACCAATATCCAAAATCACAAGAAAGGAGCAACAACATGATCATCATCGCCCACATACTCATGTGTACTACCCGGTAAAGTATCTACGCATAGATCCGTCGATACCACTAAAGGGTTCGCAAGATAGAAAACAAAAATTTTCCTACGGTGTGAACTAAATACCAAGATCTATTTATACTAGATACAAACAACGCGGATGTACATCCGTAGAGAACATACCCTTGAAGACCGACAAAGTTTAACGAGTCCAAACTCGTGGTTGATGTAGACGATCTCTTGCGATCTCAAGATCGAGAGGAAGTCCTAGCGCCAAAATCATGCGCATCCGTGCTCGCACACGCGTTAGGCACCGAGCAACCTCCTCCTCGCTCCAGCGATGCAGCGGAAGCACAACTCTTTCTTGCCGAAAAGCCACCGAACATGTATCTCGCTAGTCCGAGACCATGGGGGATAAATTCTAGAGGGAGAGATCCTTCACGAGGAGGTGTGAGTGAGAAGTGAGAGGAGGGCTCCTTTTATAGGAGGAGGGGAACCCCAAGGGGTGGCAGGCGCATGGGGCTGCCCTTGCCCTCCCTCATCATGTGGGTGGACACTCCACTCACAAAATGACCCTTCAAAAGTCCACTCAAAATCCACTCAAAATCCCATTAAATTTCCACCAAATTTAATGCAAACTCTCATTAAATAAAACTCTTTTATTTTATTCAGAATTTTGTCAATTACTTTAATGACAAACATTCACAAATAACCTTGCTAGAATTCTATTTCACATGCATAACCACTTTATGCAATTTCACCCGAAAACTGTTTGGTATCTAGTGAAATAAATTCCTGCGCTTGTTTATTCTTTTCGGCATGAAACTTTTGCTCCAATTGGATGTCGGTGTCTCTTAAGTGTGTCACCCTACGGTTCGTGAATAATGCGGACATGATCGAGACCCCTCTCGGATCAATAATCGAGCGGGATCGGAGACCCATCTTGACTCCACACATTCAACGATGACTTTCTTGTGATCGTCGGAACCTTTACGCTAGTATCTTAACCCCTTTGTCTCACGATATATTACATGTCCGAGATTCGATCATCGGTATCTCCATACCTAGTTTGATCTCGATTCGACATGCACTCTTTTCTCGTTCGTGATATAACATTCTAGTGATCAAATCACTTGCTTGCAAGCTAATCAATGTGATATCACCGAGAGGGCCCAGAGTATATCTATCCGTCATCGGGATGAACAAATTCCACTCTTGATCCATGAGCCTCAACATAACACTTTATTAGTTACGAACCCATCTTTATAATCACCACATTACGGTGTGACGTTTGATGTTATCAAGAAACTCTTAGGTGTTAGTGATTGACATGATCTCATGGTCTAAGGATTAGGATCACTTAAGTTGTTATAGCAATATAAACTCAATGACTTTGATCGTAATGCTATACTTGGATGAATGTTCATCACATCATTACACTAATGTTGTGATCCGTTATTAACAACATCCAATGTCCATGATCGAAACCTTGATCATCTTGTTAATCAACGAGCTAGTTTATGAGAGAGGCTTAACTAGGAACTTTCTGTTTGTTTATTAAACACACATGTATTAACGTTTCCGTATTAATACAATTATAGCATGCAAAATAAACATCTATCATATACTTGGAATACACATAATAAACAATTTATTATTGCCTCTCAGGGCATATTCCCTTCAAGAATGGATTTTGAAAGAATACCGATCATTTTGATGATGGTGATCTACTTCAAAGTGCAAGTCCAAAGGTATTATTATTTGAATATACATGCTTTGGACTATGTGTCATGTATATGGCGCCACTTTTGATGTTGATAGATTCTTTTAAAAGGAAAGGAAATCTTGAAGAGAATCTATAAAATATATTTGGCAGAAAAGAAAAGATTGGAAATATCCAATTTAGGTATATATATATGATATACATGTTATGGTTGTATTCTTTGCTTGTTAAACAATGTGGTTCTTGGGTATTGGATACCGAATTGGTTGGTATGAAATTTCATACAGAACGACGCAATTCATAAACCACAATGGCCTAAGTAACTAGCAAGAGAATATGTGATGATGTTCATCGAAAACAAACAAACTATTGTTTGTATTTCTCGTTGGCATCAAAGCTTGACTTCAAGATTTGTTTTAATAATTGTTATTTAAATCAGGTATTATGAGAACAAAGGTTGTTCAAATAATTACCATATTCCATATAAGATGGATGATTTACAAATCTAGTTGGAGAAATCACATCCATAAAGCCTAATGCTAAAATGTCGCAAGACAAATGATTGAAAGATCACTTATGAAGTGACATCGCCGTTTAAATTATATTGGAAATAAAACACGAAGAAACTCCATTTTCATGGATTTTTGGAGTCTTTGATTTGATCAAGTGACGCTTGTGAGACTTTCCACGTGATAATTAAAACTTCGTTCAAAGGCCAAAGAAGAACGAACGACTAAATTATTGGAATTTATACATATCGATGTATGTAGTCCATTATGTGTAGTCGTAAGCGATGGGTTTCAACTTCATATGCTTTCTCCGGAAATTTGAGTGAATATTCACTTAATGAGAAAGAAGTATGAAATATTTGAAAAATGTTTCAAAGACTTTCAAGATGAAGTGGAAAATCAATGTAACAAGAAAATAAATGGTTTATGATTTTATCATAAGGGATTTGTTTGAGTTACAAGTGTAACAAGAAAATAAATGAATTATGATTTTATCATAAAGGGATTTATTTGAGTTGCAAGTTTAGCAAAACACCTAGATTTACATATCCCGAAACACCATAGGAATATGGAGTGTTTGAGATTTGTAATGAAACCTTGTTTGACATGGTTGGATCGAAGGTGTTATTTATAAAACTGCCATTATGTTTTAAAAGATTAAAGCTTTAGAGACTTTCGCTTTTACACTGAAAAGAGCTCCATCTTGATCCGTTGAAATGACACCATGGAAGTTATGGTTTGGGGTAAAACCCAAGTTGTCATTTCTTAAATTTTGGCATGCTAAACATAAGTAAGATGTTTACAACCAAAGTCGGATGAGCATGTCTTTGTAGGTTATTTCGAATAACAATTGGTTATTCCTCCATAACACCAAGGACAAAAGGGTTTGTCGCTTGAAACATGAAGTTTCTTGAAGAAGGAATTTTTCATAAATATTAAGTGGGAGGACAATAGAACTTTGATAAGGTTAACGAACCTTAGCTAAATGTGCTGAGTTAGCTTGAAAATGTTACGAGGCTGCCATAATGCTCATAGCTTATGTGCCTCAAAGGTTGTGGTCACGGATATCTAAGTTCTTATTGAACCAAGTCGGTCGGATAAACAAATCAAATGCTGAGATTTGAATGTAAATCATTATTGTTTGACAATGATGAACCGACTACATGCAAAAAAGCGATGATGGGCCCTGACTCTGTCAAATGCTTAAAGCCATAAAATCCGTGATATTTCCATACACGAGAAATCAAGTTTTGAACTTGGAAGACCCTCCGGAAAGGTGTAAAAACCTATCGGTCGTATTTGGATCTATAAAGAAACAGACATGGATGTTTCACATCTATGAAATAGTTGACATGTCGTAAAGTATTTTATGACAATGTTCAAGGAGTTGACTATGACAAGATTTGATCTTTCATAGCGATATTTAGTCTGGACGGATTAAAGTAGCAACCACTACATATAATTTGGTATATGGTATATGAATAAACAAAACAAAGGTCTTCTAATAGAATGGTTACCCAGGACGTGTACATGACACGATCCAAAGGGTTTTGTTAATTCAAAGGATGCTAAAAGGGGCATGCAAACTTCAATGGTTGAAGTAAGCATCGCGGAGTTGGAATCTTCACCGTGATGAAAAGGAGTTTTCATCAGGAGATGATGAAGATGCTTGCATTAGCAAGAAATTAAGTGGAAGCGCTAAGACATATTTCTAAAACATTATGTGGAGGACATCTTGTTGATTGGAAATGATGTATCTTTTATTGACAAAGGTTAAGAATTTCATTTCGATGAAAAACTTAGGCAAAACCCGAATATTTAGCATGAATGTCTATAGTGGATAGATTGTGACGCTAATATGGTTGTGCCAAACGTACATATATGAGATATTGAAGGAGTTCAAACAGAAACAACAAGAAATGGTTCTTGTCGCATGGAAAGGAATTGAATCAAGATTCAAGTGTATCGACACTTGATAAGTGAAACAAGATTCAAGTGCTTTAACACTTGATGAGTGAAATCATGAGAATGTTTTGATCAATCATACCATGATATGTACACATCCAGATACGTCCTATGCTCTAAGTGTTATGAGCATATACCAGAATGAATCATAAAATGATCATTGGACGATAGTGAGAATATTCTTATGATCTTTTGGAAGAACTAAGAATATATTTGTGTAGAGGTGACAAACAATTACAAATAGTTCATTGTAAAGCGTTACATTGATACTAGTTTTGTCACAAGATACAAATTAAGTTTATCTCAATTTAAACTATGGGTGGCACAATGAAATGGAAAGAAAGTTTCCATGATGGATTTGGATGAATTCCAAAGTTAAGACATTGTGAAGGATACTACAACAAAAGGCTAAGTATATGACTGCTATAGTAGCAGCAAAGGAGGGAATTTGTGTCAAGTAGTTTGTTATCAAACTAAGGTGTAGTTCGCAATAGGCTAACACTAAAGATATATTATACGACAATAGTATCGACATGATTTAACCCCAAGGAACTAAAGGTCTCACCAAAATACCAAATTTATATAATGCCATCTCATTGGAGAATGAGTGATGCGTGGAGACGCAAACACATGCAAATACACACGGACCTGAAGCATCAGATCCGTAAATTATGTTAACCACTTGCAATTGCGTATATGGAACACCGGAAAGCCATAAGTGTTCAATACGCAAAGTTTTCAAACTAGATTATTGTCTCTAGTGCAAGTGGGAGACTGAAGGGAATATGCCCGAGAGGCAATAATAAAGTGGTTATTATCGTATTCCTTATTTATGATAAATGTTTATTTTACATGCTATAATTGTATTAATACGGAAACATTAATACATGTGAAAAGTACAAGGCACGTCTTGTGGCTAAGGTTTATACCCAAAAGGAAGGTGAAGACTTCTTCGATACCTACTCACCTATAGCCAGATTGACCACCATTCGAGTACTACTTTCCTTGGCTGCCTCACACGGTCTTCTCGTTCATCAAATGGACGTTAAGACAGCTTTTCTAAATGGAGAGCTAGATGAGAAAATTTATATGGAGCAGCCTGACGGATTTGTAGTAGATGGTCAAGAAGGAAAGGTGTGTAAGTTAGTGAAGTCTTTTATATGGTCTTAAGCAAGCTCCTAGGCAGTGGCACGAGAAGTTTGAAAGAACTTTAACTGCTGAAGGCTTTGTTGTAAATGAAGCTGACAAATGTGTGTACTATCGCCATGGTGGGGGCGAGGAAGTAATTATGTGTCTCTATGTTGATGAAATATTGATATTCGGGACCAACCTCGCTGTTATCGAGGAGGTCAAAGAGTTCCTATCTCGCTGCTTTGAGATGAAGGACTTGGGAGTGGCTGATGTAATTTTAAACATTAAGCTACTAAAGGATGACAATGGTGGGATTACATTGCTTCAGTCTCACTATGTGGAAAAGATATTGAGTCGCTTCGGGTATAGCGACTGCAATTCTTCTCCAACGCCTTATGATCCGAGTGTGCTACTTCGAAAGAATCGAATGACTGCTAAAGATCAATTGAGATATTCTCAAATTATTGGCTCGCTCATGTATTTAGCCAGCGCTACTAGACCTGACATCTCCTTTGTTGTAAGCAAACTGAGTCGATTTGTGTCAAATCCTGGAGATGATCATTGGCATGCTCTTGAAAGAGTTTTGCGCTATTTGAAAGGCACTGCGAGTTATGGTATTCACTATAATGGGTATCCTCGGGTACTTGAGGGTTATAGTGATTCAAATTGGATATCTGATGCCGATGAGATTAAGGCCACAAGTGGCTATTTGTTTATACATGGTGGTGGTGCTGTTTCCTGGAAGTCTTGCAAGCAGACCATCTTAACGAGGTCAACAATGGAAGCAGAACTCACAACATTAGACACAACCACTGTTGAAGCAGAGTGGCTTCGTGAGCTCTTGATGGACTTACCTGTGGTTGAAAAACCAATACCCGCCATCCCGATGAACTGTGATAATCAAACTGTGATCATCAAAGTAGACATTTCTAAGGATAATATGAAGTCATCAAGGCATGTGAAGAGGAGATTGAAATCTGTCAGGAAACTGAGAAACTCCGGAATTATTGCGTTGGATTATATCCAAACATCTAAGAATCCGGCAGATCCCTTCACAAAGGGTTTATCACGCAATGTGATAGATAATGCATCGAGGGAGATGGGTTTGAGACCCACGCTATGAGTTGATCCCAGTGGCAACCCACTCTATGTGATCGGAGATCCCGTGAATTAGAGATGGGAGACAAGCTGTTGGTCAACTGAGAAGAGAGTATCCATATATTATATTTACATCTTCATAAAGATGCAATACTCTCTTAATCTGCATGGTAGGTTGATATTTATCTTAATGTGTTCCAAGTGGCTTTTTATAGCGGAGATGTTGTCCTGCAGAACATTTCTTGAGGAACACACCTATATGAGTCTGACTGTTAAACGTCGCAGTCCGTGAGAGTTGGGTGCTCTCTAGTAAACTCATGAAAGGCCCTGGAGTATGATGCATAAGCTCCAAACCGCGGGGAAGCCGACGGTAGCCCTGTACCGGTCTAGATTTTGTGTGAAACTAGCGCGCAGAAAACTTGTAGTTCAAGGCATAGTCCACTATTCAAGTTGCTAGCTAGCGTAGCATAAAGTTTAACGTGGAAGTTTAACTTAACAGTATCCACTATACACCAGTATATAAAACAATGTTCTGAAAGAAAAGTGTTGTGTGTGCCAATGAGACTTTGTGGGGTATTGTTGGAATTTGGTGTATATTGGGCTATTGGCCCATTAGACAAATTCTGAAATTCTCTTTGACCCACTTATGCATGGCAGCATATGGCTGTGCTAGTGGTGCTAAAGTTTAGTCCCACATTGCTATTTGAAGGGGAGTTGGACCACCTTATATAGTAGAGTGTTGCACCACTCACTAAGGTGTGACAAGAAGAGTAGCCCTCGCGCACTCCTCCTCCGACGCCGCCCGCCTCGCCTCGCCTCGCCACGCCTCGCCTCGCCTCGCCTCGCCACGCCTCGCCTCGCCTCGTCACGACGCGCGCGCGCCGCGGGTTGCGGAAATCTCGCCGAGCCGACCTTTATTTTGCTTGTTGGGAAAACTGATTATGAGTCATTAACGGATGTGTTAATTACAGCCGTTTCCAGTTTTTATGGACATAGACTGTTACCGACTCGGACGTGGGCTGAGCCCACGATCCTCCTAACCTGCACTATATAAGCGTCTGGGGTAAACCTAATCGGCACCGTATCAATCCACACACGCGCCTACCTCCAGGTTTTTGGGGAGCGCGACTACTGGCAACCACGACGCCGTCCGACGACGAGTTCCCGAACGACGACTTCTTCCCGGACGTCGGCGACCTCTTCGAAAACTTCAACATGGGCGACGCTGCTGCAACCGCTGCGGCTGCTATTCAGCCTACATCGTATGTGATCTCGATTTCTCTCTTTCGTATTATGCTAGAATTCTTTGTTCTAGTGTTTGGTGTAGATGTGATAGGTTTATCTCCTATAGACGTAATCTGTTCATCTACTTTGTTGATCTGCATAATTGGTTTTAGTACCGTTTGTATGATCATGATTTATTAGTTTATTATTCGAATTAAATCATATGGATTATTGCTTATATTTCCAACAAAAGTTGAATGCATCCGCATGTGTAAAAGACAATAAGTACAAGGAGATACAATGAAAATGTATCTTATGTAGATATGACCATCTCTACTTCAAAGTAGTCTTCTTTTGAACACTAATATCCACGTGTCTCAAGGCAAAAATTCTAAGGGATACTTTAATCCGTAGAATTCTCAAAACACAAAAATAGGTAAATCGCACGACTGAGGTGATATGAATCCTACATGATTAGAAAACCACGGGGGATTTTGGATCAATTAGCATTTTTTGCATAGAAAAATCAAAAGAGGTTGGAGTGGATGGAAACTTTCCTCTAAAATATAATGCAAATGAATCCTTCCAAGGAAAGTAATCCTTTGAATCAGTAGACTTATGTCGAAAATTTCCTAATAGTCCAAATCATCTAAAAATCCTATTGTATACCTTTGAATTGAAAGAGACCTAAATTAGGTAATGTAAGTGATGCAAATTAGGAAGTTACCTCTTCACCTTTATTTACCAAACCAACACGCCTGATGTTGATCTGAACAAAATCATGAACTTTAAGGGCATTTTGACCAATACTAACCTTTTATGGTCCTCCAAATACCCCTAACGTCTGTACCTTAGCCCTAATTTGCAACTGAGTTCATGCATACAAATTTCCAAAATGTCTAAAGATGGAAAGGCTTGAGTGATTAAAAGTGAAATGCAAAACACGAAAATTTTCTTGATAGACGACGGAGTGTGGCGTTGAACGCCCCCACACGTGGAAATATCTGAAGCCTCTCATGGGGTGTGTGTGTGGGGGGGGGGGGGGGCACCAGACTATTTGACTGTATCCCCTTTAAATGATTAGGATGTGTTGGTTTTTAGCGATTTGAAGAGATGTCTTGTCACCTTTACGTTTGAAATAGGTACACACTTTAGGCGGGTCACACAAGAGTGTTTGTATCGAAATCTTCCAAGTTATTTGCTAGATTCCATATGCTCCAGAACACTCTATGAAGTTTCGAAGATATTTAAGGATACAACAAAAAAAGATAAAAAAACGCCGCAATACCCTAAGGGGCATAATTAACTTGTGAATTATCACGAAAATATTATTTTGCTAGATTTGTGGAAATACAGTGCAATTAAAGATATTCTCAAAATTACCAAACTAAACTTATATATTCACCTTGATACTACATATGTGTTTGTAGTGATAAATATAAGAAAATATATTGACAATTATTTAAGTGAGCTTGTTTACATTGTTATTCTTAGTTATGTCCGAAAGAAGTATTCCATATTGTATGTGGAACGATATGAATAAAACAACATATGTTTAACGACGATTTAGATAGCAATAAAGTAAAAAAAGTTTAGTATAAACAATTGTGACCATTTTATAAACTCGAGTGAAGACCATATCGTTAAAGGGTCGGTCATGACCATGTGCCTCCGCCATGTGCTGTAGCCAGTCTGCCCGGGCATTCGGTCTGTTCGGTTTGCTCGGTCCGGTCTTTTCGGTCCTTGAAAATTTTGGTCATCTAAAAATGCTACCCGTATTACCTTGGGTTATTTCGGTCTTTTTGTATTCGGTCTTTTCGGTCCGGTCTTTGGTCATGACCATATTACCCAAATAGAGATGAGATAGCTGATAGTTCAAAGAAAATTAGCAATTAATAGTTATTACATACTGACACAGACTACATAGTCACACTCTTACTTTCACATAGTCGCTCACCACTTGACAAATATCAACTCACAGTCACATTCTCACGGATCACAAGTATAGTACATCCATGTAGGACATCAAAATGCTGGGCTTGCACATCCATGACCATGTTCACAATCATAGTCTTACACATCACAAGCTCACAGATCACAAGCACAATATATGATAGAAACTTGCTGAATCGTGCACATCCATGTAGAGTTGTACAGCATGCTGGACGTTCACATTTCGTTGGTGAACTTGCTTGACTTGCTCATGTACGGCGATGCAGCAACAACTGAACTTTCGGCTTATATTTTCTATCTAAAAAAGGAATGGACAGAAGCTATAGTCATTTAGTAGCACCGTCTAATTGGATCAGCTATACTCATTTAGTAGCAAAGAACAATGGACACAATATATTTCTCATGTAGTAGCCTAGTAGCAACAGAAATATATCAAGGAGCATGGACAGAAAATAACAATACTCATGTAGTAGCAACATAAATATATGAAGGAACATGGACACCTGGTTGATTGTAGATGCAACAGAAATGTATGAAGGACCTGCCCGATTGCAAGTCCAGCAATAATGCATTCGCAAGGGTAACATAAATGGTTTTAGTAAATCAGTGTCTAGATAAATACCACTGAAGAACATGGCTGATTGTAACGACTGATCGCTTCATCTGCCTCTGCATCCGGAAGAGCAAGTTCTTTTGCTGAACAACAAAATGGTCCGGCTCTTCAACTGTTTTTGGATGCCATCTACAAAAAAAACAGCAAAAAGTTTGTGATTCACTCTCGATTCCCAATAGCTGAGAACATGTATAACAATCTGCCTGTATAAGTACAGAACAAAGGCGTGTATAACAATCTACTAGTGTTCTACTTCTACAAGGCTCCAACAAATTCTCTCCAACGAATGCATGTAAGTATACAAGTGCAACGGGAGGTGCAGATTTCTTACCTTGGGTTGGGGCTTGGTCACGTGGCGGCGGGCAGCGCCCCGAGGTTGGAGACGCGCAGGAACCGACTGGAAGAAGCTTGGCCGTCGGGGTGCTGGAGCTGGAGCTATGGTCGCGGTGCCTCGTCGTCGTCGCCTCGTCGGACTGCTGGAGACGGTGTCGCCTCGTCGCCTCATCGGGGTGCTGCAGCTGTGGCTGCGGCGCAGCGCCTCGAGGTCGGAGCTGTGGTGGGAAGTCGGGGACGGCGAATGACCGAAGGTGCGCTTGGGTAGGGATCTGGCGGCGGGCGGCAGGGCAAGGTCCTGGGCTCCTGGTTGGCTTGCTGGTTGCTGCTGTGTGGCGGCGGGCGACGGCTGTAGGTCAAGGAGAGCTGGGAGTGACAAGGGAGCAAGGAAAATGAGAAGGCCGGGCCTCTCTTGGGCTACAGCTGGACATATTCTGCCGATGGGGAGCTACACGGTACTAGAAATTTCGGTCTATTCGGTCGAATAGGGATTCAACTGCAAACAACCGAACAGACCATTATTATTTCGGTCATGTAATTGCCAGGACCGAACACATACCCAAAGACCGAATTACCTGATATTTCGGGTTCGGTCTCGGTTTTTTCGGGTTCGGTCTTCGGTTTTTTTTTCCGGCCATAGCAGCCAGTAGCATACCGACGGCGAGAGGGTGATCGGGACGACAAAGACGAGTACGGACCCTCATCTTCGTAGCTCATCGTCCTTGACAACGACGACGAAGACGAGGTCGGGCCCTCATCGCAGTGCGGCGACGCCGGACAGGGAAGCTCCCAGGGACGAAGCCAGAATTTTTGTATGAAGGGGGCAAAATCTATCTTACCATATAGCATATAATTTTTCAAAAACATATTTTTTTAATCTCTTCTATATGGTTCATAAATTCTTTTGGTGAACAACAATTGTTAATTTTACTAGTGCAATAAGGATACACAAATTGGTTCATTTGTCAGTGTTGGATTTGATCTGAGTTTCGCATCTTGAAGAAAATCATCATAGTCAATATCCCAAAATACATCACTATGTAATACAATCGGAGCAATCAACTAATTAATCAATCAAGAAAAACTAGAAATGGGATGGAGAAAGGAACAGACTTTGGTCAAGGTCTGAAGGACAAACCTTGCATTGGCCGCTCCCAACAGGCCGGCGGTAGCCCTAATTTGCAACTGAGTTCCTACCGCCCGGCCGGAGGAACCAGCCAAACTAACCCTATGGGGAGAATAAACGAGAGAAGTATTTTCCAATTGCTCTAACACGCCTCTCAATCCTAAATTCTCGACAAGCTCGGATTTTGTGATCTTCTGGATTAGATCCCTTGGTGGCGGCCGGCAAGCAGGCGTCGAGTACACATGCACCCAGTATTCTGATCGTGCGTGGCTACGTGCTAAGAGCATCTCCAAGAGCTTACCCATATATAGGTAAGAGGACCAATAATCGTTTTTTAGATAAGATGAAGCAAAAACATGGCTCCAACAGTTTACTCAAAAGTGATCCCCTATAATATTTTTGGGTGATCACCCATTTTTTAGCCCCTCCTACCCATTTTTGGGTAAGACTAGCTAGATTTTGGGTAAGACGCCACGTCCGCGAATACCACCGCGGGAGCACTGACCGCTCCGAGCGGAAATTTCATCGCGTCCAGCCGCTCTCGCCTGACCGCGCTGCCATTCCTCCGTCCGCCGCCTCGACATGGCCGAGCTCCGCCAAGATCCGGCTGACCACCAGCCTCCATCTCCTGTGCTCCCACCAGACCAACCAACCGCCTCTCCTCCAAGGCCAGGATCAAACCAGAATGGGCATCGGCCGTTGGTGGCCTCGATTCGGCCAAGTCGTGGCCTCCGCCGCCTCCCCACCTGCGAGGTTCGGTGCGCCTTTATCTTCCCCGCCCCGCCCTTCCCCTGCATCTCCCCCGCCCGCACCTCCCCATCCTTCTCGCGATTCTCTCCGGCTGGAGGTTGCCGCCGTCCTTTGAGGACTGTAGGTCGCGTAGAGAGCCCTCGATTGGCGGCCAGGGGAGGTGCAGGCGCCCGCCTCGTTCAAAGCTCGTCGGAGTGGCCGTGGGGCCCGTGGCTAGGCGCGATGGCAGGGCTAGGCATGTGGCAGTGGCGGGGCTAGCACTAGTAGAAAACAGGCTATCCGTTCGTGCCCCCTAACAACATTAGCCCCGGTTGCGCCACGAACCGGGACTAATGCTGGCACGCGTCCCGGTTCGAACGGGCACGCTGGCCAGAGGAATGCGTCCCGGTTGGTAAGGGGTCATAAGTCCCCTTACCTACCGGGACTAAAGGTTGGGCGTCAGCCGCGTGGCGTGGCACACACCTTTAGTCCCGGTTTGTGATGTATGATCCCGCCCTCTATAAATGCGATGCCCCAGCGTTCTGCCTCCCCTCTGTTTTTTCTTGGTGGAAGGTGTGCTAGTTTATTTTTTCCTATGCATGCATTCAAGGTGTTTGATGAAATGTTTGAGTGAATGATCCCGTTCAATTTCTCACAGAACAAAAATATAGAAGGTGTCCGAGACGCACTTGAGCTTTCTCCTCTTTATTTCCCTCGATCGAGGTTAGCAATCTTATCTTTTCTCTGTTATTGATACAATTCATGTGTCGATGTGAATTGGTCATTTCACTATTTATGATGTCCTGTTTTTGATAAACTTACTTATATGATGCAGATGAACGGTCGGGAATGGATGTACGGTGACCGGCGTGTACCCGGGTACATTAAAGGCGTGGATAAATTTGTCGATGTGGCTACGACAAACAAAGAGAATGGTTTTATATCATTTCAATGTGTTCAATGTCGGAACAACAAGGAGTACTCTTCCTCGAAAATCATTCGCGGCCACCTGATTATGAAAGGTTTCATGCCCAACTATAATTGCTGGACCAAGCACGGGGAAAGAGGGGTTATGATGGAGGACGGTGAAGAAGTAGATGATGATAACAACTATCATCATATGTTTCCTGAATACAGTGATACTGCAATGGAAGATAATGAAGAGGAAGGAGGTGAAGAACGGGCATCAGATGAGCCCGCTGATGAACTTGGTAAGGTCATTTCTGATGCAAAGAGAGACTGTGAAACAGAAAATAAGAAGTTGAAGTTGGAGAGCATGTTAGAAGATCACAAGAAATTGTTGTACCCAAATTGTGAAGATGGAGGCACAAAGCTCGGTACCACACTGGAATTGCTGCGATGGAAGGCAGAGTGTGGTCTAACTGACTCCTTATTTGAAAAGATGCTGAAAATAATGAAGCCGAAGTTTTCAAAACAAAACGAACTTACCGAGAGTACCTACGAAGCAAAGAAGACTCTCTGTCCTCTAGGATTAGATGTGCAAAAGATACATGCATGCATTAATGACTGCATCCTCTACCGCGGTAAGAAGTATGAGAATTTAGATAAATGACCGATATGCAATGCATTGCGGTATAAGATCAGACGAGATGATCCTGGTGATGTTGAGGGAGAGCCCCTCCGAAAGAGGGTTCCTGCTAAGGTTATGTGGTATGCTCCTATAATACCAAGGTTGAAACGCATGTTCAGAAACAAAGAGCATGTCAGATTTGTAAAGGTTCCCAACCGGGACTACGAAATCGGGACTAATGGCCTACCCCTTTAGTTTCGGTTCGGCCACAAACCGGGACAAAAGGCGCTCACGAGACAAAATTTAGAGAAACTCCACGTACGTAAATAATTTCTATAGTTTTTAATTACCATCAAATTGTGTTTAGTTTCATTCATATAGGTTGGCTCTTTTTTAAATCAGATCGAACGTCTATGGAACGGTCTTCTGCCAAAGGATCGTGTACGAGCAATTCATGAGGAATTGACGGGATTCTTGGATGCAGAAGTCCTAAACCCAAAAAAATAATATTATTCGGGTGTGTATAAACAATAGGGATTGTACAAAGAGCTTATTTTGTATGTAGTGCATGAACTTATCGAATGTAATATGTTCGATACTTGGATCTATATTGTCATGATGATCTTGTGTAATATAATGGTTCCTTCATTGATGAGTGCAAAACACTAAATAAACAATAAAATAACATAAATGAATTCTCTGCCGCGGCACAAAAAGTGTTCAAAATGCTGCCGCGACAACAAAAGTTGTCAAAATGAATTCTCTGCCGTGACAGAGAAATGTGTCAAATCTCTGCCGCGGAAGAGGGTTATTTGTCCCGACAGTATTAACTGGGACGATTCTCCCCTCGCTTCATGCGCCCACGTGTACGGCCTTTTATCCTGGTTGGTGGGGCAACCGGGACTAAAGGTTGGGGCTTTAGTCCCGATTGTCCCGTCCCGGTTGGGGAACCGGGCTAAAGCCCCTTACCAACCGGGACACATGGGGATGTTTCCACTAGTGTAGGTGTGTGGCGGCGGGGAACAAGGTTGGACCTTGGCGGTGGGGCTAGGCGTGTGGCGGCGGGCTAGGCATGGTGGCGGGGCTAGGCGCATAGAGGGAATTGGTGGGGAAGAAGGTAGAGAAAAAAAGAAATGGAAGAAAAAAGACATATCCCACTGACATTTGGGTTTCGTGTGTGTGTGCAAATTTTGGGTAACTAGTTTTAGGTAAGCTAGAAAAGTAGAGAAGTTTCTGGTTACCTAAACCTCCTCTTTCTTTTTATCCAAACAACTTTTGCTTACCCATAAATGGGTAAGTTGTTGAAGTTGCTCTAATACCTTGTCGGTTCTCTATCTTCCTTATGGGCTGTCCTGGATGGGCTTAGACAAGGGATCTTGGGCTCTTTCACGTTGTTTATACACGGACACGGGGTGAGGTAGCGTGAAGGGCAGAAAATTAGCGATATCGTTAGTCGCTTTCAAGGGACGATCGAATCATTGGCGGGGGTCTCGCTCCCGCTCGTCCCCTGTCCCTCCGATTCTCCCGTCTACCATAGTCGTCGAGCAATGACACCGGCGATGGCGACGGGACCCATGACGACGACTTAATGTCGTTCTATCACCACTTTGGCATGTGGACGGCGCGCCCGGCATCGGCATCGCGTAGTATTAGTTAGTTCTATGTTTTTTTAGTTTTTTATTTATCCTATTGCAGTCAGAATGCGGGTATATGTCCGAATTTAACATAATATATACGAATTTTAATAAAATGCCTATATTTATCTAATTTTTGTCAAATTTGTTTAAATTTTGGCTAAAGACGGGACCTTGACTTGAAAACGCGGGTAAAAACTGACCGTTTCCAAGCCGAATGTTTCATCCGTCCCGGTGTTAAATAGCGTTAGAATTGGATCCGAGAGCGCCGAATCGAGTGGAGATGTTTTTACTATGCTGGAATGGAAGCGCATGTAATGGGTCATATGGCGATGTTCCCCGGCCGGTCGGCCTTCTGGCTCCGCACGGCCTCGACCGGTTTTTAATGAACAGTCACCAAGCCACACCAAGGTGAGGCGAGGACGGCTCCAGGTGCACAGCACCGGATCATCGATCGATACCGCCCGTATCCATCCACATGTGGAAGAGGAAGTGGAAGCGAAGCACAAGCCGCGCACATGAAACCGCGATGGACAAGGCACAAGGTGGTGTTGACAATGCAGTTAAAATAAGCTGCTTGCCTTTGCTGCTCTGCGTTCGTCTAATGGCATCTCCACTCGACGCCGATCCGGATGACGAATTTAGGTCCGGACATCGAAAATCGGCCAGTCGCATATTTAGAAACCTCTTTTCGTCCCGATTTGGGCTAACTTTGATCCGGACTCCTAAGGCCATAACCAGTATCCTGGGTACGTCCTAGGAACGCCGGACGCGGCGAATTGGCCGAGTGGACCAGCCTATCAACGACAGAAGCCGAGTCGTCGTCATCATTCCCGCCGTTTCCCTTTTCCCGCCCTCGCCGCTACACCCCTTCCGTCCTTACCGCCGAACTCGTCTATAAAAGGCGTACATCTCGCCGTCTCCTTTCACAGTCTCTCACACCGCTTCCAACTCTAGTGAACCGTAGACGCTCGCACCTTTCTACCTCCTCAACTCTGCCGAAAAGCCATGGCCGAGAGATTTCCCGGCCGACGCACGCTGCAGACGTGGGAAGCCCGGCTGCTCCACGAGGCGGGCTATACGGCGCCGTCGGACTGTCGTCTCCCCTTCGCCTGGCAACTCAGCGTCGGCGGGATCCCTATTCCGCCGGTGTCGGCCGACGAGGACCTCGCCGGAGAGATCCAGGCAGCTATCGCCGCCATGCGAGACCCGGATCTCGCCGAGGATCCTGGCAACCTGGTCTTCTGGAGAAAGTTCTTCACCGACAGGCGCCTCGAGGATCTCGCCCGACACGAGGGACCGCCGGACAATATGGCTTTTCGCCGCCGTTGGTAGAGCGTTTCAGGGCGAACTCTCGCCGCCATCATGGAGCACATCCAGGCCGGCAACCACCTCCGCCTCGGCCTGTAGATGCGGCGTCCGGCGTCGACCACGGCGACGGCCTTTTCCTATTTATTAAATTCGATATAATATGTGCGTCCTTGCCCTACTTAATGAAATCCGCCTATATTCACCGAGTTTAACTGAATTTCGCCAAACCTGGGAACTCGGCCTGGGAACGCGAGTGGGAAGCTCGGCGTTCATAGGCCAAAAACGTGTTTCGTCTGGCCAAAAAGGTTCGGATTTCAATCTGGGTTCGCCCAATGAATGGGGATGCTCTAAGCGTAGACCCTGGAGAACGCCAGCTTAGACAACCTTGATACTTGATAAGGATCAACAAATTCTATCAGCGAGGAGGAGGTGAGCGGGACACTGTCCACCGACCTTTTCTTGCAGAGAAACGGCAGGCATATGCTCTACGAATCATCATTAGTTTATCAATTATGGTGTTGGCTTTCATTCAGGAAGAGAGCTCCCCCAAAGAGATATTTAGTGGTGGTTAAAGAACAGTCGGTGGTACTAGTGTTGCCTAATTAGATACTACTTCCTCCGTTTGAATATATAAAATGTAAAATGTATTATACATCTCTTTCACAAATCTAAAACATTTTATATCTTTAAATAGAGGGAGTACTGCACATGGGGCTCAACAGAAAGCATTTGTTATGGTCATTTAAACCTTAACAAACCATACTCATGGAGCACTCATTGGAGTTGTTTGACTTGCCAAAGAAACGGTTAGCCAGTGCAGTTGGAATACTTTTTCCTCTGGTCTTGGCTGAAAAGAAAAGGGCCATCATAAAATACGAAACCTGAAGCTTCAAACACCACCACGGGGCACTAAACTAAAAAGCGTCAGTACTGGCAGAAAATCATTGGATCCATCGATACCAACGTGCCCATAACTCTCGAAGCAATGCGTCCGTGCCATTGGCATTAAATTGTTGTTTTCTCTCATGAAGGGGAAAAGAAGTCTATATCCTCGCAATGCCTCAGAAGGATAAAACCATCACGGAAAAGGTTGGGCCTCTAAGTGACACAACATGGCAGACCAAAGGAACATTGGAAGCCCAGATCTAACGAGGACACTGTAAAGCAGTTTTTTATGTATTTCCTCCTATTCATATTAGTTAATTTAGATTTTGCTAGATTCTTATGTATTTAAACATGTTTTAGTAATAAATATATTCGAATTTAGACATACTTGAGTCAAATAATATGGGTCGGAGGGAGTATGATGTGTCTTGGCTCACGAGCAGCGTAGGAGGTGAACCTCATTTTTCTTTTTGAACAAAGGGATAGGCCTGAAGGGCCGGGATACTGCATTAAATAAATGGCGCGGTACAAATTACAAAAAGGGTCCCAGAAAATAAACCATTTCTAATTAGACCCTTTACCATTTCAGAATAGACCCTAAAATAAAGAAAGGAAATGCAATCGGGTCCTCTGTTGCCGTCGCTGGGCTCTGGCCTCAAGCAACGGACGCCGCCAGCAGCGCCACTAAGGCCACAGGGCGTTGAGGAGAAGCAGACCACCGCGACTCCAGAAGAGGACCTCTGATGGAGGTTGACACACACCCGACGCCATGTCGACATGAGGCCCTGGAGTTGTTGTATGTCAGCAGACTTGAGTCGACAGCCAACATGTGCCATCGATGTTGATCTCCAGGAATAAGGCATAGTACCACTGACTCCCTGACCACCGCCGCATCCGACCATCACCGCATCGATTCCACCTAACCCCTCAGCCACCATGACCACGAGGGAGGAGAAGCAAAGCCGCAAGGAAACGGATCCAGAGGAAGCCGAACAAGCGGATCTTATTTCAGGGGCGGGTGGCGGTCTTCTCCAGCGCCAGCTCCCTCCATGAGAGCATCATCGCCAGAAGAAGAGGGACCACCTCGAGCTTGGCGAGATCCAACACCATCAGCTCGAAGCACCTAGAGGAGGCCTTATTTGGAGGGATGCTCTGCAACTCTCTTATCCGCACCACCACTTGCATACGGTGGGATGCATCAAGGAAGGGGAGGCACGAGGCGAGAGGGATCTGGCCGCCGGAGATCCTCTGCCTACCCTCAAACGCCACTAGGGCAGAAGCCACCAAGGGCAAACCAACACCTACTATTGTACATAGGGATGGGACCCTCGCCCAATCTCGACGCAGGCCATCACCGAAGAAGAGAGGGAGAGGGGCCAGACAGCCCCGAGAGAAGGAAAACCTAGACATGGGGATGGGGAAGAAAGAGCAGGGGAGGGGAGAGGGGAGAGTGTGAACCTCGTTTAAGTACGATCTATCGTTATTATATGCATATTGGCAGCTGTAAGCAGCTTATCAATATTTTTTTTGTTTTTTAAATGTATGTTGCTGGTGTGATTTGCTACTAGATTTGCTTTAGACTTGTTGCTCTAGATTTGCTATCATATTGGACAAAAATGATGACCAAAATGGACGAATGAGTGAACAAAGACAGAGAGAAGCTACTCTAGATTTGCTACCAATTTGGGTAAAAAGGATAACTTTTAGCTAGAGAGAGGAAAAAGGCGCTTTGAAAACTGCCAATTTAATGATAAAATAAAAACTGCCAATGTGGACGAGAGAGACACAACCCACTTGTGCGCATGTAACTACCGGCCCCACATGGCACGACCCCAAACGTTAGCATAATGGTCAACCTGAAGGCAATTACTGTTCGGGCTCTTTGTGAGAGTTTCGGATAAGCACATAGACAAAAGTGAGACAAAGTTTAGAGGCCGAAGAAATGAGTATAACTAAGGAACCAAGAGCTCACAATAGAAATCCCTATATAGATACATTTGAATTTAGATAAATTTGTGATGTCATTTTCTAAACGAAAGGAGTACTATTATGTGTGAAAAGTAATATATATATACATTGAAATGTACATATGTACTATTGTGCATACGATTTGACTCTATCCAAAATCAACAAAATGGGGAGTTTCATGTTTTATACATCCAAACAGGAATTGGAAGTGGGTGATTCCCTTCGATTTCAATAGGAAATTCCATGCACATACAAGTACCATAAATGAAATTGCACTCCTTTTCCTTTTCATCTTGAATTTGGAATTTCTGATCTAATTAAATTCCGAGCAAAAATTCCTACATCCAAACACAGTATAAGGGTAAAATTCATTAAAAAACCTACACTATTCCTTTGAATCGAATGAGACCTAAATTAGGTAAATGTAAAGGATGCAAATTAGTAAGTTACCTCTTCACCTTTCATTACCAAACAAACACGCCCGATGTTGAGGCATAATCATGAAGTTTACGAGCATTTCCAAATACTAACCTTCTATTCCAAATACACCAAACGTCTGTACCTTAGCCTAATCTATAACTGTGTTCAAGGATACAAATTTCCAAAATGTGAAAATATGAAAAGGCTTGAGTGCATAGAAGTGGAATGCAAAATATGGAAATTTTCTTGATAGACGACCGAGTGTGGCATTGAACGCCCCCACACATTGTCAATATCTAAATCCTCCCATGAGGGCCCACACGGGTATTTGACTATGTCCCCCATTAACTTACCGGGTTGTGTTGGTTTTTGTTGAATAAAAGAACACTTTACCAAGAGAATTACCCATAATAAACGCTAGATAAAACATGATTAGAATAGTAGGCAATATACTAATCATGTGAAATAGCGAATACATATTAAGGCATATAACTAAACAGACCGCAAGGCGTAAAATTTTAGATGCGATCAGAACAAGGTTGAGAAAGAAAATATACACGGCAGTAGCAGCAGAGGAACCGTCGGTGTTGGAACCGTCGTTAGCCATATCGTCGAGGAAGAGGGTGCTGATGTCGGGGAAGAAGTCCTCGTCGGGGAAGACGTCGCCGCAGTCGCTATCTGTGAGGGAGTCCGTGACGAAGCCAGTAGTCGCGCCGATAGTGCTCCCCAAAAACCTTATCGCCTTCTCCGCATGGGACTCAAGTAGCGGGTCTCGAGGCCTTATCGTCCGGCCATGCGGCACGCCAAAGAGGATGGGGAAGATCTAAGTAGCCTTGATGCAGGTTCCCGACACGCAAAGGATGTGGTAGTGTATCCGAGGAGGCGACTCTCTCTTATATAGGCACAGAGGAAGGCGCAGTTCGCGAGAGATGAAACAAACGGACAGAAGTTGAAGCGAACAGCCGGCAGCCCACCGGACAGCCTCCACTCAGTTCGTATTTATTTAGCTTGTATTAAAAGTCCACTCGAGCAAAACGTTTCAGCTTCTGTACAATTGTCCATATACCATTCATGCGTGGCAAAATAAAGCTCGGCTCGGCGAGATTCCCGCAACCTGCGGCGCGCGCGTGGCAGCATGGCATGGCATGGCGTGGCATGGCGTGGCGATGAGGAGGAGCGCGCGTGTATATGTCTTCTCTTCTCAAGATCATACAAGTGGTGGAAGAGCTCACCTTATAAGTTGGTCCAACTTCCACTCAACTAACAATGTGGGATTAAACATTTTTCCAAGCTCTTGCTTGCATGAATGGGCCAAATGGGCCTCTAGGATTTCAGAAATTTATTGACATATAATAAATGGGCTGGGCCTATTTAGGCAAAAATTCCAACAATCCCCCACCAGATCCCAGAGGCACATGAAGTTTATCTTTGGTTCCAAAACATTGTTTATATACCGGTACTGTAGTGGAGACTGTTAAGTTGAACTTTCACCTAAAGCTTTATGTTATACTAGGCTGCAACTTTACAGTGGACTATGCCTTAAACTGCAAGTTTGCTGCGAACCTAGCTTCACAAAAATTCTTGACCGGTACTAGGCTACCGTGGGACTTCCCAGCGGGTGGAGCTTATATGTCACACTCCATAACCTTTTATGAGTTTATTAGAAAGCACCCTACTCTCATAGACTGCGACGTTTTAACAGTCAGACTAATATAGGCGTGTTCTTCAAAAGATGTTCTGCAGGACAACATATTTGCTTAGGATAATCCATTTAGAACACATTAAGATAATAAATCAACCTGTCGTGTAGAATAGGAAAGTATTGCATCTTTATGGAGTGATATTTATTAAAGTAGGGATACTTTACTCTCATCTAACCAACAACTTGTCTCCCAATTCTAATTCACGGGATCTCCAATCACATAGAGTGGTTTACCACTGTGGAAAGATCAAATTGTGGGTCTCATACCCATCTCATTCGATGCATTTTATATCACGTTGCGTGATAGACCCTTTGTGAAGGGATCTGCCAAGTTTTTAGATGTTTGGATATAATATAATGCAATAACTCCAGAGTTTCTCATTTTCCTGACACTTTCAGTCTCCTCTTCACATGTCTTGATGACTTCATATTATCCTTAGAACTATTTACCTTGAAAATCACAGTTTGATTATCGCAGTTCATAAGGATTGCGGGTATTGGTTTTTCAACCACAGGCAAGTTCATCAAGAGTTCACAAAGCCACTCTGCTTCAACAGTGGTTGTGTCTAATGCTGTGAGTTCTGCTTCCATAGTTGACCTTGTTAAGATGGTCTGCAAGACTTCAAGAAACAGCGCACCAAAGAAGTGTGAATACATATCCACTCGTGGCCTTTATCTCGTTAGCATCAGATATCCAATTTGAATCACTATAACCCTCTAGTACCCTCGGATAGCCGGTATAGTGTATGCCATAGCTCGCAGTGCCTTTTAGATAGCGCATAACTCTCTCAAGAGCATGCCATGATCATCTCTGGATTTGAAACAAATCGATCGAGTTTGCTTACACAAAGAAAGGCGATGTCAGCCTCGTGGCACTAGCTAAATACATAAGCGAGCCAATAATTTGAGAGTATCTCGGTTGATCTCTAGCATTTCCTTGATTCTTTCAAGCAATACACTAGGATCATACTTGTAGGAGAAAACTTGAAGTCGCTATACCAAACGACTCAAGACCTTTTCCACATAGTGGGATTGAAGCAATGTAATCCCACCATCATCATCTCTCAATAGCTTGATGTTCTGATGACATCACTACTCCCGATCCTTCATCTCAAAGGAACGAGATAAGAAATCTTTGACCTCCTTAATTGTATTAAGGTTGGTTCCAAAATCAGTATGTCTTCAACATACAAACAAAGGATGACTCACCCCCACCATGGCGATGGTACACATTTATCGACTTCATTTACAACAAAGCTCGGCAGCTTAAAGTTCTTTTGAACTTCTCATGTCACCGCTTAGGGCTTGTTTATACCATATAAAGACTTCAACAACTTGCACACCTTTCCTTCTTGACCATTTCCCACAAAGCCATCTAGCTGATCCATGTAAATTTCCTCATCCAACTCTCCATTAAGGAAAGTTGTCTTAACGTCCATTTGATGAACGAGAAGACCATGAGAGACAACTAATGAGAGTAATACTCGAATGGTGGTCAACCGCAACAGTGAGTAAGTGTCAAAGAATTCTTCAACTTCCTTTGAGTATATCCCTTGGCCACAAGTCATGCCTTGTACTTCTCAATAGTACCACCAGTGTAAGCTTTTCTTAAACACCCACTTGCACCCTGTGTTTGCACCCATAAGGGCGTCAAGGATCTCCCATGTTCCATTAGCTAAGATGGAATTCATCTCACTATGGACGGCTTCCTTCCAGTAGTCAGCATCAGGAGATGCATATGCTTCTGAAATGGAAGTGAGAATGTCATCCACAAGGTACACAATGAAATCATTACCAAAGGACTTTGCAGTCCTCTATCTCTTGCTCCTTTTAGGAATTTAATTATCATCCTCCTTAGGACTTTCAGAGTGTTCAATTGGAATGATAGGTTCAGAGAATGTAGCAAATTCCTGATTAGATGAACTAGTTATCTCCGGATTTGATGAGTTAGGTTTATCTTTCTTTGGAAAGATATCTTTAAAGAAATTCGCATCAGTCAACTCCATGATTGTACCGACATGAATGTCAGGCACTTCAGATTTTACTATCAAGAATCTGTAACCAATGCTATGAAAAGCATAGCCCAGAAAAACACAATCAATGGTTTTTGGTCCAATCTTGCGCTTCTTGAGGATTGGTACATTAACCTTTGCCAAACAACCCCAAGTACGTAAGTAAGAGAGTTTTAAACTTTTCTTCTCCCATTCTTTGAATGGAGTAATTTCTTTATTCTTTGTGGTAACTCGGTTTAGGACATGACACGCAGTCAATAGTGCCTCCCCCCACCATTCCTTAGAAAGACCCGATGTGTCTAACATGGCGTTAACCAAATCTATTAGAGTATGGTTCTTTCTTTTGTCTACTTCATTTGACTGGGGTGAGTAGGGAGGCGTCCTCTCATGAATTATGCCATGTTCCGCACAAAAGAAATCAAACTCGTTGGAAAAATACTCTCCACCATGATTAGACCTAAGCCTCCTAATATTTCGATCAAGTTGATTTTCTACCTCATCTTTATAGATTTTGAAGAAACTCAAAGCCTCATCTTTTGATTTCAGAAGATACACATGACATTATCTCGTAGAGTCATCGATCAAAGTCATAAAATATTTCTTTCCACCTTTTGTAAACACACCATTCATCTCACAAAGATCAGAATGTATGAGCTCTAGTGATGTTAAATTTCTCACTTCTGCAGTCGTATGTGACTTGCGAGGTTGTTTAGCTTGCACGCAGACTTGGCACTTATATCCCTTAACTATTGTGAAATCAGGGATTAAATTCATTTGGATAGTCACGTCATACAACCAAAATTAATATGACAAAGACAAGAGTGCCAGACATTTGATTTAAAATTCGTGTAAATATGATTAACAACTTTATTACAAATGTCTGTCAGAGATAAGTGGAACAAGCCTCCGCACTCATAGCCTTTACCAACAAAGGTTTCATACTTCGAAATTAAAAATTTATTGGACTCGAATACAATCTTGTAGCCATCTCGACACAGAAGAGATCCGCTAACAAGATTTTTATTTATTGAGGGAACATGATGCACGTTCTTCGGGTGCATGGTCTTTCCCGAAGTGAACTTCAGGTCGACCGTACCAACACCATGAACAGAAGCATGCGAACCGTTCCCCATTAGCACGGTTTGAGTCCCTCTGACCTGATATGAAGAAAACATGAAAATATCAGAACAAACATGTACATTAGCGCCCGTGTCAATCCACCAATCAGGAGAATGACATAATAAAAGAACAGTAGGTAATATACCATATCCAACATTTTTCATTTCAATGTCGCCCATGACAACATTAGCAGTCTTGCTGCCCTTCCCATGATGGCGCTTGTCAAAGCGGTTGGGACAAGCAAGAGCCCAATGATCAGGATCACCGCACACATGACAAGCACCTTTCTTCTTATCAGTCTTATTCTTAAAGATGGTAGACTGTGAGGCCTTGTTCTTTCCATCGAACTTTCCTTTGTCGTCAAACTTGCCTTTGTTCTTGAACTTGTGAGACTGGAAGTTCCTTTTCTGTACCAGATTGGCATTAGAACCTCCATCGATACCTCGAGTACGTGTGTCTTTTGCTCTCGCCTTCTCTTCCACATCAAGAGTCCCAATGAGATCCGTCATGGAAAACTCTTGTCTCTTGTGCTTCAGAGAAGTAGCAAAATTCATCCATGACTAGGAAAGTTTGGCAATAATGCCCCCGGCAAAAAACTTATCCGGTAACACACACGTGAAGTGCTCAACCTCCCTGGCAAGTGACTGTATCTCATGAGCCTGCTCCACAATGGGGCGGTCCTCAACCATCTTATAGTCATAGAATTGTTCCATGACATACGACGCTTCACGCCAAATCGGAGACTCCAATTTTTCTCTCGAGCGCATCCCACATATCCTTGCCATTGCTAAATGATAGATATGAATCGATAATATTGTCGCCAAGAATGCTGATCAAGGCAGCCTTGAAAATGGTATCAAGTTTTTGGAATGACTCTTCCTGAGCGGGATTAAGTTCTCCCTCAGGTGTGCCATAGATGGAGTTATAGCAGCTCATGGTCTGAAACTAGAGCGCTGCTGTCGCACGCCATCGTTTGTAATTGACACCTTCGAACACAGGTGGCTTCATAGAAGCAACAAAGCCACTTGGGGAAAATTGCCTGAAATAAGGTTTTTGGGTTGTTAAATAAAAGAGCAATTTACCAAGCGAATTATCCATAATAAATGCTAGATAAAACATGATTAGAATAATAGACAATTAAGGCATATACTAAAGCAATTTCAGGCGTAAAACTTTAGATGCGATCGTAACAAGGTTGAGAAAGAAAATATACACGGCAATAGCAAAGAGGAAACACGACGTTGAAAAACCGCTTAGCTAAGTGTCCGAGGAAGAGGGTGATGATATCGGGAAGAAGTCTCGTCGGAAGACGTCGCCACGCCTCTATCCGTGAGGGAGTCCGTGACAAGCCAAGAGTCGATCGATAGCGCTCCCCAAAACCTTATCACCCTTATCCCGTATATGACTCAAGCGGCGGGGTCTCGAGGAGTCTTCTACGGCCTTTGGCCGCCGCCGGGATGGGGAAGGGAAGATCTAAGTAGCGTGCTCGAACCTGGAGGAGCAAAGGATGTGTGGTAGTGTATCCGAGAGGAGCGCGACCTCTCTCTATATAGGCACACACAGAGGAAGGCGATATGTGTCAGGGAGATAAAACGAACGGAGAGAAGTTGAAGCGAACAGGCGCAGCCCACCGGACAACCTCCAGTCAGTTCATATTTATTTAGCTCGTATTAAAAGTCCACTCGAGCAAAACGTTTCAGCTTTTGTACAATAAAGCTCGGCAGACAGATTGTTCATATACCATTCATGCGTGGGAAAATAAAGCTTGGCTCGGCAAGATTTCCGCAACTCGCGGCGCGCACGCGTCGTGGCGAGGCGAGGCGTGGCGTGGCATGGCTAGGAGGAGGAGGAGTGCGCGTGTATATGTCTTCTCTTCTCAAGATCGTACAAGTGGTGGAAGAGCTCACCTTATAAGCTGATCCAACTTCCACTCAACTAATAACGTGGGACTAAACATTTGTTCCAGCTCAAATGGGCCTCTAGGATTTCAGAAATTTATTGGCATATAATAAATGGGCTGGACCTATTTAGGCAAAAAAATCTAACAGTTTTCACCAATTTGAAGAGATGCCACATCAACTTTACATTTGAAATAGGTATACACTTTAAGAAGGTCACGCAAGTGTTTATATCGAAATCTTTCCAACTTATTTGCTAGATTCCATATGCTCAGGAACACTCTATAAAGTTCTGTAGATATTTAACGATACAACAGAAAAGATAAAAATACACCGCAATTTCAAGAGGCGTAATTAACTTGTCAATTAGTGTAATAATATTATTTTGCTAGATTTGTGTGAAAAAATAGTGCAATTAAAATTTTCTCAAAAGTACTAAATTAAATTTATAAAATTACAATAATACTTAGATTCACATTGTTGCTACATATGTGTTTGGAATGATAAATATTAGAAAATATATTCACAAATATGTAGGTGATCTTGTTTACATTGTTAATCATAATTATATCTGAATGAAGTATTCCATATTGTATGTGGAATGATACGAATAAAACAACATATGTTTTATGTTTAACGATGATCTAGATAATGCTAAAGTAAAAAAGTTTAATATAAATAATTGCGAACATTCAACAAACTCCTCAAACTCAATGAAGACTGTATCACTGAACAAGTCGAACGAGATGACGTGTCGCTTCCAACTGCCTAGAATAGCCTAGTTTATTTACTATGTATTAATATGCAATTCATTTTTTAAATTATGTATGTAATCCATGAACTGAATGAAAAAATAGGTGTGTACCGCTGTGCGCACCTTGGACCCAAAAGGACCGAGCCAAAAAACATATCCACGAATCGCAAATAAACTGATTAAGACGCTTTTTTCTGTTTAAACTGGATCAGCCCGCTAGAGATGCACTTAGCTCGCGTGGGCTTGTTAGTTGTATACTTGTACCCTATAGCTTCACACATGCCTGCTCAAATTTATAATTTATGCTCGGACCCGTGTAGAGTGGTGACACGGCACAACACGCATTACTATAATTAGGCTAGATGTGTTCTCGTGTTGCTAGGTTGAAATACATATTGAGTCTGTGTATGTCAATTTTTTTGTAAGAAACAATATGAACCCGGGTATTCACCATGCCTCCAAAAGCTTCCGATGTTTCTCCCATGCCTCTATAGCCTCCATAGCCACCCCTTCCTCCAAATGCATTTGTTCCTTCAATTTGAGCCTTTAAGTAGCTTGCCACCATTCTCCTTTTGACCAACACTTCGTCACGAGCGGGTTTATGTACTCTCTTTGCCTTTCATCCATGTTGGATGTGTCTATGGTAAAGAGGTTACTCTCTTTATCCAATAGGCGTGCTTTGCTCGTCGGCGGCCACATTCTTTTCCTCCAAAGCCAACTTACTCTCCTCGGCGGACGAATCCTCTGTAGGGGTTCGTAGCATGGAAAACAAAAATTTTCTATCGCATACAAACAAACAAGCCAAGATCTATCTACTAGATTGTAGCAACGAGTCGATAGAGGAACTCACCCTCGAAGATTCCAAAGTGGTTAACGAGAGCGGATTCTCGTGGGTGATGTAGTCGTACTCTTCCCGATCTCAAGATCGTGTAGACGATCCTTCCAGTACCACGTTCCCAGCTCCATCGGTCACACGTTCGGTACTCGGCGAAGACCTTCCTCTCCTTGTTCCAGGCACGGAGGTTGTAGCACTCTCCTCGCGATTCCTAAAAGACAACTGCGGTACCTGGGAGTAGAGGAGATCGCAGGCTTCGCCTTAAGCCTGCAGTATGGTGGAGCTTATGAGAGAGAGGATTAGTGGCCTAGTAATTAGACACACCAATTAGAGGGCTCTAAACCAATTAGAAGGCTCTAAACTGTTGGCTAAAGCAATTAGAAGCTCTAAACCAAACAAAATGCTCTAAACCGAGATCTAGAGTAGAAAGTAAAGCGTCTATTGGAGGAGCCCGCCTCCTTTTATGGGAGGGAGGTCCTCGGGCCAGTGAGGGAGGAGTCCTCCCAAGTCGGCCTTGGGCGCCGCCCGGAGGAGTCCTCCTCCTCCAAAGTTGGTTCCAACTCCTCTTGCTTGTTTCCACAATTTCTTGTTTTGGCGTTTGACTTTCAAACCTGACATTTGACTTTTCTGTTTAGGATTCAATTTAATCCTTTATTTGGGACAGCAATAACACTTAGTACATGATGCAATCATTCAATGATCAATGACACATTCATGTACCCTTCCCCGGTCTTGGGACAATCCGAACCTTCTAGAACATTCCCATGAAAACACTAATCATTCCCGAACTCAAACGGACTTTCCTTATATGAATCTTATTCTCCGGACCATTCCGGATCACCTCGTGATATCCCGGATCCCATCCGAGACCAACAACATTCGGTCTCTTTCTCATAATACCATAACTACTCAAACAACGTCGAATCCTTAAGTGTGTCTCCTACGGTTCGTGAATTATGCGACATGATCGAGACACTTCCGAACAATAACCAATAGAGGAATCTGGAAATTCATATGGCTCCCACATATTTCTCGATTACTTTGCGATCGAATGAACCACTTACATACGATACCAATTTCCCTTTGTCTCACGATATGTTACTTACCCAAGGTTATGATCGTCGGTATCTCGCATACCTAGTTCAACCTTATTCTTGATAAGTACTTTTCTCGTTCCTGATATGTGATCCCTTGTGACCAAGTCACATGCTTGCAAGCTAATTGGATGACATTCCACCGAGAGGGCCCAGAGTATATCTATCCGTCATGTGGATGGACAAATCCCACTCTTGATCCATGTGTCTCAACCAATACTTTCCGAACACTCAATGCCACTTTTATAACCACCTACATTACGGTGTGGTGTTTGATGTCATCAAAGCATCCATCCGGTAAAGGTGATATGCATGATCTCATGGTCGATGGAATTAGGTTACTATGTATCAGAAAGCATATAGCAATTGAACTAATGAAATGACTTGATCTTTATGCTACGCTTATCTATAGGAGTATGTCCACCATATCATTCTCCTAACGATATGATCTTGTTGTTGATAACATCTCAATGTTCATGATAGGGAAACCACAATCATTAATCAACCAACAAGCTAGTGAAGTATAGAGGCTATACTAGGGACTTCAAATTAAGTTTACAAATCACACAAGTATCAATGTTTCCTTGTTAATACTATTATAGCATGAATGCAAACATTTATCATAAACACAAAGATATAATAATAACTACATTTATTATTGCCTCTAGGGCATATCTCCAACAGTCTCCCACTTGCACTAGAGTCATCTAATCTAGATTACATGGTAATATACCAATCACCCGTGGCAGTTTGGTGTTGGTCATGTTTTGCCCTCGGGAGAGGTTTAGTCAACGGATCCGCCACATTCAGATCTGTGTGTACTTTGCAAATCTTTATATCCCCATCCTGGATATGTTCTCGAATAGCGTGAAAACGCAGCTTGATATGCTTCACTTGTGTGACCTTGGTTCTTGCGCATTGGCTATGGCCATGTTATCACAAGAGATAGACATTGGGTCCAGCCGACTTGGAACCACACCCACTCAGTAATGAACTCCTTCATCCATATCGCTTCTTGTGAAGCCTCCGAGCAGCCATGTATTCGATTCATTGAAGATCTCGCCACAACGCTTTGCTTTGCACTCCTCCAAATTAATCCGCACCATTCAAAATAAATACGTATCCAGTTGTGATTTAGAATCATCCGATCGGTGTTCCAACTAGCATCGGTGTAACCATTAACAACGAAATGTTCATCACCTCCATAAGAAAGAACCATATCCTTAGTTCTTCTCAAGTACTTAAGGATGTTTTTGATCATGTCAATGATCCACTGGATCACTTTGATATCTGCTAGTTAAACTAACAAGATATGCAATGTCGGGTCTAGTACATAGCATGGCATACATTAGAGATCCTATGGTCGAGGCATAGGGAGTCTTACTCATCCTTTCTCTATCTTCGCCGATGTCGGACTTTGAGTTTTACTCAAGGTCGTGATTAAGCAACATGGGCAAGAACCCTTTCTTGCTTTCCTCCATTCCAAATCTCTTTAGAACTTTGTCCAAATATGTACTGTGACAATGATATTTGGCGTTTGATCTATCTCTATAAATCTTTATGCCTAATATGTAAGCTGCTTCGCCAAGATCCTTCATTGAAAACTATTATTCAAATATTCCTTGACACTATTAAGAAGGTCTACATCATTCCCAATCAACAATATGTCATCCACATACGATTAAGAATGCTACTGAGCTCCCACTCACTTTCTTGTAAATACAAGCTTCTCCATAAGTTTGTATAAAACCAAAACTTTGATTACCTTATCAAAACGTTGATTCCAACTTCGGATGCTTGCTTCAATCCATAGATGGACCGTTGAAGTTTGCATACCTTGTTAGCATCTTTAGGATCGACAAAACCTTTGGGTTGCATCATATACAACTCTTCATCAATGTCTCCATTGAGAACGCTTTTGTTTGACATCCATCCGCCATATCTCATAATCATAATATGCAGCGATTGCTAACATAATCCTCACAGACTTTAGCTTCGCCATCGGTGAGAAAGTCTCATCGTAGTCAACTCCTTGAATTTGTCGAAACCCTTTGCGACAAGTCGAGCTTTATAGACGATAACATTACCATCAAGATCTGTTTTCTTCTTGAAAATCCATTTGTTCTCGACAGCCTTCCGCCATCCGTAAGTCCACCAAAGTCCATACTTGGTTTTCGTACATGGATCCAATCTCGGATTTCATGGCTTCTTGCCATTTATTGGAATCTGGCTCATCATCGCTTCCTCATATGTCTCGGGGTCATCGGTTGTCCACCACCATGACATTCATAACGGAATCATACCAACTGGAGTGGTACGAGTTCTCGTTGATCTCCGAGGCTCAGAGCAACTTCAACCAAGTTTCATGATCATCATCATTAGCTTCCTCCCTTATTGGTGCACCACAGAACTTCTTCCGTGCTGCGCTACTGCAATTTCGAGAGAAGGTTCAACAACCTCGTCGAGTTCTACTTTCCTTCCAAATACTTCTTTCGAGAGAAATTCTTCTAGAAAGGATCCATTCTTAGCCACGAATGTTTTGCCTTCGGATCTATGATAGAAGGTATACCCAATAGTTTCCTTCGGTATCCTATGAAGACGCATTTTTCCGCTTTGGGTTCAAGCTTGTCCTCAGAACTTCTTTACATAGGCTTCAGATCCCCAAACTTTAAGGAACGACAATTTAGGTTTCTTCCCAAACCATAATTCATACGGTGTCGTTTCAACGGATTTAGACGGTGCCCTATTTAAAGTGAATGCGCTTTCTAATGCATAACCCCAAAATGATAGCGTAAATGTAAGTGACATCATAGAACGAACCATATCTAAGAGAGTTCGATTCTGACGTTCGACACACCATTACTGTGGTGTTCCCGGTGTCAATTGTGAAAGTATTCCGCACTTCTTTAAATGCTCGCCAAACTCGTAACTTAGATATTCACCTCCACGATCGTAACGCAGAAATTTAATCTTCTTGTTACGTTGATTCTCTACCTCACTTTGAAACTCCTTAAACTTCTAAAGTTTCGGACTTGTGTTTCATGAAATAGATATACCCATATCTACTCAAGTCATCCGTGAAGGTAAGAACATAACGATAACCATCACATGATGCTACACTCATTGGACCACACACATCGGTATGTATGATTTCCAATAAGTCCGTAGCTCGCTCCATCATACCGTAAAATGGAGTCTTAGTCATTTTACCCATCGACATGCTTCAGATCTTTCAAGTGATTCAAAATCAAGTGATTCAAGAAGTCCATCGAATGGAGTTTCTTCATACGTTTCACTCCGATGTGACCAAGACGACAAAGTGCCACATATAGGTCGAATTATCGCTGATTTCAAACGTTTAGCCTCAATGTTGTTGATATGTGTATTTCCACTATCGAGATTCAATAAGAATAGACCATCTATCAAAGGTGCATGTGCGTAAAACATATTACTCATATAAATCGAACAACCATTATTCTCGACTTAAACAAGTAACCGCCTCGCAATAAACAAGATCCCGAGATAATGTTCATGCTCAACGCAGCACTAAATAACAATTATTTAAGTATAAAACTAATCCCGATGGTAGATGAAGGGTAGCGTCGACCGCGATCACATCAACCTTTGATCCGCTTCCCACGCCGCATCGCCACCTCGTTCTTCGCTAGCTTCCGCTTATTCTCGCAGACTGCTTCGAGTTACAAATATGAGCAACCGAACCAAGATCAAATACCCGTGCACTACTTAGTACTAGTGAGATACACATCAATAACATGTATATCGATATACCTTTCTTCTTGATGTTGCTGCTCTTCAGATCCGCCAAGTACTTTGGGCAATTCCGCTCAAAGGACCTTCTCCTTGCGAAAAGCACTCGCCTGTGCTTAGGTCCAGCCTTGGTCTTCTTCGTTGCGTGGTAGCTTTCTTACCACCCTTCTTGAAGTGTCCCTTTGCTTAGACTTGCCTTTCTTGAATTTGGTGGTCTTATTGACCAACAACACTTGGTGCTCTTTCTTGATCTCCACTTCGCAGATTTTAACATGGCAAAGAGTTCGCAACGCCTTGTTCATGTTCGCATGTTGTAGTTCATCACAAAGTTCTTGTAACTTGGTGGTAGTGATTGTAGGACACGGTAAATCCCCAAAGCATTAGGAATCACTATACCCAAGCTTTGAAGTTTGTTTGCGTGCCCGACATCTTAAGCACATGCTCACCGACGAGCTGCCTTCTTCCATCTTGCGCTTAAAGAACTTTTCGTAAGCCTCATAGCTTTCAATTGCCGCATGAGTCTCAAAAATTAATTTGAGATCCTCGACAATATCATGTGGGTCCGACTCTTCAAACCTTTTCTCAAGCTCCGATTCTAAACCATACAAGATAGCACATGAACTATGGAGTACCGATTCTTCCGAGCGAGGTAAACGTTCTTTACTTCATCGGGAGCATCACCGCAGTGGGTCACCCAAATGTGCATCCAAAGACATAGGTCAAATTACCACCGTGGAGGACAATCCTCAAATTGCGGAACCAATCCGCCAGTTGCTTCCATTGTTTTTCAACTTTTCTTTCTCTAGGAACGCATTAAAATTGATGGTAGGCTGCCATTGATCTACAACATATTTGCAATAGTTTAGACTAAGTTTATGACAAATTGAGTTCAAATTAATTAATGAAATTAAACTAGGTGAACTCCCACCAAAACAATATCCCTCACATTGTTTTAGTGATCACATCGAACCAAATCCACTACATCAACACCGATCATCACGAGAGTTGATATAGTTTCAATGGCGAACAATCATCATGTTCATCATATCTACTATACGATTCATGCTTTACCTTTCGGTAATCCGTGTTCCGAGACCATGTCCGCATGCTAGGCTCGTCAAGATCAAACCTTAGTTTCGCATGAGCAACCGGGCTTGCTCACGTTGTATACACTTGCGTAATCTAGAACACCCGATCATCACGTGGTGCTTGAAACAACAAGCTTTAGCAACGGTGCTAACTAAGGTGAACACTTTATGATTTGAAATTGATGTGCATGAGGGATCATCTTATAATGCTACCGCTGCCTACTAAGCAATACAAGATGCATAAAGGATTAACATCACATGCAATTCAATATATGTGATATGATATGGTTTTTCTTCTTCGTGCCTTCGATCTCCATCTTCAAGCACGAACATGATCTCCATCATCACCGCATTGCATCAAGGTCAATGACGCTTCTCCATGGTTGTCGCCCACCGCTTCAACTATTACAACTACTTTGAATAGACACGCAGGTCTTAACATAAATTAAAGACAACCATATGGCTCCTGCCGTTGTCGACTTACAATAAGGAACATTGCATACATCGAATATAATCACAATCATGGCCATATCACATCAGACACCCCGCAAAACAAAGTTAGACGCTTCTACTTTCTTTGCATATTTTACGTGGTTTGGGGCTTTCAATAAGTGTCGTTCTAACTTTAACAAGAACCACAACATTGATACTAGCATTGTTGATCACCCGTTGTAAATTGGATCTTAACTATGCTAGGAGAAACATGCACCCGCAGCCACTTATGCAATACAAGTTACATGTCAAGCGTGGAGCAAGTCTCATGAACGATGTCATGTAAGGTTAGCCCGGCCGCTTCATCCCAACATACCGCAAGATGCAAAGTACACAAAAGCAATCTACAATAAAGCATCAACGCCCACAATGACCATTGTGTTCTACTCTGCAACAGATCTACATATAGACACGGCTCGATACCCTTCGTAGGGGTTCGTAGCATGGAAAACAAAAATTTTCTATCGCATACAAACAAACAAGCCAAGATCTATCTACTAGATTGTAGCAACGAGTCGATAGAGGAACTCACCCTCGAAGATTCCAAAGTGGTTAACGAGAGCGGATTCTCGTGGGTGATGTAGTCGTACTCTTCCCGATCTCAAGATCGTAGAGACGATCCTTCCAGCGCCACGCTCCGTTAGCGCCCCGATCGGTCACACGCTTGGTACTGACGAAGACCTTCCTCTCCCTTGTTCCAAAGAAAATGGAGGTTGTAGCACTCTCCTCGCGATTCCCAAAGACAACGGCGTGGTACCTAAGTAGAGGAGATCCCGCAGGCTTCGCCTTAAGCAAGTAGTATGGTGGAGCTTATGAGAGAGAGGATTAGTGGCCTAGTAATTAGACACACCAATTAGAGGCTCTAAACCAATTAGAAGGCTCTAAACTGTGGCTAAAGCAATTAGAAGCTCTAAACCAAAACTCTAAACCGAGATCTAGAGAAAGTAAAGTCTATGGGAGGAGCCCTGCCTCCTTTTATGGGAGGGAGGTCCTGGCCAGGAGGAGGGAGTCCCTCCCAAGTCGGCCTTGGCTGGGCGCGGCCGCCTGGAGGAGTCCTACTCCTCCTCCGTTGGTTCCAACTCCTCTTGCTTGTTTCCCACAGCTTGTTTTGGCTTGACTTTCAAACCGACATTTGACTTTTCTGCTTTAGGATTCAATTTAATCCTTTATTTGGGACAGCAATAACACTTAGTACATGATGCAATCATTCAATGATCAATGACACATTCATGTACCCTTCCCCGAGTGCGGACAATCCGAACCTTCTAGAACATTCGATGAAAACACCTAATCATTCCCGAACTCAAACGGACTTTCCTTATATGAATCTTATTCTCGGACCATTCCGGATCACCTCGTGATATCCCGGATCCCATCCGAGACCAACAACATTCGGTCTCTTTCTCATAATACCATAACTACTCAAACAACGTCAATCCTTAAGTGTGTCTCCTACGGTTCGTGAATTATGCGACATGATCGAGACACTTCTCAACAATAACCAATAGAGGAATCTGAAATTCATATGGCTCTACATATTTCTCGATTACTTTGCGATCGAATGAACCACTTACATACGATACCAATTTCCCTTTGTCTCACGATATGTTACTTACCCAAGGTTATGATCGCTTGATCTCTGCATACCTAGTTCAACCTTGTTACCGATAAGTACTCTTTTCTCGCTCCTGATATGTGATCCCTTGTGACCAAGTCACATGCTTGCAAGCTAATTGGATGACATTCCACCGAGAGGGCCCAGTATATCTATCCGTCATGTGGATGGACAAATCCCACTCTTGATCCATGTGTCTCAACCAATACTTTCCGAACACTCAATGCCACTTTTATAACCACCTGTTACGGTGTGGTGTTTGATGTCATCAAAGCATCCATCCGAAAGGTGATATGCATGATCTCATGGTCGATGGAATTAGGTTACTATGTATCAGAAAGCATATAGCAATTGAACTAATGAAATGACTTGATCTTTATGCTACGCTTATCTATAGGAGTATGTCCACCATATCATTCTCCTAACGATATGATCTTGTTGTTGATAACATCTCAATGTTCATGATAGGGAAACCACAATCATTAATCAACCAACAAGCTAGTGAAGTATAGAGGCTATACTAGGGACTTCAAATTAAGTTTACAAATCACACAAGTATCAATGTTTCCTTGTTAATACTATTATAGCATGAATGCAAACATTTATCATAAACACAAAGATATAATAATAACTACATTTATTATTGCCTCTAGGGCATATCTCCAACATCCTCTCCTTCAAAGCCACCCTCCGCGCCTCGGCCTCGGCCTCCATAGTCCTTGCCAACTTTTTATCTTCATTGTACTCCAACCTTGCATTGGCCATCCTATCCATAGATTTTGCTAAGTCATCATCACCGGCCTTCTTCCCTTCATCAACTCCTTGGCGGCCTTCATTCCAAGCACGAGCCTCTTTGTGAATGCAAACGAGTAAGGAGTGAAGCTTCTCTTCTTTTCATCACTTGATGCATCATCATCTATGATTGTGGCGGATTCGATTCAACCCTAAGTTGTGCACATCCAACTCATCACAGTTTCTCCACTTCTCATTTCCTAGATCTTCATAGCATTGGTGGAGCACAAATGACTTGCCAAGAACCTTCCTCCCCTTCTTGTCTTTCCTCTCTTGATCCTTGAACAAATTTTGGGCAATGGTGTTTTATATGGTGAACATAGGAGAAGAATGAGTCACAGATATCAACAAACATATGCATGAACATGAGATAGAATCCTCACCGAACAACTTACCCTATCATCCGCCGCGTACTTGGATTGATTTTGTCGACCCCCACCAAAGCACCGGACCATTTTGACAATCGGTGTTTATGACCGACCATCGGGATCAAGAGAACGATCGGTGCGCCAAGCCACTTGTGCGTGCATCAAGTAATCCTTCATCATCGTCCAATAGGTGCCTCTTGATTGGCTGCCAACCACCGGGTCCATGGCAACCGCCAACCATGCTCGACAAAGCAACCTATCCTCCTCGGCGTTAGTTGATCGTCCTACCAACCGGTGGCTCAATCAAACCTTCACCATGCTCATCCACAACGCACTCTTCTTCTTCGCCATTTCCTTCATTTTCTTGCTCGGCAAAAGATGAGCCATCATCCACATTCATGTGTGCCATGAATGTCTCATCACAACACTATAATATAAATAACCACATATGAATATGCCAACACTACCATATCGAAAAGATGATTTTTTACCTTGTTGTCAAATCATCGAGCGGTTGGCGTGCTCATTCATGGCGGTACGTGGCGCCAGGACGCTGCCGCTGCAGAGGAGCTTGCACTACCTTGAGGCCACCTTCTTGGCTGGCTTTTGGGCGCCGATGTCAGCCGGCGCGACCGTGGTCAAGCGCTTGCCGATGTTGCCCTTTACTTTCTACGCGGGCGGCGGCGGAGGCGGAACGGCCCCAGTCCAGGTCAAACGCGGTGGTACCAAGTTCAATTGGCGCGCGCTGGAGCTCATGGCGACGACAAAGTTAGGGTTAGGGTTTCTCACCGCCGGAACTCCCGTGCCGACATCGGTGGTGCATGGGATCGAGTACTGCGGTGAGGATGGCTCCATAGCCAAAAGGTCGCGGCAGCAGCATGCGCGCAGTGGCGAGGTGGGAATCGCGGCACGGGCGCGGGGGAGTCTCAGGTCGGCGGTAGGGTGTCCGCGCGCGCGAGCGAGTGAGATAGTGCGGGCTGGCGGCCGGGCACCAAATTTGGGACGTGCGCGGGGTAAACTTGGGTGCGCCGAAAAAATTTACAGCACGCACGACGCACGCCTGCTAGAGGAGCAAAATCGGCCACGCGCGTGCTAAATCAACCACTATTTTTCATGCGCGGCGTTTTACAACATCTGTTGGAGTTGCTCTAAGAAAACGTATCTGCTAACCAATTCCTATATCGGCAGGACAAGAGACCGCCAAGCTCAAGTTCGGCGCCACCGTAGCCAGGAATGTGCACGCAAACAGTACAAGTTCGGCACCATTCCCCTACCGTACACGACTAGCTCCCAACCGAATTCGAAGTGTCCCAAAAAAATACATGATAATCTACACTAAACTAGGCGTTTCTCTGGGAGTCAATTTAGAAAACAAGGATGACAGCATCATGCGTGCGTGCGTGCCTCCTCCCACCTTGGGTAAGTCAAAGAGAGTCATGCATGCCATTTTTTCCTCTCTGAGAATCAATCAACAGAGTCGGGGGAAGACTCGAAGAGGAGGAGGCATGCTATGCTGGAAGAGCATGTGACGGAGCATATGGCGATGTTCCCCGGCCGGCCAGTCGGCGTCCGCCTCCGCACGGCCTCGACCAGTTTGTAATGGACAGCGACCGAGGTGAGGCGAGGACGGCTCCAGGTGCACCGCACCGCATCATCGATCGCGCGCGTACAGCACGGGCATCGCACCGCGTTAAGCGAGGTTGGCTGCAGAGCACGAGGCGCAAGGTAGTGTTTACGGGAATTTTTTATTTGGAAAGAAGTATATACTAATATCACGAAAGATTTTAATTAGAACCGGTCTCTACACCAACGTATTATATTCTAGGGTTAATTGGATAGACACCACTATAATTTTCGCGTATTTGAAAAACGCCACTGCAACTTTTAACATTGGAAAAATGCCACTCCAATTCTCTATACGTTTGAGAAATGCCATTACACCCATTTAACCAACATATACCGGTCAATATACGACGAAATACCTGCCGTATATACGTATCATGGTGGGGTCCACCAAAATCAGCCAAAAAAATAAGTCGGTGACAATATAAAAATATGGAGATCACACGCATGCATTTGAATAAAATTTTGACAGTATAATATGCTACACGTTTACAGTGGACAATACAATATGAATGCACCAGACTACAATATTCTCCAGGCGCACCAACATGCCCTTTTTTTGGAAATGGGACAAGCCTTTTATTTTGTGAGATGATATATTGTACTCTTCTTCCTTGATGCATTCGGACTTGGAGCGTTGGTGCAAAGTGTATTTTGTGAGATGATATATTGTACTTTGATACTCATCTAGCCTGAAGTTCTGTTGGTGCTACTAGAGCATATTGTATTGCTAACTATGAACATGGGTCATATATTGTAGTGGTACATTCATATTGTATTGACAACTATAAACATGTAGTATATTATACTGTCAAAATTTTATTCAAATACATGCGTGTGATCTTCATATTTTTATATTGTCACCGACTTATTTTTTGGCTGATTTTGGTGGACCTCACCATGGTACGTATATATGACAGGTATTTCGTCGTATATTGACCGGTATAAGTTGGTTACGTGGGTGTAATGGCGTTTTTCAAAAGTACACAAAATTGGAGTGGTATTTTTCTAAAGTTGAAAGTTGCAGTGGTGTTTCTCAAATACGCGAAAATTGCAATGGCGTCTATCCAATTAACCCTATATTCTAAATACGCTACGGATACACACAGCCCTATTGCAAAGAACAAGAAGAACAATAAACAAAAATAAGAGTCTCTCCACTCGTTGGGCGAACCGAGGCCGAAAATCGAACCTTATTTCGGCCAAACGGAACTAGTTTTCGGTCTAGGTACGCTCAGTTTCCCACTCGCGTACCGAGGCCGAGTTCCCAAGTTCAGCTAAAATTCATTAAAGATGGACGAATTTCATTAAGTTGGGCGAATATAGCGGATTACATCAAATTTAAACTAAACTAGTACATAATAAACTAAAAAAAGGCCGCCGCAGTGGCCGCCGCCGGTGCCTTCGCCGTCCTACATGCCAAAATTGTTGTAGAACGCCGTGTAGCCGGGGTCGGCGCGGCCGTCATCCTCGCCGCCGTTGTCGTCGTCGCTCGGTGGCTCGTTCCGGCGGGAGCTCCCCTGGACTGGGTCGCCAAACCTCCACGGCTGGTAGGACGGGCCTTCGTCCTTATCGTCGTCAAGGACGTAGAGTGGGGCGCCCTGGTAGGCCAGCTCACGCCCGTCAGCCGCCGCTGCCTCGCCGGCCTACAAAGCCGAGGATGCGCTGCCGCTCCGCCTACTCCCAGTCCTTCCTGGACCATTTCAAGATGTCTGGCGAGGACGGCTTCACCGGCGGCGGCTGCGGCGCCGAGTCGCGGAGCGACTCCTCCAGCGCCATCCTCAAGGCGCCGTCGTCGGGTGCCGAAGACGGAGGTGGTCGGTGGGTGACGCCGTGGCGCGTGGCTCACTTATGACAAGGCCGCGCGAGCGTGTCCGCGGCGGCGAGCGCACAGGCGAGACAACCTCGCGCTTGACTGGGCGTGGCCCCGACGACGGCAGAGGATGTCCGGCGGTCGCCGCGACGGGCAGTTAATGTCCGGTGGTCGCCGCGTGGTTCCGAGGATGACGACGACTCGACTTCCGTCGCTGACTCGGCGGGTCTAGGCACCGTTTCGTTTTTTCACCGAATTCGCTGAGTTCGGCGTTCCCAGGGCGTACCCGGAAACCTGGGTTCGGTCTAGGTAGTCCGGACCAAAATTGGCCCAAATCCGGCTGAAAACAGGTCCCTGGGTGCACGACTGGGCAATTTTCGGCATCCGGACCGAAATTCGGTGTCCGGATCGGCCTCCTGGGTAGGCGAGTGGAGATGCTCTAAAAGATCCCGCTATGGGGATCAAGACATTGTAGCCACAACACCAAACACCACCAAAGACAGCACCAAGAGTCCGCGCTCACAAAACAAATCTTTAACTCAGAGTCGGACACAACCAATTAAGACCAGACTTTGGATTTTCACCCTGGAACAAGTCTGCTTCTCAAAACAATGTCTTCAAGGGCACAACCAGTTAAGGCCAGACCTTGGAATTTCACCCTGAAAGATAAGACCATATAATGTTCCTGCGTTGACACCCCCGCTTTACACTGTCGTTACTACAAGTCAAGAATCAACAAACAAGGTCCTCATCACCACCAAGACATAGCCCACCATCACTAGCCTCATATCTCAGCCGACCGACATTCTTCGCCAATGTGTCCTCCATGGAAATCGAAGACCGACATGTCCCATGTTCGCAACATTCGGCACAGTTTCGTGTCCCTCCTTTGAAAGAGAAACATACAACCGAATTCCACCTGATCCAGCAATCTGCATGTAACTTGTGCGGAAGGGAGATCACCGGCGGAGCCTTCCGGAACTCACCACCGGGCCAAAAAATGAGATCCGGCATCAACAAACCATCTTCCAGACGCGAGAAGCCCCGAAGGATCGCCCCCTTTATTGGGTAGATCGGCAGACCCCCATGCCACCGTCCGCCGGCTGACCCCCTCCGGCGGAAGAGGAAGCAAGCCTGCGACCGGGTCTTCTTGCTTCGTTGTTGTGTGTGTGTGTTTGTCATATATTTTGTTTGACGTTAAAAAAGAGATCTTCATTGCTTTAGCATCAGAACATAGGGTCTGACATAGTCAGGATCATAGTGTTGCCATATCCCTACACTACCCTCTATCTAAGCTCGTTTTGCCCGACCATAGGCAACACTATTGTATTCTCTTTTAACTAAGGAAACAGAAAAGAAAAAGTTTTCTCTCCTCCACCGGTCAATCTCTCTATATATGTAGCACAGATTTGATAAGTCCTGTTTTCCATCGACCACTGAAAATATCAGTCCTTGGCATGGATCAACAAATTCTACGATAGGAGAGGGTGAGCGGGACACTGACCGCCTACTTAAAAATAGATGATACGATTCTGTAGATACCTTGGCAAAATTATGGCAGATTTTCCCTAGCAAAGACGGGTATATATGATCCACGAATCATTGGTCATCAATGATAGTGTTGGCATTCATTCCGGAAGAGAACACCCAAAGAGATATTTAGTGGTGGTTAAAGAACAGTTAGTGGTACTAGTGTGCCTCATTAGATACTGCACATGGGGGCTCAACAGAAAGCATTTGTTATGGTCATCACAGAAGGCATTTGTTATGGTCATCTAAACCTTAACAAACCATACTCGTTGAGCACTCATTGGAGTTGTTTCACTTGCCAAAGAAACGGTTAGCCAATGGCTGCAAGACAGACGATGATCAGTTGGAACTTGGATGATGAGTGCTTTTTCCTCTGGTCTTGGCTGAAAAGAGTAGGTTAATGAAGTACGAAACCTAAAGCTTCAAACACCACCACGAGGAACTAAACTAAAAAGCGTCGGTACTCGCAAAAAATCATTGGATCCATTGATGCCCACGTGCCCATAACTCTGGAAGCAAGGCACCGTGCTGTTTTCTCTCATGATAAGGGAAAATGAAGTCTACAACCTCGCAGTCCTTCAGAAGGATAAAATCATTACGGAAAAGTTGGGCCTATAAGTGACTCAACAGGCCTGACCGAAGGAACAATGGAAGCCCAGATCAAATGAGGACCCTGAGGACTTGCTTCTTGGCTCTGCTTTCCTCATAGCAAAACATTTGCATTTCAGTGCTGCTACCCAAAGCAATTGCTGAGGTAAGCCCCAAATGTATCAGGAGAATCATTTTTTTTCCCAGAAGCAGCAGCAGCAGGTTAGCCACTCGGTCTGGAATGTGGCTGGACCTCACTTAGACAAGAGAAATGGTCATGAAATGCAACATATATACATGATCAAATGCTACTGAATCTTTTCCCCTCCAAATGCCGAAAGCCTAAACAGCTAAGATAACTTGCCCTCTCGATCACCCTCCCTCATTTCCCGGTACAGCAGTAACCTGAAGACTCAAGGTCCAAAATATCAGCGAATAATTGCTTTATCATTCCTAGCTGATTAAGCTTCGATTAAAGCAGCCAGATCCTCTTCTGATGACGCCTCGGGTCTGACAATCTCTTCACCCAAATCTCCAAGCAAATCGTCTTCAGCCTCCTCCCTTTTAGGCGCTTCAGTTTCAATCAATCTCCGCAGCTCCATCTCCAGCTCTTTCGCAACACTCTCATTTGCAGTAAGGAAAGATTTAAGGTTATCTTTCCCATGGAATTGCTGTTCGTTGAAAGAATAATATGAACCCCCACTCTTCTTAATAAGCTTGTGCTTTAACCCGAGCTCAAAAAGCTCTGAGCTGCGGCATATTCCTTTTCCAAATTCCAGTTCAAACTGTGCAGTCCTGAACGGTGGGGCATGCTTGTTTTTCACAATCTTCACGGTAACCTGACTTCCTATAGTCTGCAAATAAAACTCATCGTCATCATTTCGAAGAGCTTGGTAGATAAGCTAGACAAATAATGTTTCAAGGGGAGCATCTTTCATAATATATGAAGAAGCTAATCTGTAAGGCCAGGTACTCTAATTTACCCAGTGATAGAACAGCAAAGGCAAGCCCCTAAGAGTAGTATGTATCACAAGCCTAACAGACATTATACAGTATTAATATTTCCCATGCAGATATGACCATATATGAGTCTTCCTTTGAACACTGACATCCACGTGGTTTGGTAATGGCCAATTTTCTAAATCAAGTAAATGTTAGGGAGTAGTAAATTACCTCTTCACCTCTCTTTACCAAACCAATACGCCTGATGTTCAGGCGAACAGAGGCGTAAAATTTAAGGGCATTTCCACCAGAAGTAACCTCTTTTGGTCCTCCAAATCCCCCAAACGTGGTTACCGTAGCCCTGATCTGCAACATGTTCAAGGATACAAATTATACAATTTTCAAAAATGTGTTAAGATGGAAAAGCTTGAGTGGTTAAAAGTGGAACGCAAAACATTTTCTTGGGAAATGCAGGATGCATGATGATCATGTCCAAGGGATCACGTTTAAAAAAACTGAGGCTTAGAAGAATCAGTTTTAATGTTTCTTAATATTTGGAAAACATCAATTTCTAGTGTTAGAATAATGTATTTCTGAAATCTCCGAGTTTGTGTCAAAAAAATCTCCAAGTAATTTTACCGTTGACAAAAAAATTAAAATATGGCTATATTAAGACTTGTCAATTCAGAGCTGCACTCACCATTGAGCCACAAAAGAAGATGCCGAGATAAAATCAAACAAAAAAGTCCAAGAAAAGACCATATAATTAATACCTGATTAATAAATAATAATATTGTCTGGGACAGTGAAAGAGAATGGCTCAGCTTTCAAGAGCTTGGCTCATCAGCCTAGCCTGGAGAGCAACATGTGCATCACCCATCTCTCCATCAAGCTCAGTCTTAGGCACAAGAGCTGCTACCTGCACCACGGAATAAGATGAGCAGTGTTTATAGCTCTTAAATAACGGAAGAATTTGGGTTATTAAAATTGATCAGTATGGCTATATACTACTAATTTGACAATGTTCTTCTAAGCATGAACGGAAGTGGGAAGTGCCATAAAGAATTAAGAACAGAAACTAGCTCTACTAGGGGAAGAAAAATCACATGGGAGGGGTGTAGCTAGATGGTCGAGGTCTTACACTGTCAACAACTACAACATCAACAGAGCCACTTCGAATCAGTGTGTCTACAAGACTGAGTGCCTGCTCAGCAGAGTCTGGCTGAGAGAGAAGTAAATTACTGGTATCAACACCAATTGCCTCTGCCAGAGATGGATCCAAAGCATGCTCTGCATCTACAAATGCACAGTAACCTAGAACACAAGACAGACCAAAAACAATAAGAACAGTTAAGTTGAATTCCAAAGTCCCAGGAGTATGCATAAGAACTTCAGTGCAATTATACTACTCCCTCTGATCCATATTACTTGTCGTTGAAATAGATGTATCTAGTACTAAAACATGTCTAGATACATCCATTTTAGTGACAAGTAATATGGACCGGAGGGAGTAAGATTTACAATCCTCCAACGAGGTGGATTATTCTAGGCCAAAAATTATGGCTGATAGCCTTAACCTCATACTCTCATACTGAAACAAAGTAAATCAGGATTACGTGAGAGCTACCGTCCATGGTTGGCTTATCTTTATATTCCATAATCTACAGATAAAAATGGCATATGCTTTTCATAATCATGTTCTAAGCATAAAAACCCATTGATCATATCAGAAGCAGACAGCAAGGTTCACATTTAAACACACTGGATTAATCCTGTATGGCACAAGTAATACTGAAACACGGTGAAATCACTCCTGTTCAATTGTTCAAATAGGTTTTTGCTAAATAGGTAGTTTGAGAAGCAAACTGCTTTATCACATTAAAAAATGTACTAAACACAATTAACATGACCACTTAAGGTTCACGTTGCTACACAGTTGAAAATCAGCACAACAGTTATAATGCATGCTAGTATGCTACACCAAAAGTAGCAGAGCAAATAATACTGCTGATTCACAATCTTGTCAGTCTTATAGGTACATGCTACAAAATCCAGTATTCCGCACTTGCATCAATAAATTGAACGAGGACACATAAGAATGCACGTTTCTTCAAGTAGTTATTAGCCAAACACTAGAGCAGATAAAAGTTGAAGATGAAATAGAGGTCAGATATGAAGTTTCGGGCTTACCGCCACCACTAAGCTTTTGTGCTTGTGCAATAACATGGAGAGCAAGCGTTGTCTTCCCTGAAGCCTCTGGGCCATAAACCTCTACAACACGTCCCTACAAAGAATAATGGCATGCTACGTTTACAAAACAAAATACATCATTGCAAAAACACCAACGGTTCCAAAAAAAGGACTGCTGACTGATGTTAAATGTGAAAAGAGGTGTACCAAATAGATTACAGATTGCAAACAATACTATGCAATGAATACTCACAATCAGCACAAAAGAGTTTCCTCTCAAAGAATTTCTATAACCATATGTGAAACTGAGAATGCATACCTTTGGAAGCCCACCGATCCCTAGTGCCATATCCAAAGAGAAAGACCCAGTAGACACCACAGGTACTTCTCTATGACCTTCAGAGCGGCCAAGCCACATTATTGCTCCCTTCCCAAACGAAGATGTTATTTGATCAATGGCCTGATGTAAAGCCAAGTCTTTCTTTGACATATTCTCCTCGCCAGAGTCAGTTCCACTTGATTTGGTCTTCTTTTTGGCTAAGCATACAAACGAGACAAATCAGAAACTGATTGAGTACATAGTGCGAACTGAACTTAGTTCGAGCAAAAGAAGTAAAGAAAAAACCGTGCATTAATATAATATGACTGCATGCATTACAGGTAACAGTAAGACATGCTTCATTATGTTGTAGCAATAAAACAAAATTAAGTATACACCCATGGAATCAGACAATGCAACTCAGTATACATGATAAAATATGTGAAATAACATACGAAGAACTAATGTTCAACCTTTAGTTGCAAAATCTCGGCAATGGAAAGTAGAACCACATATCCCCTGCCTATAGCTCTGCAAAAATATTAAAGCATTAGCAACAGCACATCAGGTTCCCAGTGATCTTAGAACATTGATTAACATGAAAAGGTTGCACCTAAATCAGCATCTTTTTATAACTCACTGTATTAAAAAAAAACACTTAGGAAACTCTAATCCCCATAATTCTTCTCAATCCTAGTCGTGTAACACATTTCTTGCAGTGATGATAGCCGTAGCATAAAAAGCATACCACAAAAAACTCTTCAGTCCAATAACTTGCAAGGATGGAAATTTTATGGGACTAATCTAGTGCTTTCAGCATCCCATCACAGTTCAATCCAAATTAAGGAAACAATATATGACGCAGTAAGGGCAGATTGCATTTTCAAACAGGGAACGGTTTTAGGCTCGCCCGCTCTGCAAAACAGGGGGGAGAAAACCTAATCGAATCGTTATACAAACAGGGAATAAAGCGGCGCCACTGGTGAAATACAGCAAACTGACGAAGGATTACAGGCTAGTACAGCCGGAAATCGAGATTAAAAGTGGTGAAATCGGGCGCCAAAAGGAACGATTTCATACCCAAACGAACAACCTCCGAGGCTAAAGCAGGCGAAGCATTAAGCCCAACAGTCTGACTACGTCCCCCCCACCTCCCCAAGCCCCACGCCACCCCAGAAATGAAAACCCACAGTTCGAGGGCAGAGTTCAACCTCAGGGCAGGACGCGGCGGCGGCGGAGGCGATGGCGCGCCGCAGAGACACGCGCCTCAGGAGTGTCGCCATGGCTTCGGTGGTGGCGGCTTCGTCTCCTTGCCCTGCAGCCGCGGAGAGAAGATGGGGGCGGAGGGGGGCTAGGGTTTAGGGTTTTGCGCGCTCGTATTATTTAGCTCCGCAATATTTTCGGCCGCCTCCTCCTCCTTTTGTTTCGCTGCTCCCCATTCTCGGGCGACGGGATGAGCAAGAGAGAGCCGCCCCACTGGCCCGCACCATCGAGCGAACCCTCCGAGGACCACCCACGGGACCCACTTGTCTGTGTCAACAGACAGCCTAAGACCTGTGTGGACCACGTCCACGGAAGTACGACTTCCTTTTCTTGTTGTTTCCTGAGAAATGGCCCATACGGAAAACACGGCTGCTTTCTCTGCCTGGAAGGCCCAAATGGAAGGTAACAAGGAGCTGGCTTGGCCTGGCCCGGCCCGGCCCGTCTAGCACCTTCGTCTCCCTGGCCTTGCCACTTCTCCCCAGAGGTTTCAAGCAAGATCCAGCTGCTCTCCTCCAGTCCTCCTCCACGTGGGACTCGCGTGAATTCGCCGTCGTCTCCGATGTATTAGCTCGCCCGCCCCAAACCATCAGCTCCAGCTCCCCGTTGGGAGAGGCACCCTTTGAGTGAGATCCAATTCTCTTGGACAGCCATTGTCTGCCGCAGCGTTCGCGTTCGTTCCCAGCAAAGAGTAGGAGGAAGCCTCTTCCATGCCCATTTGCCCCCTTCTCGTCCCGCGCGCTCCATCACCGACTGCTCCCGCGGCATCACCAGTTCGCAGGAACGGCACCCTGCGGCGGCGTTTCACAGGTGCTTCGAGTTCACATTCTCTGAAGTCTGAAGTTTCTGTGTTTTGTGTGCTTTAGTCAAGTATAAGCGGTGTTCTTGGCGAGTTGTCCCTGCTCGTGGATCGCCAATTCGCCGCGCTCTAAATATTGGAGCCAGAGACTGAGAAATATTTTGCTTATTTGAAATTAGTCTAAGCTCTCGATTCGGTTGAGCTGAACCCGAATGCAGTGGACACTTAGCAATTGATGTACTTAACACTGCCTCATGTGCGGTAACTGTCTGATGTTTGTGTGGTTTGACACTGCTGCCAGTTGGAACAAAAGCAGGCATGGGCAGCAATGGTTTTGATTCAACTAATTTCTTTGGTATGGGGAAGGATGAACCAAATTTATCCCCATTTCTTCACAAGCTTTTTACAGAGGTTGGTAGTGTTTTCGCTTCTGTATGTTGTTGATAGCTAGAATGGAAACGAAACTCAATGTATTGGAAAATGACCGATGATTGTTGCAGTGGGATGACCGCAAGGCCAGGGGCTTGTTTCACCATGACATCACTGCCTGTGAGACCAAGGTTTAACATTCTCTCCGATTAACTGTCATGAGAATTTTGTGATATTTTTTCTGGCTAAATTTCCAACGATCATGTTGACAGGTGCTACCTGGAGAACACAATTTCGTGGCAACATTGATAGAAGGGCGTGACCAGAAGAAGCGACCGACTGAATTTGGAATGAACCAAGTTATCCAGCTATTTGATAGTGGCAAGTTCAATTTCACGAAAGTTAAACCAGAGGAGGTGATATTCAGATTCCAAGAAACTGAGAATGAGTCTGCCCGGTATTTTGATGATGCGCCTCACACTGTTTCGGCTTCACCTAGCGCCGTTTTGATCAACGTCAGTTTGTTTCCATCTCTTGCTGTTACTTCTGCCTCTGGTGGAATGAGTGCCTGAACTTTTGTTACCACGCTCTGTATTACAGGTGAGCCCAATCGGGTACTGTCATGCACTTTTGATCCCTCGAATCCAGGAATGCTTACCGCAGAGGATTGATCAGGAGAGTTTCTTACTGGCCATGTATGTCGCAAGGGAGGCAAGGGATCGCTTCTTCAGAGTTGGCTATAACAGTCTGGGTGCCTTTGCAACAATCAACCACCTCCACTTCCAGGTTAGCCATACTCAAACTCTTACTGATGATCTCTGTATTATGCTCTCCTCTCACTAATATTGCACCTCTCAGGCATACTATCTGAAAGTGCAATATCCAGTCGAAAAGGCACCGACAGAGAAACTAACAGTCCTAGGGAATGGCGTCAGCATTTCTCAGCTGGTGCAGTACCCAGTAAGCGGCTTTGCATTTGAAGGAGGAACGGGCCTGGAGGATCTCTCAACTGTGGTCTCAAATGCCTGCATCTTCTTGCAAGAGAATAACAGACCTTTCAATGTCCTTATCTCTGAATCTGGCAAGAGAGTCTTCCTTCTGCTACAGGTACGTAACAGAAATACAAACCCCAGCTTTACAAGCTCTGAACAGTGTTCATGATATAGAAGTGGATTACCGATCGACTTAACATTTTATCTCCTTCCGATACAACCAGTGTTACGCGGAGAAGCAGGCCCTTGGGAAGGCGGCCCGGGAGTTCCTAGACATGAGAATCAATCCGGCAGTCTGGGAGCTGAGCGGCCATTTGGTTCTGAAGAGGAGGAAGGACTACGATGAAGCATGTGAGGCGATGTTACGCGGGTTTTTGGTTGAAGCAGCCCTGTCTGGAGCAGAGTTCCAGGAGCTGAAGCGGCGCGTCCTGGAGTTTCTGACCAGTGCATGTCCTGAAGAGTAGAGATGAAACCGTTTTGAGGTACTGATCGGTGATCAGTAGTCGTAGGTTAACTAAGCTGTCAATTGTCAGTTTAGCATGTGTACCGAGAATTGTTCGTCTTTGTTGTACCAAATCCGGAGAACGAAGCTGGTGATGGATTGTACAGCTTTGTTGGTCTTTGAAGACGTGTGGGTGTTTTCAAAGTCTTGGGTAGGAGTACCATTATCTTTCACCGTGTGTTCCTTGCCGTATCGGATGACCGACCCGACCCACTTTGTCATGTGTTTGTGTCCCTGCTGTTTCGGCGCCAAACAAACTTATCTATTTGTGTAAACTGTTTGTAGCAACATGGCCTATTAGCTCAGCTGGTTAGAGCGTCGTGCTAATAACGCGAAGGTCACAGGTTCGAGACCTGTATGGGCCATTATTATTTTTGGCACGGGAAACAAATGCACCTAAAGTTTTATATCAAGAGAGAAGATAAAAACAGAGAACTGATCTCCACCGTGGTCGTGGAGAGGCGAGGGGGCCTTTGCCTACATATACCATTTCAGCAAATAGCCCAGGCCTCTCCACCAGCATTCTCTACTGCTACTCTGCCCAGCCACAAGCAGATTCCCGGACCCGGAAGGGAAGCTATCCAAGCGATCGCTGCGCCGCACAGTGGCCCGCCATGCTCAAAGCAGGCAGAGGGAGTGGCGGAGAGTGCTCCACTGTACCACTGGACAGCTCGGAGCGTCAAAGCAATCAATAGAGGGAGGGAGGTCACTGTACCACGCTGCCCACGCCATCCATGTCTCCACAGCGGCCACACGCAGTTCGCGTGTTATCGAAGGCGCGCGTGGCACACGACCATATTATTCTTGAATCAAAGATCGCGAAATATGGAGATGGACCGCTCCCAGGCCCCAACCGCCGCCTGCCTCCAGAGAGATCGTCGTGGCGGTGGATACTCCGCGCGACAACCGCGAAAGCACTCCGGAAACTTGTTTCCCGTCGGTCTATTGGCAAACCACGGCGGGAGCGCATGCAGCCCGGCCAGGGTTCAGGTCCGGATACTCACGAGTTTTTTTTATAAAAAAAACTTTCGACGGATGCTAGTTTCTGGATTGATCTCTTTTTTTACACGTGAGCCATGTGCTGATTCAATCCCATTATGGAGCAAAACTGAATTATACCACCTCCGTTTTAAGGCTTAAGCATATAACTTTTTTAAAAAAATCAAACCAACTAATATTTAACCAAGTTTTTAGAGAAAAATATTAATATTTACATTACGTAATCCATACCCTTTCATACATCATGAAACATATTTTCACATGGTATTTATATAATATAATAGTTCTTGATAGTTTTTTCTAAAAGTTTGGTCAAATTTTATATGGCTTGACTTTTCAAAAAAAGTTATATGCCTTAAGCCTTGTAATGGAGGGAGTAATTGAAACATGATTATTTTGTTAAACACTCCCTCTCTTTCTCACACTACTCGGCACGTTAAGTTTGGTCGAATTCAAGCTTCATGATCTTTGACCAATTATGTATATGATAAAATATCAAGATTTGGAATATATCAAATGTATATTATATGAAAATATATTGCATTATGTCTCTAATATTATTGATTACATTTTTTTTGTGAATCATTGATTACATATTTTAATTGTTGATATATTTTTTCTAAATAACTGGTCAACGTTGCAAAGTCTGAACTTGACTAAGACTATGGAGTAATATGAAACAGAAATTTTCCAAACTTGTATCAGAAGTTTCTTTTACCAAAATGTTTCATAATGTTAACCATGTGTTAATTTACATTCATAAAAAATTACTTATTTTTTAATTATTAGTTTTATATTAGACAACGTTCACTAATCTTAGAGCAGTCAGCGTTGGACTGCGCTCGGCATGGGTAGCCCGGCCCGGCCTGACCCGACTCAAAGGTTGGACTTTTGGGCCAGGCTCGGGATTCAGCTTTTTTTTCTCAAAGCCTGGCATGAAAACCTAATCATATTGCATACCCCTCTATCACGAATTAGATTCAAAGATTTGTCTAAATTTTGAATGTTTAGATAAATCTACGACATCTAATTGTAGATGAAGAGGTAATATTTTCATATTGTAAACGTATTTTACAAAGCAATAGTTAAGTTTAATTGTTTCAATCCATGCTCGGACTTGGCATATTTTGGTCGGACTTTCCAAAAAAAAAACGACTTAGAAAATAGGTGTAACCACGACCTATGGACGGCGATCCCCATGTCTTGTAGGGTGCTTACCTTTTTCCATACGGCTAAAACTAACAAATACATGTATCTAGTTGTGTTTCTCTCAGTCTTACTTTGTTCAATTTTTAAATTCATCTTCTCTGTTTTACTTTTAAACCGGGGAAGAAATAGGACATTTTCATGTATTCGTTCCCCGCTCCATGACATCTTTGCGTTCGATATGGACATGGGTCCTACCCTCCCTCTCCCTCCTCTCACCATCTTCGTAGTCACCAATCCATCATGTTGCCGCCCCTAGAGCTAGGATTTCAGAAATATAAATATTTCATCAAGAGAAGCACCTGGAGCACTTGGACCTCACCAGATGAGCCATGGGGCCCAAAAGAGCTCAGGTGGCACGCTCAGTAAGGGTGTGTGCGCCACCCATGCTCTTTGCCTCCTCTGTTGTCGATTCGCTTCGATCTTTCGCCCACCGCCTTCGTATGACCTAAAAAACACTATATGAAGGGTCCCTCGGGAGTTCCTAGAGAGAGGCATTGGAGAAACACTGAAACACTAAAATAGAGCTAGAACCAGCGAAGATTGGAGGGGGAAACTCTGCTAGAGCCGTCGTCGTGGGGATCTCTACCTTCTCCAATGTATCCAACATCATCACCATGGTGAAGAGGGACTAGTCCACCTTCGGACTATGGGTTTGTGACAGTAGCTTGATCTATTTCTCTCTTATCCTTCATAGATCTAGTACCATATGGGCTGCCCAACATGATTATGGTCATGTATGTAATTCATATGTGGTCGGTCTTTATTCTTTGATCTGATATATGAGATTGGAACATATTATGTGTAAGATCTATTGATAAATGCATATTATATACCCTGTTTTTAAATATATTTTCTGATCCAACTTGTACGCAAGAGCCTGTGTGGGAAAAGGTGTGTATTAGATGTAATGGCATGGTGGTAGTTGTTGGGTTTGCAGCATAGAAAACAAAAAATTCCTACGATAGGAACCACTAAGCACCAAGATCTATCTACTAGATACAAGCAACATGTGGATATACATCCATAGAGAACATATCCTTATAGACCGAACGAGGTTGTACTCGTGGATGATGTAGTCGAACGCATGCCAATCTCAAGATTGAGAAAAAGTCCAGCGTCGCAAATCAGCAGCGCGTCCGTGATCGCACACATGTTCAAGCCACCGAACAACCTCCGCTTCCTCGCTCCAGCGATGCAGCGGAAGCAGCAACTCCTTCCATACAAAAATCCACCGGAAACATGTATCTCGCTAGTCCGAGGCCATGGGGAATAATTGTAGAGGGGGACAGAGATCCTTCATGAGGAGGTGTAAGTGAGAGAGAGGGAGAAGGGGGACTTTTATAGGAGGAGGGGGCATCCCAAGGGGTATGGCCGGCGCATGGGGTCTGCCCCCACCCCTTCCTCCATTCATGTGAGTGGAGCTCCCACTCAAAAAATGTCCCTCCATATTCTCCACTCAAAATCCCACTCAAAATTCCCATTAAATTTCCACCAAATTTAATGTAATCTCTCATTAAATAAAACTCCTTTTACTTATTTATTCAGAATTTTTTCAATTACATTAATTAACAAACATTCACATAAAACCCTTGCTACTTTTCAATTTCACATGCAGAAACAATTTCAGCAATTTCACCCGAAACAATTCCTGTGTCCATTGAAATAATTCAAGCGCTTTGTAATTCTTTCGTCTAGAACATATTTGCTCCAAATGGTGTTAGTGTCTCTTAAGCGTGTCACTCTACGGTTCGCGAATAATGCAGATATGATCGAGACCCCTCTCGGATCAATAATCAGAAGCGGGACCTGGAGATCCATATTGACTCCCACACATTCAACGATTTCTTGTGATTGTGAGAACCTTTTACTCTAGTAACTTAATCCCTTTGTCTCGTGATATATTACATGTCCGAGATTCGATCATCGGTATCTCCATACCTAGTTTGATCTCGTTACCGATATGTACTCTTTTCTCGTTCCCGTGATATAATATTATAGTGATCACATCACTTGCTTGCAAGCTAACTAATGTGATTTCACCAAGATGGCCCAAAGTATATCTATACATCATCGGGATAGAAAAATTCCACTCTTGATCCATGAGCCTCTACACAACACCTTCGTATCACTGAACCCACCTTTATAGTCACCCTGTTACGGTGTGAGTTTGATGTTATCAAGATACTATTCTAGTGTTAGTGATTGACATGATCTCATGGTCTAAGGACTAGGATTACTTCGTATGATGTTATAGCAATATAAACACAATGACTTTGATCATAATGTTATACTTCGGATGAATGTTCATCACATCATTCCAATAATGTTGTGACCTCACTATTAACAACATCGAATATCCATGATCAGGAAATCTTGATCATCTTTTTAATCAACGAGCTAGTTTATATGAGAGGCATAACTAGGAACTTTCTATTTGTTTATTAAATACACATGTATTAGCGTTTCTGTATTAATACAATTATAGCATGCAAAATAAACATCTATCATATACTTGGAATACTTATAATAACAATTCTATTATTGCCTCTCGGGGCATATTCCCTTCAGTCTCCCACTTGCACTAGAGACAATAATCTAGTTACATAGTGATAAATCTAACACCCATGGAGTTCTGGTGTTGATCATGTTGGAGATATGCCCTAGAGGCAATAATAAATGTAGTTATTATTATATCTTTGTGTTTATGATAAATGTTTGCATTCATGCTATAATAGTATTAACAAGGAAACATTGATACTTGTGTGATTTGTAAACTTAATTTGAAGTCCCTAGTATAGCCTCTATACTTCACTAGCTTGTTGGTTGATTAATGATTGTGGTTTCCCTATCATGAACATTGAGATGTTATCAACAACAAGATCATATCGTTAGGAGAATGATATGGTGGACATACTCCTATAGATAAGCGTAGCATAAAGATCAAGTCATTTCATTAGTTCAATTGCTATATGCTTTCGATACATAGTAACCTAATTCCTTCGACCATGAGATCATGCATATCACCTTTCTGGATGGATGCTTTGATGACATCAAACACCACACCGTATGTGGTGGTTATAAAGTGGCATTGAGTGTTCGGAAAGTATTGGTTGAGACACATGGATCAAGAGTGGATTTGTCCATCCACATGACGGATAGATATACTGGCCCTCTCGGAATGTCATCCAATTAGCTTGCAAGCATGTGACTTGGTCACAAGGATCACATATCACGGAACGAGAAAAGAGTACTACTTATCAAGAATAAGGTTGAACTAGGTATGCGAGATACCGACGATCATAACCTTGGGTAAGTAACATATCGTGAGACAAAGGGAAATTGGTATCGTATGTAAGTGGTTCATTCGATCGCAAAGTAATCGTAGAAATATGTGGGAGCCATATGAATTTCCAGATTCCTCTATTGGTTATTGTTCGAGAAGTGTCTCGATCATGTCCGCATAATTCACGAACCGTAGGGAGACACACTTAAGGATTCGACGTTGTTTGAGTAGTTATGGTATTATGAGAAAGAGACCGAATGTTGTTCGAGTCTCGGATGGGATCCGGATATCACGAGGTGATCCGGAATGGTCCGGAGAATAAGATTCATATAAGGAAAGTCCTGCTTTGAGTTCGGGAATGATTCCGTGTTTTCATCGGGAATGTTCTAGAAGGTTCCGATTGTCCCAAGACTCCGGGGAAGGGTACATGAATGTGTCATTGATCATTGAATGATTGCATCATGTACTAAGTGTTATTGCTGTCCCAAATAAAGGATTAAATTGAATCCTAAAACAGAAAAGTCAAATGTCCATTTGAAAGTCAAACCAAAACAAGAAACTGTGGAAACAAGCAAGAGGAGTTGGAACCAACTGGAGGAGGAGTAGGACTCCAGCCGGGCGCCCAGCCCAAGGCCGACTTGGGAGGGACTCCTCCTCTCAAGGCCCAGGACCTCCCTCCCATAAAAGGAGGTGGCTCCTCCCATAGACGCTTTACTTTCTACTCTAGATCTCCGGTTAGAGCTGTTTTGGTTTAGAGCTTCTAATTGCTTTAGCCAACAGTTTAGAGCCTTCTAATTGGTTTAGAGCCCTCTAATTGGTGTGTCTAATTACTAGGCCACTAATCCTCTCTCTCATAAGCTCCACCATACTGCACCGGCTTAAGGCGAAGCCTCGGATCTCCCTCTACTTCCTGCCACGCCAGCCGCCGAATCGCGAGGAGAGTGCTACAACCTCCGTCACTGGAACAAGGGAGAGGAAGGTCTTCGCCGAGTACCGAACGTGACCGATCATGGAGCTGTGCCGAACGTGGCGCCGAAGGATCGTCCACACGATCTTGAGATCGGAAGAGTACGACTACATCACCCACGAGAATCCGCCTCGTTAACCACTTTGGAATCTTCGAGGGTGAGTTCCTCCATCGACTCGTTACAATCTAGTAGATAGATCTTGGCTTGTTTGTTTGTATGCGATAGAAAATTTTGTTTTCCATGCTACGAACCCCTACAAATGGTATCGAGCCGTGTCTATATGTAGATCTGTTGCGAGTAGAACACAATGGTCATTGTGGGCTTTGATGCTTTTATTGTAGATTGCTTTTGTGTACTTTGCATCTTGCGGTATGTTGGGATGAAGCGCCCGCTAACCTTACATGACATCGCTCATGAGACTTGCTCCACGCTTGACATGTAACTTGTATTGCATAAGTGGCTTTATGGGTGCATGTTTCTCCTAGCATAGTTAAGATCCAATTTACAACGGGTGATCAACAATGCTAGTATCAATGTTGTGGTTCTTGTTCGTAGTTAGAACGACACTTATTGAAAGCCCCAAACCACGTAAAATATGCAAAGAAAGTAGAAGCGTCTAACTTTGTTTTGCGGTGTGCAAATGATGTGATATGGCCATGATTGTGATTATATTCGATGTATGCAATGTTCCTTATTGTAAGTCGACAACCGCAGGAGCCATATGGTTGTCTTTAATTTCTGTTAAGACCTCGGTGTCTATTCAAAGTAGTTGTAATAGTTGAAGACAGTGGACGACAACCATGGAGAAGCGTCATTGACCTTGATGCAATGCCGGTGATGATGGAGATCATGTTCGTGCTTGAAGATGGAGATCGAAGGCACGAAGAAGAAAGGCCATATCATATCACATATATATTGAATTGCATGTGATGTTAATCCTTTATGCATCTTGTATTGCTTAGTAGACGACGGTAGCATTATAAGATGATCCCTCATGCACAACAATTTCAAATCATAAAGTGTTCACCCTTAGTTAGCACTGCTAAAGCTTGTTGTTTCAAGCACCACGTGATGATCGGGTGTTCTAGATTCTGCAAGTGTATACAACGTGAGCAAGCCATTTGCTCATGCGAAACTAAGGTTTGATCTTGACGAGCCTAGCATGTACGGACATGGTCTCGAACACGGATTACCGAAAGGTAAAGCATGAATCGATAGTAGATATGATGAACATGATGATTGTTCGCCATTGAAACTATATCAACTCTCGTGATGATCGGTGTTGATGTGGTGGATTTGGTTCGTGTGATCACTAAAACAATGTGAGGGATATTGTTTTGAGTGGGAGTTCACCTAGTTTAATTTCATTAATTAATTTGAACTCGATTTGTCATAAACTTAGTCTAAACTATTGCAAATATGTTGTAGATCAATGGCAGCCCCTACCATCAATTTTAATGCTTCCTAGAGAAAGAAAAGTTGAAAAACAATGGAAGCAACTTCATGATTGGTTCCGCAATTTGAGGATTGTCCTCAATTTGGTAATTTGACCTATGTGGATGCACATTGGTGACCCACCTGACCACCGCTTCGATGAAGTAAAGAATGTTTACCTCGCTCGGAAGAATCAAGACTCCATAGTTCAAGGTGCTATCTTGTATGGTTTAGAATCGAGCTTGTAAAAGGTTTGAAGAGTCGACCCACATGATATTGTCGAGGATCTCAAATTAATTTTTGAGACTCATGCGGCAATTGAAAGCTATGAGGCTTCGAAAAGTTCTTTAACGCAAGATGGAAGAAGGCAGGCCAAGGAGCATGTGCTTAAGATGTCCAGGCACGCAAATAAACTTCAAAGCTTGGGTATAGTGATTCCTAATGCTTTGGGGATTTACCGTGTCCTCAATCACTACCACCAAGTTACAAGAACTTTGTGATGAACTACAACATGCGTAACATGAACAAGACGTTGCCGAACTCTTTGCCATGTTAAAATCTGCGAAGTGGAGATCAAGAAAGAGCACCAAGTGTTGTTGGTCAATAAGACCACCAAATTCAAGAAAGGCAAGTCTAAGCAAAAGGGACACTTCAAGAAGGGTGGTAAGAAAGGCCACGACAAAGAAGACCAAGGCTGGACCTAAGCCTAAACCGAGTGCTTTTACCGCAAGGGAGAAGGTCATCGAAGCGGAATTGCCCAAAGTACTTGGCGGATCAAGAACGGCAACATCAAGAAGAAAGGTATATCCGATATACATGTTATTGATGTGTATCTCACTAGTACTCGTAGTAGTGCGGTATTTGATAATCGGTTAGGTTGCTCATATTTGTAACTCAAACAAAATGCGTATAAACGGAAGCTAGCGAGGAACGAGGTGATGCGCTGGGAAACGGATCAAAGGTTGATGTGATCGCGGCACACTACCTCTTCATCTACCATCGGGATTAGTTTTATACTTAAATAATTGTTATTTAGTGCTGCTGAGCATGAACATTATCTCGGATCTTGTTTATTGCGAGACGGTTACTTGTTTAAGTCCGAGAATAATGGTTGTTCGATTTATATGAGTAATATGTTTTACGCACATGCACCTTTGATAGATGGTCTATTCTTATTAAATCTCGATAGTGGAAATACACATATCAACAACATTGAGGCTAAACGCTTGAAATCAAGCGATAATTAGACCTATATGTGGTCGTCTTGGTCACATCGGAGTGAAACGTATGAAGAAACTCCATTCCGATGGACTTCTTGAATCACTTGATTTTGAATCACTTGAAAGATGCAAGCATGTCCGATGGGAAAATGACTAAGACTCCATTTTCAGTATGATGGAGCGAGCTACGGACTTATTGGAAATCATACATACCGATGTGTGTGGTCCAATGAGTGTAGCATCGCTGGTGGTTATCGTTATGTTCTTACCTTCACGGATGACTTGAGTAGATATGGGTATATCTATTTCATGAAACATAAGTCCAAACTTTCGAGAAGTTTAAGGAGTTTCAAAGTGAGGTAGAGAATCAACGTAACAAGAAGATTAAATTTCTACGCTCGATCGTGGAGGTGAATATCTAAGTTACGAGTTTGGCGAGCATTTAAAGAAGTGCGAATACTTTCACAATTGACACCGCCGAACACCACAGTAATGGTGTATCCGAACGTCAGAATCGAACTCTCTTAGATATGGTTCGCTCTATGATGTCACTTACATTTACCGCTATCATTTTGGGGTTATGCATTAGAAACAAAGCATTCACTTTAAATAGGGCACCGTCTAAATCCGTTGAAACGACACCGTATGAATTATGGTTTGGGAAGAAACCCAAATTGTCGCTCCTTAAAGTTTGGGGATGCGAAGCCTATGTAAAGAAGTTACAAGGACAAGCTTGAACCCAAAGCGGAAAAATGCGTCTTCATAGGATACCCAAAGGAAACTATTGGGTATACCTTCTATCATAGATCCGAAGGCAAAACATTCGTTGTTAAGAATGGATCCTTTCTAGAGAAGGAATTTCTCTCGAAGAAGTGACCGGAAGGAAAGTAGAACTCGACGAGGTTGTTGAACCTTCTCGAAATTGCGAGTAGCGCAAAGACCGAAGAAGTTCTGTGGTGCCCGCACCAATAAGGGAGGAAGCTAATGATGATGATCATGAAACTTCGTTGAAGTTGCTCTGAGCCTCGGAGATCAACGAGAACTCGTACCACCTCCATTGGTATGATTCCGTTATGAATGTCATGGTGGTGGACAACACCGATGACCCCGAGACATATGAGGAAGCGATGATGAGCCCAGATTCCAATAAATGGCAAGAAGCCATGAAATCCGAGATTGGATCCATGTACGAAAACCAAGTATGGACTTTGGTGGACTTAACGGATGGCCTAAGGTGTCGAGAACAAATGGATTTTCAAGAAGAAAACAGATGCTGATGGTAATGTTACTGTCTATAAAGCTCGACTTGTCGCAAAAGGGTTTCGACAAATTCAAGGAGTTGACTACGATGAGACATTCTCACCAGTAGCGAAGCTAAAATCTGTGAGGATTATGTTAGCAATCGCTGCATATTATGATTATGAGATATGGCAGATGGATGTCAAACAGATTCCTCAATGGAGACATTGATGAAGAGTTGTATATGATGCAACCCAAAGGTTTTGTCGATCCTAAAGATGCTAACAAGGTATGCAAACTTCAACGGTCCATCTATGGATTGAAGCAAGCATCCCGGTTGGAATCAACGCTTTGATAAGGTAATCAAAAGTTTTGGTTTTATACAAACTTATGGAGAAGCTTGTATTTACAAGAAAGTGAGTGGGAGCTCAGTAGCATTCTTAATACTGTATGTGGATGACATATTGTTGATTGGGAATGATGTAGACCTTCTTAATAGTGTCAAGGAATATTTGAATAATAGTTTTCAATGAAGGATCTTGGCAAGCTTACATATTAGGCATAAAGATTTATAGAGATAGATCAAACGCCAAATATCATTGTCACAGAGTACATATTTGGACAAAGTTCTAAAGAGATTTGGAATGGAGGAAAGCAAGAAAGGGTTCTGCCCATGTTGCTAATACGACCTTGAGTAAAACTCAAAGTCCGACATCGGCGTAAGATAGAGAAAGGATGAGTAAGACTCCTATGCCTCAGCCATAGGATCTCGATGTATGCCATGCTATGTACTAGACCCGACATTGCATATGCCGTTAGTTTAACTAGCAGATATCAAAGTGATCCAGAGTGGATCATTGACAATGATCAAAACATCCTTAAGTACTTGAGAAGAACTAAGGATATGTTTCTTTCTTATGGAGGTGATGAACACTCGTTGTTAATGGTTACACCGATGCTAGTTGGAACACCGATCCAGATGATTCTAAATCACAATCCGGATACGTATTTATTTTGAATGGTGCAGCTAATGGAGGAGTGCAAAGCAAAGCGTTGTGGCGAGATCTTCAACTGAATCGGAATACATGGTCGCTTCGAGGCTTCACAAGAAGCGATATGGATGAAGGAGTTCATTACAGTGGGTGTGGTTCCAAGTCTGGACCCAATGTCTATCTATCGTGATAACATGGGCGCCATAGCCAATGCGCAAGAACCAAGGTCACACAAGAAGTCAAGCATCAAGTCGCTGCTTTCACGCTATTCGAGAACATATCCAGATGGGGATATAAAGATTTGCAAAGTACACAGATCTGAATGTGGCGGATCCGTTGACTAAACCTCTCCGAGGGCAAAACATGACCAACACCAAACTGCCATGGGTGTTCGGTATATTACCATGTAATCTAGATTAGATGACTCTAGTGCAAGTGGGATATGGTTGGTGGTATGTCCTAGAGGCAATAATAAATGTAGTTATTATTATATCTTTGTGTTTATGATAAATGTTTGCATTCATGCTATAATAGTATTAACAAGGAAACATTGATACTTGTGTGATTTGTAAACTTAATTTGAAGTCCCTAGTATAGCCTCTATACTTCACTAGCTTGTTGGTTGATTAATGATTGTGGTTTCCCTATCATGAACATTGAGATGTTATCAACAACAAGATCATATCGTTAGGAGAATGATATGGTGGACATACTCCTATAGATAAGCGTAGCATAAAGATCAAGTCATTTCATTAGTTCAATTGCTATATGCTTTCGATACATAGTAACCTAATTCCTTCGACCATGAGATCATGCATATCACCTTTACCGATGGATGCTTTGATGACATCAAACACCACACCGTAATGGTGGTTATAAAAGTGGCATTGAGTGTTCGGAAAGTATTGGTTGAGACACATGGATCAAGAGTGGATTTGTCCATCCACATGACGGATAGATATACTGGGCCCTCTCGGAATGTCATCCAATTAGCTTGCAAGCATGTGACTTGGTCACAAGGGATCACATATCACGGAACGAGAAAAGAGTACTTATCGAACAAGGTTGAACTAGGTATGCAGAGATACCGACGATCATAACCTTGGGTAAGTAACATATCGTGAGACAAAGGGAAATTGGTATCGTAAGTCAGTGGTTCCTTCGATCGCAAAGTAATCAGAGAAATATGTGGGAGCCATATGAATGTCCAGATTCCTCTATTGGTTATTGTTCGGAGAAGTGTCTCGATCATGTCTGCATAATTCACGAACCGTAGGGAGACACACTTAAGGATTCGACGTTGTTTGAGTAGTTATGGTATTATGAGAAAGAGACCGAATGTTGTTCGAGTCTCGGATGGGATCCGGATATCACGAGGTGATCCGGAATGGTCCGGAGAATAAGATTCATATAAGGAAAGTCCTGCTGAGTTCGGGAATGATTCCTGTTTTCATCGGAATGTTCTAGAAGGTTCATTGTCCAAGACTCAGGGAAGGGTACATGAATGTGTCATTGATCATTGAATGATTGCATCATGTACTAAGTGTTATTGCTGTCCCAAATAAAGGATTAAATTGAATCCTAAAACAGAAAAGTCAAATGTCCAGTTTGAAAGTCAAACCGCAAAACAAGAAACGTGGAAACAAGCAAGAGGAGTTGGAACCAACCCGGAGGAGGAGTAGACTCCTCGGGCGCCCAGCCCAAGGCCGACTTGGGAGGGACTCCTCCTCACTGGCCAGGACCTCCTCCCATAAAAGGAGGGGCAGGGCCTCCCATAGACGCTTTACTACTCTAGATCTCCTTAGAGCTGTTTTGGTTTAGAGCTTCTAATTGCTTTAGCCAACAGTTTAGAGCCTTCTAATTGGTTTAGAGCCCTAATTGGTGTGTCTAATTACTAGGCCACTAATCCTCTCTCTCTCATAAGCTCCACCATACTGCACCGGCTTAAGGCGAAGCCTCGGGATCTCCCTCTACTTCCAGGTACCACGCCAGTCTTCGAATCGCGAGGAGAGTGCTACAACCTCCACGCTTTCTGGAACAAGGAGAGGAAGGTCTTCGCCGAAATCGAACGTGTGACCGATCATGAGCGCCGAACGTGGCTGGAAGGATCGTCCACACGATCTTGAGATCGGAAGAGTACGACTACATCACCCACGAGAATGGCCTCGTTAACCACTTTGGAATCTTCGAGGGTGAGTTCCTCCATCGACTCGTTGCTACAATCTAGTAGATAGATCTTGGCTTGTTTGTTTGTATGCGATAGAAAATTTTTGTTTTCCATGCTACGAACCCCTACAGATCATGTTTTGCCCTAGGAAGAATTTTAGTCAACGGATCTGCTACATTAAGATCCGTGTGTACTTTACAAATATTTATATCTCTATCCATGACATGTTCGTGAATGGAGTGAAATTGGTGCTTAATATGCTTGGAATTCTTATGAGACCTTGGTTCCTTCGCATTGGCTATGGCTCCATTGTTGTTACAATAGATCACAATTGGGTCCAACGCACTAGGAACCACACCTAGTTCGGTTATGAACTCCTTCATCCAAACCGCTTCCTAAGCATTATATAAAAATGAGAGAAGATCTAAAAAATTAGATAAAAATCATTTTTAAGTAAAGAAATGAATATATTTCACTAGAAAAATGTTGAGTATTTTAATTCATAAAGTTTTAGGAATTTTAAAGAAATAAAAGAATGGAAGGGTTTAAAAATCCTTATTTTTACTCCCTCTGGTCCATATTAATTGTCACTAAAATGGATGTATCTAGACATGTTTTAGTGCTAGATACATCCATTTCAACGACAAGTAATATGAATCGAAGGGAGTATAAAAATAAAAGTAATGTATTTTATTTTACCTTTACATAAAAATAAATTCCTTTTTACTTTGTTTAAAAATTTTAAGATTATTTTCTGTAAAAGAAATAATCATATGTCCTTATAAATAATTTTAACATCTTAGAAGTTTCTTTTAAACTTAATAGTATGGGTAAAACATGCAAAGAAGGGTATTAAACTAAAAAATTAAGTATTGCATGCCATCTATGCATAAAGACATTATTTTCTTCTTTAAAAATTGCGTTTATCAGGTAATGATAGTGTTTTGTAGAAACAACAAGTCAAAGCATCTGACTACATTACCTTGCAATTACAAGGCAAGTTTATCATTTGCTCATGTCCTTAGATATGTTTAGAAAGTATTTATGACTTCTATGGTATTACCTATGTTCAAAAAGGAGTCAGAAAGATTATTTTCACAATAATTTGAAATATTGATGTGTTTACAAAGTATTTAATACTAGCACACAATAAGATGCAAAACAGGTATCAATATCATATGTATGTTGTGATATGATATGGTCCTTATTGCGCCTTGATCTCCATCAAGCGCTCCGGCATGATCTCCATCGTGCCACCGGTTTTGACGCCAAGTCCACGGCACCACCAGTAGGTCATCCATCGGAACAATGACTATCACTACACAACTTAGTAACATAAATGTAAACTACTTTACCTTCGTAACAACCATGACCATATCCAATCACATGCCCCTCCTATAAAATAAAGTTAGACACCTCTACTTTATTTATTGCAAGTTTTACGTGGTTGTTAGGGATTTCACAATAGAACAGTTTCTAATCTACGAAATTTCCAACCACAACATGGATCCATATAGTTGTCTCTACTACACCCCTTTCGGGGCACTCCGTTGTAAATGCTATATCAACTATTGTAAGAGAGACAGACACCCGCTAGGTACTTATATAGAACAAACCGTATGTCGAGCGTGGAACCGGTCTCGCGTAAGAGTACGCGTAAGGTAAGTCTGGGCCGCTTCATTAAACAATCCCACGATATAAACAAGTACATGTGTAAGGGTAACAACTGTAACATCAATGCTCGTATAACACATGTGTGTATTGGCCGTACAACACTACCACACATAGATCGGCTCTAATAGCACTGTTGGGGTTCCGATACAGAAAATAATTTTTTTACTACGATGGATCACCCCGATGCCCAAGATCTATCTACTGTTAATGCAGTAACAATCGAGAGGTTTCAGATACATACCCTTGTAGTACGAAAGCGGTTAACGTTCCGAGGGGAACGTGGTTGAAGTAGTCATGCTCGTAGCCAACCTTGAGGTCACGAAGATCCTCGCAGGTCACTCCTTGCTCCATCATCTTGCAGCAGTATGGATCACGACATCCAAAGTGTCCCAAGTGTTGCACCTCGTGGCTTCATACACATACGTTGTACAATGAGAACCTCTGCTCCCTTGACCCTTACTTGGAGTGTGAAGGCATATCTCCGGCTCTTGGAATCCCTACAACGTAATGACGTGATATAGGTGTGACATCTCTTGCGCGAACAGCCCTGGGCCGTGTCAGCGCGTGGAGACAACTAGAGAGAGAGATTGGAGAGGAGGAGGAGGAGTTCCCAACTCATGGGATCCAATCGTATTGGTGTGTTACTCCAAGGGGAGAGGGGACCTCTTTATATAGGGGAGGAGTGGGCAGCCTTGCCCCTCCCCCAAGCCAACCAGGAGACTGCCAAAGGGAAGGAGAGGCGTCCCTAGGGCGCCCCAAACCCTAACCCTAGCCGCCGTCCAGGGGGGCAGACCTAGGTGCCAAGGCCCTTCTCCCTTTCGGTTTCCCTCATGGGCCCTTTTGCCCTAGGAAACTTGGCCCATTAGTTGAATACCCTTTCAAATTAGATTTTAATATTATATCTAATATTAATTATATTAATTAATATGTAAATACATATTACCAAATCCGATTTGACCCGAAACACCTTTCGGCCTCCCTTCTAAATCCTTCGAACAACTTCAGAACTCCCGGAATGATTTCGGTCCTCTCACCAGAACTTTTCCGGTTTCCTTTCTTTCTCCGAACAACTTCGGATCGCTCTCCGTAGAACAATTTCGGCTTTCTCTTTCTCATCTATGATTCCAACTTACAGATAATCTCTAGCTCATCGTATCCTTAAGTGGATCCCCTCACGGCTCGGGAATGGCACATACATGATCTCCATCAATGATCAAAATCGGGACTAGGGTGCCCATGATGACCCATGTACATTCCAGATTGAGGATGTCGTTTGAACCATAAACGTCGAGTCTAATTCCCTTTGTTTCTTCGATACTACTTGTCCGAGATCCCATCGTTAGGTATCTCCATACCTTGTTCAATATCATTACCGACAAGTACTATTTACTTGTTACCGCGAGATTACATTCGTGTGACCTAGTCACATGTTGCAACATTATGGATGTAATCTCACCAAGTCGTCCTAACTGTATATTAAACGTCACTAGGTGAACAAATCCCGATCTTGATTCATAGGCCTTGATATGTCGTAAACGTATCTATAATTTTTTATGTTCCATGCTTGTTTAGTATCAACTTTGTTTTGCTTTGTCTACACTTTGAGGTATTTTTATACGTTTTATGGCACTAATCTATTAACAAGATGCCACAGTGCCAGTTGCCTATTGTTTTTTGTTCCAGAAAAGCCAGAAAATGAATATTTCTCGGAATTGGACGGGACAAATGCCAAAGTCAGTATTTCACCGAGGAGAACATGGAGCTAGAAGACGAGACGGAGGAAGGCCTCGAGGGGGCACACAGTTGGAATTATGCCCTAGAGGCAATAATAAAGATGTTATTATTATAATTCTTATTCATGATAAAGTTTATATTCCATGCTAGAATTGTATTAAGCGGAAACTTTAATACTTGTGTGGTTTATGAACAACACCATGTCCCTAGTATTCCTCTATGGACTAGCTCATTGATTAATGATGGTTAAGGTTTCCTAACCATAGACATGAGTTGTCGATTAATAATGAGATCATATCATTGGGAGAATGATATGATGGACAGACCCAAACTAAGCGAAGCAATTAGATCATGTCATCGTGTTCATATTTGCGAAGCTTTTCTTATGTCAAATATTGTATTCCTTAGACCATGAGATAATACAACTCCCTGGTATCGGAAGAAAGCTTTGAGGTCATAAAACGTCATCCAATGAGAGGGTGATCATAAAGGTGTCTCTCAGGTGATCGGAAAGTACCTGTTGGGTTGTATGTATCGAGATGGGATTTGTCCCTCCCAAGTCGTAGAGATATACTTCGGGCCCACTCGGTAATCGATATCAACACCGCTTGCAAGCATGTGGTTAAGGAGTTAATCACAAAGTGATATCAGATTATGGAAAGATTAAAGTACTTGCTGTGAACGAGATTGAACTAGGTATGACGGTACTGACGAACAAATCTCAGGCAAGTAAAATATCGCGAGACGAAGGGAATATATATATGGGATTGATTGAATCCTGGCATCGTGGTTCATCCGATATGATCATTGATGAATGTGTGGGAGTCAATATGAGTTTCCAGACCCCGCTATTGATTATTGCTAGAAGATCATGTCTGCATATTCTCGAACCCGAAGGTTCACACACTTAACGGGTCTCGACACTAGGATAGATTGGATAATTGGTTTATGATTTTTTGTTCGGAGTCTCGGATGGGATCCGGGACATCACGAGATATTCCGAAATGGTCCGGAGAATAAAATTCATATAAGGCAATGCAGTTTTTGGAGTTCAGAATTGTTTCGGGTTAATCGGTATTGTACCGGAAGCTTCTAGAACCTTCCGGAGGGGGACCAATGTGGCCCCACCTGCCGGGAGGGGGCATGGGTCTATGAGGGAGTGCCCTGGCCGCATTGGGCCAGGGGCACAAGGCCCCATAGGGCCCAGCCGGCCAAACCTAGGGGAAACCCTAGGGGAGCTTCTAGAAGGGGGGACTTGCCCCCACTCCTCCCTCCTTGGCCTCCGGCCCTAGGGTTTGGGGGAGGGGCAAGGTCTGGCCGCCCACCCCTCTATATAAAGAGGGCTGGGGGCGCACCCCCTCACACACCTCCTCCTCAAACCCTAGCCGCCCTGCTGCCCTCCTCTTTCTCCCTCCCGACTGCGTGTAGGCGAAGCCCTGCTGCAGAAACTCTCCACCACTTGCACCACGCCATCGCGTTGTAGATCCAATCCATCTCTCCACCATACTTGCTGGACCGAGGAAGTAGGAGACGTCGAGGTGCCACACGGGTGCATCTCTCGGAGGCATCGCCACTTGCGGTGTTAGATCGGATCGGATCGCGAGGAGGAGAAGCGAGTACGACAACATCACCCATGTTCCGACGAACGTTCCGCTGTGCGAATCTTCAAGGGTATGAATGTAACATCCCTAAAATCATGTTTTAAACTCATGCATATCATCCATGCATCCATGATCATGTAAGGTTTCATTTCAAAAATCAATTAAAAAACATGAGCATATGAGCTCATTATTTTATGTGGTCAACATTAAATCAAATGCTACTCTCCAATGAGAGATTGTTGTTCATGAATCAAACCTTGTTACTCTCAGATTGTTTTGCTTGATTACTAATACTTAAACAAAATTACAAAACAAATTTGATTTGAAAACCATTTTCAAAACCTATTTAAAACTAGTGCTATCTCACTGTTTATTTTGTTTTATTCCAAGTGACCAGGCAAGTGCAAAGTGACCACTTGGTTTTGTGCACAATTATATGAAGGTTGCGCTCTGCAAAAACCCAGAACAATTTGAATTCAAATGGCATTTTAATTTGTTTGAAACTGTATTCAGAAAATCAAAACAGAAATAGAAAAATGAATAGAGAAAAGAAAAAGGGTCGGCGCACATTCATTAACAGAGAAACCATTTATTTAGCCCACCCGGTCGCTTTCCTCTCCTCTCTCTCACACCCACACCCGCGCACTACCCAGACGCCATGGGCCCGAGCCACGCCACTCTTTCTTCCACCCCAAGACGCAGAACCTGCCGCCACCGTGCTTCTCCAAACCGCCGTGTTGATTCCGCTTAATTGCCATTGATACCGCGTGATCCTCGCCCGCCTCGGCTATAAGACCCTCCCTCGCGCTCATTTCCCCTCACCTAGCGCCACCACTCCGCCACGAGGCTGCACGAATTCGAGCCACTCCGCCGCGGCACAGACGCACTCCGACGACCAATCTCGGTGAGTTCTAACCGCCCCCCCTATCTTTGGTTCAAACCATCGTGACCAGCGTGTATTTGCGCGTTCACTGATGCCTTCTGTTTGCTTTCTCGTGACCCAGAGCAACGTCTTCGTTCACGCCCGCGACCACCTGAGCCGCCGCTCGACCGACGCAATCCGGTAAAACGACCGCCTTGCCTTCCCTCTGATGCTATCATGATCGCCAAGTCCTTGCGCACCTCCTAATCCATTTGGCTCGTGCCAGGCCGACGCAGAATCTCGGCAACATCTTCGACAGCAAGCATCTGACGCCACCAGCAACTCCGACGAGCCCCCTCGGCCACTACAGTGCACCCCTCGACCAGCCATCGCCACCTTGAGCATCAAAGGCACATGAGCTTGGTAAGCCCTTCTCCTCTCCCTGCGACCGGAACACCGTAGCAGCTCACAGAGACGCCGCCACGGCGCCAATAGTGTCGCCACTGGATGGTCAGGTTGCTTAGGATCGTTGGATCTAGATCCAGTGGATATGATAGATCCTAGGCGAAACGGTAAGATTAGATCTGGACCGCGTGTTTAAGTTAGATCTAACGGCTCACAGACGCGATCCAGCGCGAAGCGGTACCAACCAATGAGATGCCGCCGCGTGTCAGAGAGTTAGATTTAAAAATCAGATTTTGAATCTATTAGATGTTTGATTTTGTTTTAATCATAACTTTTGATTCCCACGTCCAAATTTGATGAATTTTATATCAATGGAATCAGGAGAGAAAGCCCTTTCCAAATATGCAATGTGTTTAATGTTTTGTTTCTGTTAAAATGGTTTTAATCACAGAAACATGTGTAGGTCTATTTTGTGCATATAAATTATTTGATAAATGTTTTAGTGTTCAAATAAAGATTATTGGGCAAGTTTTGAACTTGTTTATGAACCAATATTGTGCACTTGTCTTGTTGAGTATAGAAAATCATCACATATCATATTGCATGCATCCATATATTTTTGATTGTATTTATTTTGTATGTGATTTGGTGCTATCATTATATGTGTAGATTTTGGTGCAAATAGTGATTGTGATTGTGAGGATTGTAGCTACTCTCCAAAATACCAAGGCAAGTGGTGCTTCATGATTTATCCCTATGTTTTTCAAATATGCATTAGAAATATTTTGCTAGACTTGCATGGATAATTTTTGGTTTATATATATGCTATGCTTGGGAAATCCTAGTAGTTGTAGAATTGCTAGAAATTTCTAAGTTAAGATGTTTATCTATGCCATGCTTAGCCTAGCTAGTAGCAACCAAGGGTGATGAAATGTTCATGCTATGATAAAATATTTCTAAGTCTTTGGACTTGTGTTTTTACTTAATAAAACAACTAAGTGAATGAATCACCTGGTGGAATGGTTGTGAATGGGTTATGTTGAGTGGTTACACAAGGCCCATTTCTATGGTTTACCTTGTGTATATCACTTGGAAAGCCACCCAGAACAAAGGGATTTGAGGCCAAATGTTAAGAAGCTTCTAGTGTAGCCACTTGGCAATATGGGCTCACTGGATCACATAGGTTGCAATAACTTAGCCATTTGGACAGTTGGTGGTAGTGGGATGATAGGTTGGAACGCATCCATTTGGTCTAAGGGAAGGCTTCTGAAAGGTCCTGTCTTGGTGAAAATCAAGTCTTGTGGGGAAAGTGCACAACCTCTGCAGATGGAAGAATCTAAGTACTTAGCCATGTCCCTGGTATTGGACAATGTGAGCATCAAGACATGGAAGCTATCAAGAATCTCCCCATCCCAATTTCTAAGTAAAACTTGTGGTTGAACAAGGGTGAAGGACCCCAATGTCTATTGGTGGTTCCTTGGGAAAAGTTTTGACAAAGAAAAACTTAGTGTTTTCAACTAATAGGCAAAACCTATTTTGAGCAAAGCAAGCCTAAGCTACACTTAGACAAATTTCATATAGTATCTAGACCACCAATATTCTACTAAGGTATCACTTGCCAATAATATTCCAATGTATTGACGCACTGTGGCTGTAACTTGTGATGTTGCAGGATATTCTGATGATGATTAGGAGTCATGAGTCTACACTCAACATGCTTGCCTGTGGCACATGAAGATGAAGACTTATTTACCATATTACTTATTTAAACTCTTGTACTAGGCATGTGGCCATGGAGTTGTAAAGACTATGTTGTCTCTGGAATGACTGTAATAGTGACCTTTGTTTCTGTGTACTTCATCTTTAACTGTGGATGCTAGCATTGATCCAGGGACTAGCATTGCAATCACAGGGATCCTTTCCTTTACAAAGGAGGGATCTTACAGATGGTATCAGAGCACTGTGTTGCCTGTAGGATTATGACCCCAGGATTGTGAAAGTACAAAGGTAGTCGCCTAGAGGGGGGTGAATAGGCTTTTAAAATTATTACGGTTTAGGCTCAAGTAAATGGGGAATAAAACTAACGTTTAATTTATTGAGCACAAAAACCTAGCCACTAAGTTCACCTAGGTGCACCAACAACCTATGCTAAGAAATACAAGCAACAAGGTGATAGCAAGGTATAAATACTTCAAGCACGATGGCTATCACAATGTAAAGTGCATAAGTAAAGGGTTCGGTTGAGAGATAACCGATGGACGCGGAGACGAAGATTTGTTTCCCGAAGTTCACTTCCAAAGAAGCTACGTATCCGTTGGAGAGGTGCGATGGCGCAATTCTCTCCGAACGCCACAAATGGCTCACCTCGAGGTGTGGTGGCTCGATGCTCACCCAACGCCACACAAGGCCTCACCCCGGATGCGGAAGCACGCAACTCACCGACGCCACAAAAGGCTCACCCTATTCTCCCAAGTGCGCACCACAAAAGGCGGGCACTTGCTCCACTATGGGACGCTTGAGGGCAGTCACCGAACCCGTAGAAGATTGGGGCTAACTCCACAACTCAATTGGAGGCTCCCAACAACAAAGACACAAAAGGCCAACAATGCCACAAAAGGCCAACAACGCCACAAAAGGCTACAAGACCACAAAAGGTCAACAAGACCACAAAAGGTCAACAAGACCACAAAAGGTCAACAATCCAACCACACAACCATCTAGGGTTCCAAGGAACCCAAGAGAAACAATCTCACAAGCTTGAACTCGCCGAATCTCCGAGGAGAACTCAAACCTATCCACCAAATGCAAGGGCAAGTCCTTCTCTCCCAAATTCCAACAAAGCTACAAAAGCTATTGGGGGAATAAGGGAGGAAGAACACAAGAGGAGAACACAAAACTCTCCAAGATCTAGATCCCAATGATTCCTTCACAAAGAAGGGATTTGACTTGGGGGGATTGTAGATCTAGATCTCCTCTCTAAAATCCCTCAAAAAGATGCAAGAATCATAGGAGGGGAAGGGAGAGGGAAAGCTTCTTCAAGGTTAACAATGGAGGAGAGAGAGAAAGCCAAGAACCAAGAAGAAAAGCTAGTGCCCATGAAGGGCAAGAGGAGCCCCTTTTAAAGGGCTCCCAGATCTGCCCGTTATGGGCAATCGTGACACCTGGCCGGAACTTCCGGTGGGAGGCGAGAAACTGAAAAAACGAATCATGGCCAGAACTTCCAGCTCTGGGCGGAAGTTCCGCCCAGCCTGGCTCCAACGGTCATCAGACCGTTGACGCCCGCTCCAGAAGCGCAACCGGAAGTTCCGGTCAAATGCAGCCGAAGTTCGTGAACTTCCGATGCAAGTTCCGACAAATAGAATGCTTCAAATGTAGGTTACTTGGCGTGAAGAAGACTGGAACTTCCACCGAACTTTCATGAAAAGATGCCCTAGCGGAACTTCCGGTGGGAAGCCGGAACTTCCGGTCAGGGAAATTCCAGAAACCAGAAAACCAGAAACGCAATAACTTTTGCATCCGAACTCCAAACGGGATGAAATATTGGGTATCACCTTGGGAGAAAATATCTTGAATATATATGTGATCTATCCCCCAAGGTGTGGAGCCGGAAAACTCGCAAGATCAAAAAAACCGCAATAAGGTATGCAAGTGAAATCCTTAGATGATGAGCTAGAGCTTGTTATGATGGTGACCACAAGCTCTAGATCCTCTCATGGACAAGAACCAAATAATAACCAAGAAAGATGATGATATGAATGCAAAGGTTTGAGCTCTCCGAACGATGCAAACGAGACACCCGCTTGAGAGCCCCTCTTGATAGTACGGCTATCTATCCTAAACCCGGTCTCCCAACTAACAACACGAGACCGGCAAAAGAGAAGCCCTATCAACATACCTTTGCCTTGAGCGTCCCACTTGAACTTGATGTAGACCGTCTTGTTTTTCTATAGTGGGAACACCTTTCTTGTTTGCTCTTGCTCGCTCTTGCTTGATGAAGACTTGCAAAATGCTCCCCCATACTCCATGGGGAAACCTCTTCTTTGAACTTGTCTTCATCATTCCATGAGCACGAGGATGGCAAGCTTCAAGCATGAGATCTTCTAGAGATGGCGCATCCTGAGCTCGTCCTTCTTCATCCTAACTTGAGGTTGATCCATCTTGATGCAACTCTTTGCACATGCCTTGATCGACCTTCAAGCTCCTTCTTTCTTCATGATTCCAATGGGCACAAAGCCCTTGGACATTTCTTCATCTTCCAACCTTGAGACCAACACATGGCCCAAGCGATGCCAATAGACAAACCTACAAGTGAAACTCAATTTACACATTAGTACATAGAGATTGTCATTAATTACCAAAACCACACATGGGGGCATACATGCCCTTTCAGATTGGAAACCACTAAGGAAAAATTTTCAACAACTTCCACACTTATCTTTTCTTCTCGTAAACTTTTCTAATCTTCTTTCTCATCTCTATTTGTAGATGAACTCCATCAACGAAGACGTGAAGAAGGGACCACTCATGACTATGACTTTGGAATGTGAGACAGAGTTCCCCAAGGCTCTCAAGGACCTCATGGTTTCCATGGGAATACATGGTGCAACTGTGTACAAAGGTTTTCCTGTGATGGATGAAGGAGTTGAGTACTGGTGGGTGCAACTTCACTTGTATAAAAACAAGGAAGACAACCACAAGGACTCAGGATTCTGCATGGTCACCAACACAATGATGCACACCACATTCTTTGATTCAGCAAGGGATGCATCTTGGAGGGCCATCAAAGAACTTGGTGATAGAATCAAGTGCAGAATGCTTAACACCCAGAATGACCTTAGGGAAGAAAAGAAACATACCCAAGAGCTAGAGGCTACCAATCAAAGTTTAAGGAAAGACATCATAGACTTAGCAATGGAGTCATGTGATCAAGACAAACAGATTGCCTCTAGGGATACCCTGTTAGCCAACTTGGCAAGTGAGATGGGATTGTAAGCGTATTTCGTTAGTTGGACCACCACACTTATCATTTTATTTTCCAAATGATGTTTAAAATAAGATGAACCTTAGTTGATTGTAATGGATCCAAGTATGCCATGACTTGTGTGTTTTGATTTCCAAAGTTATGCATGTGATGCCTTGACTTGTGTTTTGTCTTAAATTGTGTTGATTCTAACTTTTTCTATCTTATTAAATAGATGCCTAATGTTACCATCAGCACTGCTGAAGAGTTCCAGGGAACTCGTTTTGGCCCTCGTATTATTGCGCTCACTAGTTTGCTCAATCTCCCTCTTCCTACCATCATGGTACTTCCCCTCACAAAGTTTGAGAGGAAAGACCTTTGGGGCTTCAAGGTCAATCAGCCCGGACGCCAGACTGAGCCTACCACAGAGGCTATCATCTTCAAGCTCATGCACGATGACAAGGAGAGAGGCCTAGAGGTAGTCATGCAGGACTTGATTGGACGTCTGTTAGGGAGACACTCTCGACAGTTTAGAGGTACTCACTTTCACACCTTCGGTAGACGTGATGAGGATGGTGAGGCCATTGACTTCGAGGACACTTCGCGGGAGACAGCAGAGCCGATCCGTCTATACCTCCAGGACTTAGAGGTTCTTCTTAGGCACGTGGAGACTGATAGGACCAACGTCATGCTTAGCAATGACGAACTCCAGGTGCAGCTTCGTGATAAGGACAAGCTCTTCGCGGAGCAAGATGAAATAGTCAAGGAGATGGAGGCCAAGTTTGAGAGTCAAGATAAAAAGTTCAAGAATCAAGATAAGCGAGTCCAGGATAGGAACAAGAGGATTCGAGACATGACTGCAGAACTAGAGAACAAGGACTTAGAGCTCGACCATCAGCAGACTGTGATAGAGAGGCTTCGTTCTCAGAAGAGGGCTCTCAAAGCCAAAGTAGAGACCTTGACCACCAATGTCGAGGAATACAAGACCGCTATGGAGAATGCAGGTCTTACATTTGTTGAGGAGGAGGTTGATGCCGAGGAGTAGTGATGACTACTCATTTATCATTTATTTATCATGCTTTCTATTGAGTCGCAATGACCATCCAACATGTGGATGGCTTGCTATTGGTGTGTTTACTTTGCAAACTTGTTATCTTTGTTGTTGAACTTTTATTATTATGATGCATGTTGGTCATTGTTTATGTGATGTATTGTGCATGTTAGCATCTATGGGTATCTCATTCTTATCTCTATTGAACAAACCACAGATGCCTCCCCGTCGTGCCAATCCCAACCCCAACAACAACATCACCCCTGAGATGCAGCAAATGATGACAGCTCAGACTCAGCTGATGCAAATGATGACTATGTTCATCCAGAATCAGAACAACAACAACAACAATAACAACAATAACAACAACAACCCACCGGGTTTTGACATGCTTACCAGGTTCTTGAGATTGAGGCCAGCAAAGTTCTCAGGAACAACTGATCCTATGGTAGCCAATGATTGACTATGCTCTGTGAACAAGGACTTGGTAACAGTTGGTTGTACTGATGAAGAGAAAGTCAGATTTGCAGCTCACTTGTTGGAAGGACCAGCAGCTACTTGGTGGGATAACTTCCAAATCACCACTCCCATTGAGGATGTGACATGGGCTATCTTTGAAGATAGTTTCCATACTGCTCACATCTCATCCGGAGTGATGAGTCTGAAGAAGAAAGAGTTTCATAACCTGAAGCAGCGCCACCGCAGCGTGGCAGAATATATTGAGGAGTTCAACAATCTGGCACGTTATGCACCGGATGAATTTGACACTGATGCTAAGAGGAAGGAAAAGTTCCTTGAAGGCCTAAATGATGAACTGAACCTGCAGCTATCAGTGGCCTATGTTCCCACATACCAGTCTCTTTGTGATAAGGCTGCTATTTTGGAGAACAAAATGAAGCAAGTTGAGAGTAGGAAGAGAAAGCACTCGGACAAGCACAACTCGGGATCGTCTCACAAGCGTTCCCATTATGATGATAGTGGGAGTTCAGGATCCCACAAGCATGGGAAATTCAACAAGCACCACAACCACAACCGTCATCATGACAACAAGAGTCACCGTAGTCATGACAATGACAAGTACAAGAATCACAAGGGTGGATATAAGAGCCACCACAGTGGTAGTGGAAGTGGAAGTGGAAGTGGAAGCCAGCCTGTCAAGAAGGATCTTAGTCAGGTTGAGTGTTTCAAATGCAATAAGATGGGGAATTATGCAAATGAATGCCCAGAAAAGAAAGTTGAAGGACCCAACAAGCCCAACCCTTTTCAGAACGGAAAAGTGAACCACATCAATGTGGAGGAAATCTATGAGGAGCCAGATGTTGTTGCTGGTAAGTTCAAACTCAATTCTGTTCCAGCATTTGTTCTCTTTGATACTGGTGCATCTCATTCATTCATACCAAGAGCATTTGTTGAAAGAAATGAACTACCGGTAGAAACTATTGGGTGCCCTATAAAAGTAAGTTATCCTGGCAGAGAAATGATAGTGAATTCAGGATGTCATGATCTAGTTATAGAGTTTGGAAAGTATAAGTTTCCCGTTAACTTGATAATCCTAAATTCCCAAGGATTGGATGTCATTTTGGGAATGGACTGGATGACTAAGCACAAGGGAGTGATAGATTGTGCCAACCATACTGTCTCACTCACAACTCCAGAACATAAAAGGATCATATTCAAGACCAGTTTTGAATCAAAAAGGAGTGAGCTAAATTCTCTTAAGAGGGTTAGCATGGACAGTGTGACAATTGTGAGCGAATATCCAGATGTGTTCCCAGAGGAATTACCGGGAATGCCACCTGATAGAGATGTAGAATTTCTTATTGACTTGCTACCAGGATCTGGACCAATAGCAAAAAGACCGTACAAGATGTCAGTTGATGAGTTGAAAGAACTCAAGAAGCAGCTTGGAGAATAGTTGCAGAAAGGTTTTATCCAACCAAGTTCCTCATCTTGGGGAGCACCAGTTTTGTTTGTGGAAAAGAAATATAGAAGTCAAAGGTTATGCATAGATTATCGTTCACTCAATGAGGTGACTATCAAGAACAAATACCCTTTACCTAGAATCAATGACTTGTTTGATCAGTTAGAAGGAGCCTGTGTGTTCTCAAAGATTGATCTCTGGTCAGGTTATTTCCAGCTCAAGATAAGATAACAAGACATACCTAAGACATCTTTCACCACAAGGTATGGATTGTATGAGTATACCGTGATGCCATTTGGTTTGACCAATGCACCAGCATACTTCATGAATATGATGAATAAGGTGTTCATGGAATTCGTTGATAAGTTTGTTGTCGTTTTCATCGATGAAATTTTGATCTACTCCAAGAGCAAAGAAGAGCATGAAGGACATTTGCGCTTGATACTTGAGAAGCTTAGAGAGCATAAACTGTATTCCAAATTCAGCAAGTGTGAATTTTGGTTAAATGAAGTTGGATTTCTTGGATACGTTGTGTCAGGAGATGGTGTAGCAGTTGATCCTGCTAAAGTTTCAGCTGTAACTGAATGGGAATCTCCTAAGTCAGTGAAAGAGGTTCGTAGTTTCCTTGGCTTAGCAGGTTACTACAGGAGGTTCATTGAGAATTTCTCCAAGGTGGCAAAACCTATGACAGAATTACTAAAGAAAGACAAGAAATTTTCTTGGTCTGAAGGTTGTGAACTCAGCTTTCAAGAATTGAAGAAGAGACTTGTGTGACAAGATCTTGTGTTTGCCTGATTTGGAGAAGGATTTCCAAGTGTATTGTGATGCATCTCATCATGGATTGGGTGCGATACTTATGCAAGAAGGAAAAGTTGTGTATGCCTCGAGACAACTCAAAACTCATGAGGTAAACTATCCTACTCATGATTTAGAGTTATCCTCCTGTCCATGCACTCAAGACATGGAGACATTATCTTTGGGAAAGCGATGTGAAGTGTTCATGATCACAAGAGTTTGAAGTATATCTTCACCCAGAAAGAAATTAACATGAGACAAAGAAGATGGCTAGAACTCATCAAGGACTATGACTTGAGTTTGCAATACCACCCCGGTAAAGCAAATGTTGTAGCGGATGCTCTAAGCCGTAAGGTTTTTGTGAATGGCCTTACTAAGGGAGAATTGTCAGATGATCTGTGTGCCCAATTTAGAGATCTCAGATTGGAGATTGTGCCTGAAGGACATCTCATGTCTTTGGATGTTCAACCTACCTTGTTGGACAAGATTAAAGAAGCCCAGAAGACTGATAGGGAAATTGAAGAAATTAAGGAAAAGATTGGCAAAGGAAAAGCCAAAGGATTCCATGAAGATGAACATGGTACTTTATGGCATGGAAAACGTGTCTGTGTTCCACAAGATCCGGAGCTTCGGAAACTGATTTTACAAGAAGCACACAACTCACCATATTCTATTCATCCGGGTAACACCAAAATGTACATGGATATGAAAGAAAGATTTTGGTGGAATAATCTCAAGAAGGACATCGCCGAACATATTGCTTTGTGTGATGTGTGTAGTAGAGTGAAAGCGGAACATTAGAAACCAGCAGGATTGCTTCAACCTTTACCTATTCCTGATTGGAAGTGGGACAAGATAGGTATGGACTTCATTACCGGATTACCAAGGACCAGGTTAGGATATGATTCTATTTGGGTAGTAGTGGATCGCCTAACTAAAGTGTCTCATTTCATACCCGTGAAGACAACTTACACAAGTGCTAAGTTAGCCAAGATCTATATGAACATAATTGTGTGTTTACATGGAGTACCCAAGAGTATTGTGTCTGATAGAGGAACTCAATTCACTTCTCACTTTTGGAGGCAATTACATGAGTCATTGGGAACGAGGTTGGAATTCAGCACTGCATTTCATCCTCAAACTGATGGACAAACAGAAAGGACAAATCATATTCTTGAAGATATGTTGAGAGCATGTGCGCTAGACTATGGAGCCAGTTGGGATGAAAGTCTGCCTTACGCAGAATTCTCTTATAACAACAACTATCAAGCTAGTATTGAGATGTCACCATTTGAGTTTCTCTATGGGAGAAAGTGTACCACCCCATTACTATGGAATGGTGTGGGAGAAAGAAGTTTGTTCGGACCGGAACTAATCAAAGAGGCTGAATAGAAATTCAAACTAGTTAAGGACAGATTGAAGATAGCACAGTCCCGACAGAAGAGCTACGCATATCCTAAGCGTAGAGAAATCACCTATGAAGTCGGTGATAGAGCTTATCTTAGAGTGTCACCACTTCGTGGAGTGAAGAGGTTTGGTGTCAAAGGTAAATTGGCCCCAAGATATGTTGGGCCATTCAATATTCTGAGTCGTAAAGGAGAAGTAGCTTATGAGATTGAATTGCCAGAGTCTTTGTCAACAGTTCATAATGTGTTCCATGTGAGTCAAGTTAAGAAATGTCATCCAGAAATGGAAGAAACTTCTTTGAAGGATACTATACCCTTGGAAGAGGTTCAATGTAACATCCCAAAAATATCAAACTTAGATCATCAAAACACTAATCCTCAAGTTTAGGGTTAACAAAAACTTTTCTAAATCAATTCATGAATGCATGTATATGTGTATGCATGGATTTTGAATTTCTTTAAAAACCACCTGGTTTGTGTGATCCATTGCTTGTAAAATGTTTCTTAGGTGAAATAAAAATCATCTAAAACATTCCCCACACTTTTCCTAAAGACAAGTAAATCAAAACAAATATATTAAGTGAATGGTCATTTTGGCCAATTTAACTCCCATGCCTACTTTGGCTGTCTCAAACTTTCAAAACCTAATGAAACTTTTACGGATCTTTGCACCCCTTGAATGTACTCATAACAAAGTATCAAGGCCCACTTTGTGATCATCCAGAAACTTTCAAATGCATAGTTTAAATGACAATTCAAAATTGAATCTTCTTCATATGGGAAGATCCCACTTTTTCAAAACCCACTCAAACAAGCTCAACTTTCAAAACGCAAGCATCTCAGACTCACCAACCAATCTAGCAAACCCACCAAAATCATTTCAAAATTCAAAACTTGATTTCATGCCATTTCATCAAACAGGTTGCAGACACAAATCAAACAAAACCACAAACACTATAGTGTGCGGTGTTTTGAGCCTAACTTGTTCGCTAGTTAGCTCTCACACAATCCAAGAGATCATCTAGAAAGGTTGGACCAACACTAGCACCTGTGAGCTTCCATTGCCATTAATGGTGAAATAAAGCACCCCATGTCACCCCAATGTTGACAGAAGCTAGGAGCAGCAGCAAGCCTAGCCAAGATGTCCGGAGGCAGCCACCGCCCACCGCCACGCTGTCCACCATGAAGGCCAAGCCCAGACCACGCGCACAAGACACGCCTGACCATGCCGGCGTGCGCCAGCGCCACCCGCGACCAGCATCACAGACGCGCCGCCTCACGCCGCACACGATCACCACCGACCCAGAGACCGCCAGACATCCCGTTTGCAGCCCGCCATCAGACCACCGCCGCCGAAGACGCCGCCTCTGCGTGAGCACCGCCTGTTCAGACCAAACCACACCGCCCCATGCCTCGCGACCATGTCGTTGAGCATCGCCAGAGACACAAGACCGCCCCTACCCTTGCCCATGCCATTAGCTGTAACGCCCCGACGAGCTCACCTGCGCCCGACGGTCCCTCGCCGACTATAAATAGAGGCCACCCCTCGCACGATTTCTTCACACCATCTCACCCCCCTCTCCCACCGACTGCCACACCATTCTCGAGCAAGCCAAGCACCACCTGGCCGAATTTCACGGAGCCTGCCACGGGAGAAGAAAGGAGCCAGCGATTGAGCCGCCCAGAGAAGCCACCCGGTACTAGGAGGTTCGCCGTCGACTTTGTCGTCGCCGCCTCACGACCTCGCCTGCATTCCGGTGAGCCCCAAGACCTCACCTCGCGCTAGGTTTCGTTCTCATGAGCTGTCTCGCGTCGACGATGACCCTCAGCCGTTGGATTAGAACTAGATCGAACGAACCACGTTGCCCCATACCGCTTCGCCCAGCCCCGTGTCACTGACGAGTGGGGACACCCACTTAAGCAGCCCGCGGGAGCACTGCGCTTAGCAGGCCGGCCCGTTAGAATTTCCCGCGCAGCCCAGTAATTCAAATTAAACCTTTTCTTTTTAAATTCAAACACACTTCTATACCCAACTTCAAAAATCAACCCAGATCGATTCAGTTCACCAAATTGGATGAAACCAATTTTGTTGGAAAGTTCTGTGAATGCTTAATCCAAGCCCATTGGATTCAAGTCATTTGGATCTGTAGATCACCCATAGCAAAAATAACAAGGCAGAAGCTTTTATGCATTCAAACATTTTTCAAATTTAAACCATAAAAGCTTTTGAGTTGATTCCAACTCTCAAAAATCACATTCCACCATACCTTTCAGAATATATAAAAATATATATAGGTTACTTGCAGAAATATTGTTCAAGCAATAAAAGAATGCTTCATAAGCATTTCTAGCCACTTTAATTAATTAAAATAAAAGGGTAAAACCTTATTAAATTGTGACACCACTTTAAATCACATTCCCATGGACTACAATATGTGGTGATGACATGTGTCAACATGATCCCATGTTTAGTTTGGAGAATATTAAATCTTAAGTAGTTTTTCAATGAGTAGAAATTACTTTTCTAAAAATAAAAAGACTTAAACCAACCCTTAACCTTGTAATGTTAGAGATGATGCTAGATCATCTATAGGACCCTTGTGTGTGATGATTGCAAGTAGTTAAGTATTGTTTGGTGATTGTGTACCTTGTATTTATTCATAGACGCTAGTACCGACCAAGGATACGAGGAGGAAGGAGGATACTACGAAGAGGAAGCCGAGGAGAACTTCAACCACTGCTCTGCACAAGGCAAGCTAGTAACTATGCAAGCTTATATTGATATTGATTGCAAGCCTAATACCCTAGTGAATGTGCAAGCAAACACTTGCAAGATACCCTACTGATGCCATAAACCCATACTTGTGAGATGATTACTTTATGCCTTAAGCATATGTGACCATACCCACTTGCTAAACCAATCCTAGTTTTATGGCAAGCATCTTACTTTATTTATTTATCAAAGCTTACTTGGAGTCTACCTAAGAGTTTGGTAGATACTAGACAGTTGTGCTAAAGGTTGCATAAAGAGCATAAAATTTGGCCTAAGCTAGAAACCTTGATATCAGCCTAAGATATAAGGTTGGACTTAGCTGAAACTCCACTAGTTACCATCCCCCATTAGTACTACCCCCACCTGTAGATGCTAGTGCTAAGCCTAAAACTTGATCAACCTTAGATGGGAATACTTGGTGGAAAAATGGTTATGAAAACCTTGGAATGATGGATCATTCTATTGAAATTTTTTGGACATGTGTTTCCAAACGCTTGATGATTACGGTGATGAAAATGTTGAGGCATGAGCCTTAGCACCTTTTATAAACTGATGGTTGTCTGGATGCGATACCATTCCAATTTTTAGCGTAAACCACAATACCCGAATATTGGGTAGGGCTTGATCGAAACTTATATACCTTAGTATTAGTTCCCTCACGGCCAAGGTCCGGTGAGGCTACCTTGAAGATTGTCCACATGCGGCAAGACCCAAGATGACGGTGGTCATGGTTGGGAGGCCAAACTCACAGGAGAGGTGCTTATACTAGGGAGTGTAATTGAAAGGTTAGGATTGATTATCCGTGACACGAGTATGGTGAATTCAGGATTTGTTCTGACGGATGTATCGAATGTTGTGGTGAAAGTGTACAATCTCTGCAGAGTGTCAAACTATTCGAATAGTCGTCATGTTATGGCTTGAGTGGCCATACTGTTCCCCCGTCAGACTTTTTAAAATGACTTGTGAAATGAATTGTGACTTTGACTTGACCACAACAGAGTTGTGTCCTGGAATACAAGATCCCACTTAGGAGTTATAAAATTGTGACTAGCTTTGGAACTTAGTAGTTATAAACCTGGATTTTTGCAAAACAACCCTAGAGCCTAGTGTCCTATTATCCAAGAAACCCCCTTTTCTTGTTAGTATTAGTTTGCGAGTACTTAAAGAGTACTCATGGATTTGTCCCTGGCTATTCCCATGGCCAGACTATGAAGAGGAGTACCTGGAGGATGGACCCCAGGAAGGTTACGACAACTAGGATCATCTCCCATCTTCAACATTGCCTGTGACCCCGAAGATGGAGCTTCGCCTACGCTACCGTTATTATTACGTATTCCGCTGCTTGATGTTGTTCTGAGAACTGGATCATGAGATCCCTATTTGTGTAAGAACTTATGTATCGTTTGTAATGGATGAAGTACTATGGTATCCAATTCTGTTATGTCTCGCAAAAATGGTAATCCTGGGATTGCGATGTATGGCATAACAGGCATCTAGGATTGAAAAAATCCGGGTGTTGACAAGTTGGTATCAGATCCATCCTGACCATAGGAGACCCTAGTTAGATTGGACGTGCAACCAAAAACTTAGTTTCAAAACCCAAGAACAAAACTATTTATGAAAACTTATTCTAATTCTTACCTCTTTAATTCTTTAATAAAACTTCATGTTCCTCAAAAACTCTTGCAAAATAGATAAAATTTTGACACACTTGATCACTTTGCTAATCAACTCATCCTCTATTTTTATAGATGGACGTGAAGTACAACAAGTTTTACCAACTCGGGAATGGAGGAGACCTTATCTTTGAGAGGGATCTGGATCAGCTTTCGGAATTTCTGGAGCGCCCGCATCCCGAGTTCTTCGGAGCTCGGCTCAATGATCAAGGGGGAGAAGATCTGCAGTGGCTAATTGTTGCAAGTCTCCGAGGAAAGATTGAACCTCCCACTGCGGAGGGAATTCAGTTTACCTTAAGGGAAAACAACTGGCTCGATGGACTTGCCAGAGCAATGCAGGAAGCTCTTTCCCGTCTATGTGGGCAGAGCATCAATCATATCAAGGGTACTCGCTTTGAGTTTTGCCCAAGACGTGATGCAAATGGTCAACCACCGGAAGCCCCATACCACCCCGAGTGAAGACTCAATTGGACCACCTTAGCTTCATGATGTATGATCGCCGCCAGGAATCGGACAACTGCCGTGACTATTGCAACCACAAGTCTGCCATCATCAAGACGAAGGATCAGACCATCGCCATGCTAGCGAGGAATCGCAAGTCTCGCCGCCGTCAGCTCGACAAGAAGGAGCGCATTATTGCCCATCTTCGCCATCGCATCTCATCTCTGGAAGAGACCATCCATGAGAGAGACATGCAGTTAGAGGAAAGGGAGAACGCCGGAGAAGATCTTCGTGGAGACCCTTACTCCTATCTCAGCGATGACGATGATTTTCTGGAGGATCAGGCCATGGACTTCTTCACCGATGAGGATGATTTCGCCTTCATCGATGATGCGGAAGATGATGAAGCCATAGACTCCAAGCAGTAGTAGCACTGAGCACTAGCGTAGTGAGTAGTAGTCGGTCCCACTGTATCGTAGTTTTCAGAATGGTTCTTAAAACCATATGTTTTTCTTTGTTGTGGTGTGTGTTGTACTGTGTGCTATGAGTGAATGAATGAAAAAGCAAGTTGCTAGAAAACTTGAGTCAAACTCTAAAAACTTTTCAAAGACCCAAAACCTTAGAAATTTCCCTCTTTTCTCATGATCTATATCAATCTTAAGATGCCACGTGGAGGAAGTGGTTCAGCCCCGGATCCGATGTTGCAGATCCTGCAAATGTTGACTTCTGACCGCAAAGCTGAAAGAGCGGAACGTCAAGCCAACCTAGCCACTCTGCAACAGATAGCCCAGCTAGCCCATAACAACCAAGGCCATGGAAATCAGGACAACCACGGATCTAAGCTCAAGAATTTCCAGAATACCAACCCACCCGTTTTCACCAAGTCGGAAGAACCCCTAGACGCTGATTGGCTGCAAACCATGGAAAATAACTTAGAAGCGGAGTAGAAGCCAACGAGAAAGTCTTGTTCGCCACTCATTATCTAGCCGGAGATGCGGGCATGGTGGAGCAGTGTTAGCAATGACCGGAGGCCAAATGATGACCGGAAGAATTCAAGGTCAAGTTTAGCGTAACCCATGTGCCGCCGTTTGATCAAGAGAATGAGAGACGAGTTCGGAGAATTGAAACAAGGAAGGATGACCAGTGGAATACCGTGACAAATTTTCATTAGCCAAGTATGCCCCGGACGAGATAGACACGAAGCCAAGAAGAAAGAAAGATTCTGAATGGTCGCATGACGAGATGCGGTGTTAGTCAATATCCCCTTTGCTGATATTGAATCCCTTGTCGACTCTGCTATCCAGATGGAAGGAAAGATCAACCAGGCCAACGAGAACCGCAAGCATCGCATGATGCATCAACCAGGAACCCATCAGACCCCAAAGTATCGCCCCAACCCATCTCCAGGATTTGCCCCAAGAACCAACAGACTTCTATGACCCGTCCGACCTATCCCAACCGTGGAAACCCTAGACCCGGAGGAAATGACAACAACCCCGCAACTCTAGCAATTTCACCCGTGCCCACCCAAGTTCAACACCAACAATGCTACCACCAACCCCAATATCGCCTTGAGGATCGGAAGCAATGTTGTGCCTATCGACAAGGACAAGTCACAAGTGACTGTTATGATTGTGGAAATAAAGGCCACTATTCCAACGAGTGCCCCAACAAGAAGAATGCTACAACCCTAATACCAATGTCCCATTTCAGAAAGGCGTGTCCACCAGGAAGAAGATTTGCCCAGAATTCACTCAACCGCAATGGCCGTCTTTTCTCATGCATGTGAAGAAGCTCAGAAGCGCCAGACGTCGTCTTTGGGTATGTTTTCGTTAATTCAAGACTTGCAAGAGTGTTGTTTGATTCGTGCATCGCATTCATTTGTCACAAGAATTTGCTCGCACTAGTAAAAATCAACCAACCAAATCAAGCATGTGATGATTGTACAAATTCGGATCAACCACCAAGGCTAGGCAAATTTGCAAAGCTGTCCCTATCCGAATCCATGGCATAGATTTTATGCTAACCTAATAGTACTTAACTAAAGGTTTGTAAGTAGTACTAGGAATGGATTGGATGTCCAAACATAAAGGAATGATTGATGTGCCAAGAAAGCCATTACCATGACCGATCACGGAATATCAAAGCATATATCTAAAACCTTACCGCCAATTCAAGTGTAACAAGAGTCTTGCCCAACCTACCATTGACCAAGTTCGGATAGTCATGAATACCCGATGTATTTCCAGATGTTTTGCCCGGTATGCCCCGGATAGGGATATCGAGTTTATCATCGAACTAATCACAGAACAGGACCCATAGCCCGAGACCCTATAGTATGAACCCGTCAGAACTAGAAGAACTAAAGAAGCAATTGGATTCCATGTTAGAAATCGGATTGATTCAACCAAGTGCGTCCCCATGGAGGTCACCTGTCTTGTTTGTGGACAAGAAGGATGGAGGTAATCGTTTGTGTACGGATTATCGAAAGTTGAACGATGTCACCATCAAAAACAAGTACCCCTTGCCTAAGATAGAAGATTTGTTTGATCAGTTGACCGGTGCCCAGGTGTTTTCTAAGATTGATCTTAGAACTGGCTATCATCAACTCAAGATTCGTGCAGAGGATATCCCAAAGACTGCCTTTACCACCAGATATGGATTGTATGAGTATACAGTCATGTATTTTGGATTAACCAATGCCCCCGCTTATTTCATGAACCTCATGAATAAGATTTTTATGGACTTCCTGGATAAGTTTTTTGTTGTTTTCATCGATGAGATTCTGATTTATTCCAAATCAGAAGAAGAACATGAGCTACACCTAAGGACCATTCTTGGAACCCTTAGAGAGCATCAGCTATATGCAAAATTTAGCAAATGTGAATTCTGGTTACAGGAAGTAGGATTCCTCGGTCACATTGTATCAGCCGGAGGAATTGCCGTTGACCCTGCCAAAGTGAAAGATGTAGAAGATTGGCAAGACCCAACCACTCAAACCCAAGTTCGTGCTTTTCTCGGATTGGCGGGATATTATCGCAAATTCGTAGAAGGATTCTCTAGTATCGCCCGACCCATGACCCAATTGCTGAAGAAGGACAAGAAGTTTGAATGGACAGACAAGTGTGAAGCGAGTTTTCATGAACTCAAAGGGAGATTGATTTCAGCCCCAATCTTGATCATGCCAGATATCACGAAGCCCTTCGATGTGTATTGTGACGCATCCAAGATTGGTCTCGGATGTGTGCTAATGCAAGAAGGCAAAGTTATATCTTATCTATCACGACAATTGAAGCAACATGAACAAAATTACCCAACCCATGACCTCGAACTCGCAGCCGTAGTTCTAGCCCTGAAGACATGGAGACATTACCTTATGGGAAACCGTTGTGAGATTTATTCGGATCACAAGAGCCTAAAGTATATATTCACTCAGAAGGAGCTGAATATGAGGCAGAGAAGATGGATTAAGCTAATCAAGGATTACGACCTGGACATTCACTATCACCCTGGAAAAGCCAACATAGTAGCCGATGCCCTTAGCAGATTGCCGTGCCGCTTGAACTCCATGATTTTTAAGGAGCAACCAAGTTTGCACAAAGAGATGGAAGATTTTCGAATGGAATTAGTAAGTGAAGGATTTTTGGCTAGCATAGAACTTCAGCCCACTTTGATCAGTCAGATTAAAGAGGCGCAGAAAGGAAATGCTAGTATCGACAGAATCAAACGTCGTATCAATACAGGCAAAGTACCCGGATTCGCCGAGGACGAAGAAGGAGTTTTGTGGTACAAAGGACGCCTTTGTGTACCAGCAGATTCTGAGTTAAAAGAAGTTATCTTGAAGGAGGCTCATGATACTCTTTATTCTATCCATCCCGGAGGAACTAAGATGTATCAAGATTTGAAAGAGCAATTTTGGTGGCATAAGATGAAGAGAGAAATCGGAAGCTATATCGCCAAGTGTGATATATGTCAGCGAGTCAAGGCAGGACATCAAAGACCCGCTGGATTGTTGCAACCTTTGCAAATTTCGGAATGGAAATGGGATTCTGTAGGAATGGACTTTATCACTAGACTACCTACTTCTAGTAGGGGAAATGACTCTATTTGGGTCATAGTGGACAGATTGTCCAAAGTTGCCCATTTCTTGCCCGTTAAGACTACCTATCAGAGTTCGAAGCTAGCGGAGTTGTACATAGCTAGGATCGTTAGTTTACACGGAGTCCCCAAGAATATCGTATCAGATGGAGGAACTCAGTTTACCTCGAGATTCTGGAAGAAAGTCCAAGAAGGTTTAGGAACCCGCCTAGATTTTAGTACCGCGTATCACCCTCAGACCGATGGACAAACGGAGCGAGTAAACCAAATACTCGAAGATATGCTTAGAGCATGTGTGCTAGAATATGGATCCAAGTGGGAAGATTGTCTGCCGTTTGCAGAATTTTCCTACAACAATAGTTACCAAGCCAGTTTGCAAATGGCCCCATTTGAATTCATGTACGGAAGAAAGTGCCGCACCCCTCTGAACTGGTCGGAAGTAGGAGAGAGTCAAATTTTCGGACCCGACATCCTACGAGAAGCAGAAGAGAAGGTTCACAAGATTCGTGAGCACCTCAAGACAGCCCAATCCGACAAAGAGTTACGCCAACAAGAGACGCCGACCTCGCCTTCAACATTGGAGATTTTGTTTATCTGAAAGTGTCGTCATTGAAGGGAATGCAGCGTTTCCAACTCAAAGGAAAGTTAGCCCCCAGATATATCGGACCTTTCAAAATTCTGAACCGTCGAGGAGAAGTATCGTATCAACTCGAGCTACCAGAAGAGATGTCAGCGGTGCACAATGTGTTCCATATCTTGTTACTTCAAATGTCTCAAGTCCCGAGAAGACGAAGTGTTCAAGAACATCGATCACGGACCATAGAGATCAATGATGACCGACCTATCCCGAAGTACCCATCCTTATATTGGAAGAAGCCTTTCGAACTACCAGGACCCGAAGCATCAAGTTTCTCAAGATTCAATGGAGCAATCACACAGAAGAGGAAGCTACCTGGGAACGCGAAGATCACATCAAGACGGAGTTTCCAGATCTCTTCAAATCCTAGGTAATCTTTTCGTCCTTTTTCAAATCTCGGGACAAGATTTTGTTTAAGGGGGGAAGGTTTGTAACATCCCAAAAATATCAAACTTAGATCATCAAAACACTAATCCTCAAGTTTAGGGTTAACAAAAACTTTTCTAAATCAATTCATGAATGCATGTATATGTGTATGCATGGATTTTGAATTTCTTTAAAAACCACCTGGTTTGTGTGATCCATTGCTTGTAAAATGTTTCTTAGGTGAAATAAACATCATCTAAAACATTCCCCACACTTTTCCTAAAGACAAGTAAATCAAAACAAATATATTAAGTGAATGGTCATTTTGGCCAATTTAACTCCCATGCCTACTTTGGCTGTCTCAAACTTTCAAAACCTAACAGAAACTTTTCTGGATCTTTGCACCCCTTGAATGTACTCATAACAAAGTATCAAGGCCCACTTTGTGATCATCCAGAAACTTTCAAATGCATAGTTTAAATGACAATTCAAAAATGAATCTTCTTCATATGGGAAGATCCCACTATTTCAAAACCCACTCAAACAAGCTCAACTTTCAAAACCCAAGCATCTGCAGACTCACAAGAACCAATCTAGCAAACCCACCAAAAATCATTTCAAAATTCAAAACTTGATTTCATGCGGCCATTTTATCAAACAGGTTGCAGACACAAATCAAACAAAACCACAAACACTATAGTGTGCAGTGTTTTGAGCCTAACTTGTTCCCTAGTTAGCTCTCACACAATCCAGTAGATCATCTAGAAAGGTTGGACCAACACTAGCACCCCTGTGAGCTTGCCATTGCCATTAATGGTGAACAGTGAGCACCCCATGTCACCCCAATGTGGACAAAGCGGCAAGATAGGAGCAAGAAGCCTAGCCAAGATGTCGAGGCAGCCCACCGCCCACCGCCATCGCCGGCCATGCGGCGCCAAGCCACGACCACGCCGCACAAGACACGCCGACCATGCCGGCGTGCGCCAGAGCGCCACCAGCGACCAGCATCCAGATCGCGTTGCCCTCACCGCGCGCACACGATCACCACCGACCAGAGACCACCAGACATCCCGTTTGCCGCCCGCCACAGCCACCGCCACCGTCGAAGACGCCGCCTCGCCAGCAGCACCGCCTGTTCCACCAAACCAACCACACCGCCCATGCCTCGCGACCATGTCGTTGAGCATCGCCAGAGACACAACACCGCCCCTACCCTTGCCCATGCCATTAGTCATGTAATGTCGCCGACGAGCTCACCTTGCGCCCGACGGTCCTCGCTCGACTATAAATAGAGGCCACCCCGCGATTTCTTCACACCATCTCACCCCTCTCCCCACCGACTGCCACACCATTCTCGTGAGCAAGCCAAGCACCACCTCGGAATTTCACTGGAGCCGCCGCCGGAGAAGAAAGGAACCGATTGAGCCGCCCAGAGAAGCCATCGGTACAGGAGGTTCGCCGTCGTCGACTTCGTTGCTCGCCTCGCCGACCGCCTGCACTCGGTGAGCCCCAGCACCCTCACCGCGCTAGGTTTCGTTCGCCGAGCTGTCTCGCCGACGATGACCTCAGTTGGATTAGAACTAGATCGAACGAACCACGTTGCCCCATACCGCTTCGCCCAGCCCCATGTCACGACGAGTGGGGACACCCACTTAAGCAGCCAGCATGAGCATCAGCTTAGCAGGCCGCCGTAGAATTTCCCGCGCAGCCCAGTAATTCAAATTAAACCTTTTCTTTTTAAATTCAAACACACTTCTGTACCCAACTTCAAAAATCAACCCAGATCGATTCAGTGCACCAAATTGGATGAAACCAATTTTGTTGGAAAGGTCTGTGAATGCTTAATCCAAGCCCGTTGGGTTCAAGTCATTTGGATCTGTAGATCAACCATAGAAAAAATAACAAAGCAGAAGCTTTTCTGCATTCAAACATTTTTCAAATTTAAACCATAAAAGCTTTTGAGTTGATTCCAACTCTCAAAAATCACATTCCACCATACCTTTCAGAATATATAAAAATATATAGGTTACTTGCAGAAATATTGTTCAAGCAATAAAAGAATGCTTCATAAGCATTTCTAGCCACTTTAATTAATTAAAATAAAAGGGTAAAACCTTATTAAATTGTGACACCACTTTAAATCACATTCCCATGGACTACAATATGTGGTGATGACATGTGTCAACATGATCCCATGTTTAGTTTGGAGAATATTAAATCTTAAGTAGTTTTTCAATGAGTAGAAATTACTTTTCTAAAAATAAAAAGACTTAAACCAATCCTTAACCTTGTAATGTTAGAGATGATGCTAGATCATCTATAGGACCCTTGTGTGTGATGATTGCAAGTAGTTAAGTATTGTTTGGTGATTGTGTACCTCGTATTTATTCATAGACGCTAGTACCGACCAAGGATACGAGGAGGAAGGAGGATACTACGAAGAGGAAGCCGAGGAGAACTTCAACCACTGCTCTGCACAAGGCAAGCTAGTAACTATGCAAGCTTATATTGATATTGATTGCAAGCCTAATACCCTAGTGAATGTGCAAGCAAACACTTGCAAGATACCCTACTGATGCCATAAACCCATACTTGTGAGATGATTACTTTATGCCTTAAGCATATGTGACCATACCCACTTGCTAAACCAATCCTAGTTTTATGGCAAGCATCTTACTTTATTTATTTATCAAAGCTTACTTGTAGTCTACCTAAGAGTTTGGTAGATACTAGACAGTTGTGCTGAAGGTTGCATAAAGAGCATAAAATTTGGCCTAAGCTAGAAACCTTGATATCAGCCTAAGATATAAGGTTGGACTTAGCTGAAACTCCACTAGTTACCATCCCCCATTAGTACTACCCCCACCTGTAGATGCTAGTGCTAAGCCTAAAACTTGATCAACCTTAGATGGGAATACTTGGTGGAAAAATGGTTATGAAAACCTTGGAATGATGGATCATTCTATTGAAATGTTTTGGACATGTGTTTCCAAACGCTTGATGATTCTGGTGATGAAAATGTTGAGGCATGAGCCTTAGAACCTTTTTATAAAATTGATGGTTGTCTGGATGCGATACCATTCCAATTTTTGCGTACAACCACAATACCCGAATATTGGGTAGGGCTTGACTGGAAAATTATATACCTTAGTATTAGTTCCCTCACGGCCAAGGTCTGAGCTGAGGCTACCTTGTGAAGATTGTCCACTGCAAGACCAAGATGACAAAGGGTCATGGTTGGGAGGCCAAACTCACAGGAGAGGTGCTTATACTAGAGAGTGTAATTGAAAGGTTAGGATTGATTATCCGCATACTGAGTATGGTGAATTCAGGATTTGTTCCTGACGGATGTATCGAATGTTGTGGTGAAAGTGTACAATCTCTGCAGAGTGTCAAACTATTCGAATAGCGTCATGATTATGGACATTGAGTGGCCATCTTGTTCCCGTCGAGACTTTTAAAATGACTTGTGAAATGAATTGTGACTTTGACTTGACCACGTAACTACCTCGGTGAATTACGCTCCTAGATATGAGCCTGGATGAGCGGTAGTGGTTGAAATAGTACGGTGAGGCCCCAAAAGCCACTCACGGGTAGACCTTTCGGCCGTCCCAACCACTTCCAACTCAACGGGACCTGTATGGGCGGCGTAATCGGCAGGCGAAGGGATCAACTACATACACAAATGAGTATGTATGCAAGCCACCATACAATAGTACATTAGAGCCATTCCATCTAGAAAGAAAGGAAATATAGCAACGCCATACGACAAGATTCAAATGACCTAGATAGATATAATATTTTAGGATAGTTCCTCATACATCACACATCAGAGTATCAAGCGGAAGCGGCAAAACAAGGCCCGAGTACGGATAAGAAGCAAATAGGCATAAGATGCCATAGAAATAAGCACATCCCGCCCACAGATCTCACGGATCCCGTTCAATCTCTACACAACGATTGTTGCCCACATCATCGCCTCTTCCACCCAAAGATCCGTCTCTGCGAGTGTACCTGTTCATCCGAACCAATAATTTATCGTGTGATACCCTAAGGGTACTCAGAAGTCTTAATGCCTCTAAAGGACACAAACTTGGGTGACGAATTGCAGCAAAAGATAAACCCTAGCAGTTCTATAGATACTGCTAACCATCCGCCTAACCAATGATAGGCGGATGTCCGTGAATTAATGACAACAGTTATAACAAGAATTTCATCGATCCATCCTCCTCGCTTACCGACGAGGAAGCAGACGAGCAACCCCCCATCCGTTGGCAATTTTATTAACCATTCCATGAGTATTGCACTATTTACTAGTCATTTACTTAGTCAGATTAAAGCGGTACTTTAGTTATGCTTGTCTATGATCGAGAAACTGTGCTCCAAGTCGTCCATAACCGCGGACACGGCTTTCAGAAAGTTTTACCCTGCAGGGGTGCACAAATAGCAACACACACTCGATCAACCTCGGAAAAACCAAATCAAAACCCAACGAGGCCTTCTCGACAAAGCAATCACAGATTCAATTATTTCAGGGCCACCCTTAAAGTAGACCATAACAAAACCGGCCGGCTCGAGACGGACTCAAGGTTGTGGGGACGGCTGAACGATGGGAACCCAAAATGGGCTTGTCGACATGAATTGTGCCACGATCCTAAATGCAGTGCTCCTCGCAAACATAATAATAAAGCAAAGAAGCATGGCATAAGTACAGGATAGTAAACAAAACCTCAAACTAGTTTGTGGCCCCAAGAAATAAGATGAATCAAGCTCGCCTGTGGGGTCCCATAAGCCTCCCGGATGTGGATAGCCTTGAATAATCTTGGAACAGGAATCAAGTACTCGTGGTCTTACGGGACACAAGTGAGCGAAAAAACCAAATAGCAGATGTTGCTCACCGGTGCCACTTTCATTAGTTATCCCATTACTACTCAAAGTTGTTTAGGTACCTCGTTATCCATCGACACTCACATACCCTACACATGTTGTTCTACGACTCGCATGGCTCAAACAACTCCCATCGTAATGGCTCATGGGATGGAGGAACAAGCTTGGTGGGGTTTAAAAAAGGCTATGCAACACTTGGGATTCAATTTAATGCAATCACTCAATGATGCAAGAATAAGATATAGGCAATAGGTACTATATGTATGCAAGCATGTGGTAGTGCTTGCAGCAACTCAGTTGAAGCGCGAGACGGATCAGGTAGTGCTCTGGTTCTCTTGATATACCCCCCTTTCGGTGTCTATTCAAGAAGAACCAAACAAACAAGGGCCAACATAAATAAAGTGCACAAGCATAGGAATAAAATGCGTCAAGCAAACAATCATGCCATGATGAATGATGCACAAGTTGCATGGCAATAAAGTAGCATGGCATGGGTGAGGTGTAGAACACAAGAAGTAACATTTTTATGGGGTTTTGGTCCTATTTTACTGTCATAATAGTTGCTGTATACTTTATATTTATATGATGCATGCTGCAATTGAAGTCATGGATAGCATAAACAGAAAGGTCTCGTCGCGCTGATCATTTTAGACATATCATTTGTTAAATTCGGAGTTATAAATCAAAAGTTATTAATTTATTAAGTTCCAGTAGCATTTGTTGTAATTTACTCAACTTGGAATTTTAAATGTGCAAAAGGTAATTTAAATAGCATATTTGAAATCCTCACATTTTTCTGATTCAAAAACATATATTATTTGTATTATTTGGAATTATGAATTTAAATTTATTTTATAGTCAAAATTAATAATTAGGGTCAAAGTCAAAGGTTGACTAATTAAATTAATTATGAAATTATTTGATTAAAGATTTGAATTAACTTTCAAAAACAAAACATATTTCATAAAAAGTTTAAGTTCAAAATCCTAATCATTTGAAAGTTATGAGTTGATTTGTATTTAAACAGATTTGAAAAAGTTGAATTTGAAATGAATGGTCTTTGGACTTTTGCTACTCGCAGACCCTACCCAAGGTGGATGGCATGGTATTGCTACCGACTTGGCAAAGGACTGTTGGGGTTGGGGACCGCGGGTTTGTTTCCAGAAAAGTGAGGTGCCTTTTTATAAAAATGCCGGCTGCGAGGGGCTGTGGTTGAGGAAGGCAAAAGTGCAGGGACCTAATTAGAAAAGCGTCCAGGAGGTCGGTTAGAGATTTAAACTGAATTGACGTTTGCGAAAATGCGAGCTTGCGATTTTTGGGCGATGGCGAGCAAACTAAAGCGGATCTCTCGATGCCGCAAAAAGGAAATTTGTAGAGGGACGATAGGGCTACACTTTTCGTGTTTGGAGCTTCGCCAACGGAGGACTACAGAGGCCGGGATCTGGCGAGGAACAGAGTTACCAGATGGCGCCGGATCGACGGATTGATAAGAAAGGCCGTGATATCGTCCGATCTTCGGTGGACGTTGGCGACGAAACCTTTGGGAATTTGAACATGCCACAAGGATCAAAGTTAGAGAGGGGATCAGGGTCTACAAAAGTTGTTCAAGGGTTTCTTACGAGAAGGGCCAGGGACTCCGGAAGAACACGAATCTCGGGGGTGCCCGAAAAGTTTTTGCTGAAACTGTCGGGGACAGGGAAGCTTCCTGAGCTAGCGGCGCATGTGCAGTCGTCGTCCGGGAGGAAGAACGGCCGGTGGGCGCTCAAAGCGATGGAGGCGGCGAGGAGATGGGGAAAAGAGAGGGGTCCTTACTCGCTCGATTCCGGGGAGACGAGGATGGGGGTGGTCGGGGTGATGACGATGACGGCAGCGTGTGGTTGATTGCTGGTCGAAGAAGAAGAAGCAGGCGGCCCGAGCCCTCCTCCTCGAGCTCGCGAGATGGCCGAAGATCACTGCGCCCTCGGCTCGAGACGGCGATCAAGGCGACAGCCATGGCGCCTCCCCGCCAAGCTCTCGGGCAAGGGAAGAGATGGGGGTAGGTAGAGGAATGGCGGAGGGAAAGAGGGAGGCTAGGGCTCCAGGGGACCTGTGGTTGATAAAGGGGTCACGAAAAGGCGTGGGGGATGACGAGGTTCACGGCGGGATTTGCCACTGCTTCCTCCGTCACATGCCGAGAGAGGCAGGGAAGACGGTGAGCAGGAGGATCAAGGGCCAGAGCAGGGAGTGGGCGGGAGGAGGAAGGAGGTCTAGCTGCCTTGTATGCCGTAAGGCCCAAAGTGTCTTTGCTCCTCTCTCTCTCTTTTTCCCTCTTCTTTTTATTTTTATTTGTTTTGTTTGTTTTCATTCCAATGCAATTTTAAACCAGCTTCTAATTTCAAAAACTTTTGAACTTTTCACAGGGAAAAAGGACAGAGGGTTTGACCAAGAAGTGAGGCAAAAAGAGACCAAGATACATAAGGAGAGGGAAAACCCACATGATCACATGATCATGCATGGATGGGGAAAAGGTGATTAGGGTATAGCTAGAGGGGGAGAGAGAGAGATAGAGGGTTTGGTGGGTTTATTAGATAAAACATGATCCACACAAGCTCAACAAGATGGCCAAAAGAGGGAAAAGAAAAGAGGTTATCCATGCAAGCAAAACAATAAGATTCAAATGTCAAGTAAAAGGTGGTGCTTGCATGGCCCATGCAAACAATAAATGCCATGTAATCATATTGTGAAAACAACATAAAATCATGTGGCATTATTCCATGCATTTCCAAAAGGTGGAAAAAGGCCAAGCATAAGATTATGAGTGGAATCCACCCAACCCACATGAGCTAGAGGTAAACTCAATTAAAATGCCAAGCTCATATTAATTGGATGGTGGAATTATAAGGTGGTGAAGAAAAGGTGGTGGAGTCAATAAGAGATATTCCCCCAACTCAACTTGGGCACTTAACAATATATCAAGAACCAAATACAATATAAAGAGACAAATACAAATATTAATGCATATGAGATAAGAACCAAAACAAAAGGGTTTTTGTATGATGCTCAAATGCAAGGTGGCATGATGACATGAACATGACATGATGATGATGCCACAATTATATGTAGGAAGTAGCCATTTTATTACTAAACCAAGTAGCATTACAGGTGTTAGACAACTGGGATGCTACAGACCACAACAAAGTTGTGTCCTGGAATACAAGATCCCACTTAGGAGTTATAAAATTGTGACTAGCTTTGGAACTTAGTAGTTATAAACCTGGCTTTTGCAAAACAACCCTAGAGCCTAGTGTCCTATTATCCAAGAAACCCCCTTTTCTTGTAAGTATTATTTTGCGAGTACTTAAAGAGTACTCATGGCTTTGTCCCTGGCTATTCCCATGGCCAGAATATGAAGAGGAGTACCTGGAGGATGGACCCCAGGAAGGTTACGACAACTAGGATCATCTCCCATCAAAGATTGCGTGACCTCAAGATGGAGCTTCGCCTACGCCATCGTTATTATTACGTATTCCGCTGCTTGATGTTGTACTGAGAACTGGATCATAAGATCCCTATTTGTGTAAGAACTTATGTATCGTTTGTAATGGATGAAGTACTATGGTATCCAATTCTGTTATGTCTTGCAAAAATGGTAATCCTGGGATTGCGATGTATGGCATAACAGGCATCTAGGATTGAAAAAATCCGGGTGTTGACATTCAATTGGAAAGTGATCTTACTTATGAAGAGAAACCTATCAAGATTCTTGAGACTACAGAAAGAGTTACTCGGACCAAGACTATTAAGTTCCACAAAGTTCAATGGAACCACCATTCCGAAGAAGAAGCAACTTGGGAAAGAGAAGATGATCTTCGGAAAGACCACCCTCACCTATTTGCTAGCCAATCCGAATCTCGAGGGCGAGATTCACCTTAAGGGGGTTAGATTTGTAACATCCCTAAAATCATGTTTCAAACTCATGCATATCATCCATGCATCCATGATCATGTAAGGTGTCATTTCAAAAATCAATTCAAAAACAGGAGCATATGAGCTCATTATTTTATGTGATCAACATTAAATCAAATGCTACTCTCCAATGAGAGATTGTTGTTCATGAATCAAACCTTGTTACTCTCATATTGTTTTGCTTGATTACTAATACTTAAACAAAATTACAAAACAAATTTTATTTGAAAACCATTTTCAAAACCTATTTAAAACTAGTGCTATGTCACTGTTTATTTTGTTTTATTCCAAGTGACCAGGCAAGTGCAAAGTGACCACTTGGTTTTGTGCACAATTATATGAAGGTTGCACTCTGCAAAAACCCAGAACAATTTGAATTCAAATGGCATTTGAATTTGTTTGAAAATGTATATAGAAAATCAAAACAGAAATAGAAAAATGAATAGAGAAAAGAAAAAGGGTCGGCGCCAAACATTCAGCCCAACAGAGAAACCAGCCTATTTAGCCCACCCGGGTCGTTTCCCTCTCCTCTATCTCACACCCACACCCGCACTACCCCGCTGACGCTACCACGGGGCCCGAGCCACGTCAGCTCTTTCTTCCCCACCCCCGCGCGCGCAGACCCCGTCGCCACCGCCGTTTCCTCCAGAACCGCCGCGTTGATTCCGCGCTTAATTGCCATTGATACCGCACGTGATCCTCGCCCCCGATCTGGCTATAATACCCCCTCCCCTCGCCGCTCATTTCCCCTCACCTAGCGCCACCACTCCGCCACCAGGCTGCACGAATTCGAGCCACTCCGCGGCATGCAGGCTCCGACGACCAATCTCGATGAGTTCGACCGCCCATCTCTGGTTCAAACCATCATTACCAGCGTGTCGCGCGTTCTCACCGATGCCTGTTTGCTTTCTCGTGACCGGGCGGCGTCTTCGTTCACGCCCGCGACCACCTGAGCCGCCGCTCGACTCCGACGTGCAATCCAGGTAAAACGCGACCGCCCCTTGCTTTCCCTCCGATGCTATCATGATCGCCAAGTCCTTGCGCACCTCCTAATCCATTTGGCTTGTGCCAGGCCGATGCGAACCTCGCAACGCCTTCGACAAAGAAGCATCACGCCGCCAAAGAACTCCGACGAGCTCCTCGCCACTACAGGCGCCCCTCGACCAACCATCGCCACCTTGAGCATCAGCAGCACACGGCGAGCTTGGTAAGCCCCTTCTCCCTCTCCCGCGACCGAACGCAGTAGCAGCTCGGAGACGCCACCGCCAGTCGCCGCCGCTTGCGCCGCCACTGGATGGTCAGGTTGCTTAGGATCGTTAGATCTCGATCCAGTGGATACGATAGATTCTAGGCGAAACGGTAATATTAGATCTGGACCGCGCGTTTAAGTTAGATCTAACGGCTCACAGACGCGATCCAGCGCGAAGCGGTACCAGCCAATGAGATGCCGCCGCATGTCAGAGAGTTAGATTTAAAATCAGATTTTGAATCTATTAGATGTTTGATTTTGTTTTAATCATAACTTTTGATTCCCACGTACAAATTTGATGAATTTTATATCAATGGAATCAGGAGAGAAAGACCTTTCCAAATATGCAACGTTTTTAATGTTTTGTTTCTGTTAAAATGGTTTTAATCACAGAAACATGTGTAGGTCTATTTTGTGCATATAAATTATTTGATAAATGTTTTAGTGTTCAAATAAAGATTATTGGGCAAGTTTTGAACTTGTTTATGAACCAATATTGTGCACTTGTCTTGTTGAGTATAGAAAATCATCACATATCATATTGCATGCATCCATATATTTTTGATTGTATTTATTTTGTATGCGATTTGGTGCTATCATTATATGTGTAGATTTTGGTGCAAATGGTGATTGTGATTGTGAGGATTCTAGCTACTCTCCAAACTACCAAGGCAAGTGGTGCTTCATGATTTATCCCTATGTTTTTCAAATATGCATTAGAAATATTTTGCTAGACTTGCATGGATAATTTTTGGTTTATATATATGCTATGCTTGGGAAATCCTAGTAGTTGTAGAATTGCTAGAAATTTCTAAGTTAAGATGTTTATCTATGCCATGCTTAGCCTAGCTAGTAGCAACCAAGGGTGATGAAATATTCATGCTATGATAAAATATTTCTAAGTCTTTGGACTTGTGTTTTTACTTAATAAAACAACTAAGTGAATGAATCACCTGGTGGAATGGTTGTGAATGGGTTATGTTGAGTGGTTACACAAGGCCCATTTCTATGGTTTACCTTGTGTATATCACTTGTGGAAAGCCACCCAGGAACAAAGGGATTTGAGAGGCCAAATGTTAAGAAGCTTCTAGTGTAGCCACTTGGCAATATGGGCTCTGCCTGGATCACATAGGTTGCAATAACTTAGCCATTTGGACAGTTGGTGGTAGTGGGATGATAGGTTGGAACGCATCCATTTGGTCTAAGGGAAGGCTTCTGAAAGGTCCTGTCTTGGTGAAAATCAAGTCTTGTGGGGAAAGTGCGCAACCTCTGCAGATGGAAGAATCTAAGTACTTAGCCATGTCCCTGGTATTGGAAAATGTGAGCATCAAGACATGGAAGCTATCAAGAATCTCCCCATCCCAATTTCTAAGTAAAACTTGTGGTTGAACAAGGGTGAAGGACCCCAATGTTTATTGGTGGTTCCTTGGGAAAAGTTTTGACAAAGAAAAACTTAGTGTTTTCAACTAATAGGCAAAACCTATTTTGAGCAAAGCAAGCCTAAGCTACATTTAGCCAAATTTCATATAGTATCTAGACCACCAATATTATACTAAGGTATCACTTGCCAATACTATTCCAATGTATTGACCCACTGTGGCTGTAACTTGTTATGTTGCAGGATATTCTGATGATGATTAGGAGTCATGAGTCTACACTCAACATGCTTGCTTGTGGCACATGAAGATGAAGACTTATTTACCATATTACTTATTTAAACTCTTGTACTAGGCCTGTGGCCATGGAGTTGTAAAGACTATGTTGTCTCTGGAATGACTGTAATAATGACCTTTGTTTCTGTGTACTTCATCTTAAACTGTGGATGCTAGCATTGATCCAGGGACTAGCATTGCAATCACAGGGATCCTTTCCTTTACAAAGGAGGGATCTTACAATGAAGATCTCATCTATCCCCCCTCGTTGTTTGCATCTCCTAGATTAGATCTTGGCTTTCCCGTTCGCATCCGTAGAATTTTTTTGATTTACTATGCTGCAAAACCCTTCAGTGGTATCAGAGCTAGATCTATGCGTAGATGTGTTTCACGAGTAGAACGCAACATGGCTATTGCGGGCGTTGATGTTTTCTGTTGCAAGCCTCTTTTTTGTGTTCTTTTTATCACGCGGGATAGTGAGATCGAAGCGGTCCAGGCCAAATTTACGCGACGTCGTTCGCGAGACCGGCTCCGCACTTGACGTGTGGCTTTTGGATGCCAGTTTCTCTCACTATAGTTGTCATGGGATTTACACCGGAGTTTGGCAACCATAATATCACCGTTGTAGCTTTCCGTAGGTAAGAATCGTTCTTAGATTGCTACTCCCATAAGCCACGTAAAACATGCAACAACAAAGTAGAGGCGTCTAACTTGTTTTTGCGGGGAGTGTTTTCTGTGATATGGCATGGCCCAAGATGTGATGTGTATGTTGTATGCAATGATCATGTTTTGTAATATTTCACGACTTGCATGTCGATGAGTACACAACTGGAAGGAACCATATGGTTGTCTTTATAATTGTGTATGACCTGTGTGTCAACTTCTTATACGCCATGTAATAGTTTCACTTTATCGCTAAGTAGTTAGCAATAGTTGTAGTTGCTATTCGTGGTGGAGGCAATCATGGTGGAGTGATGGAGATAATGCCGGCACGCACAAGATGGAGATCATTGCACGAAGATTGGCTATACCATGTCACATAAAGTTATATGCATGTGATGTTTATCCTTTTGTGTATCTTATTATGATTAGATCGCGACGGTAGCATTATAAGATGATTCCTCACTTAAAGATCAAGATAAAACTGTGTTCTCCCCATGTATGCACCGTTGCGAAAGATCGTCGTGTCCAAGCATCATGTGATGATCGGGTGCTATAGACTCTACGTTCACATACAACGGGTGCAAGACAGTTTTGCACACGCGGAAATACTTGGGTTTAACTTGACGAGCCTAGCATGTACAGACATGGCCTCGGAACACAAGAACCGAAAGGGTAAGCATGAGTCATATGAATGATATGATCGACACTTCGTTGTCCACCATTGAAACCAGATCTCTTCTCGTGAAGATCGGATTAGGTGTGGTGAATTTGGATCATGTTCACTAAACAACTTGAGGGATGTTGAATTTAGTGGGAGTTCATCTAGTAATTTGATTAAAAGTTGAACTAGTTATCATGAACATAGTCTAATTTGTACTTTCAAATATTGTAGATCAAATGGCTAAGTCCAACTTCAACTTCAATGTTTTTGCTGAGAAAGAAAAAACTTAGAAACAATGGGTCTAACTTCACCAACTGGTTCCGCAATCTGAGAAACAATCGGGCTACACTCAACGCCTTGAGCAACTGGACTGCAAGATTTTAGAGGAGCTCAAGATTGACAGGGTTCTGCAATCACTCCCTCCCAGCTACAAAAGTTTTGTAGTGACTCATAATCAGATTGGTTCCACTGATATGATCACCGAGCTCTTCGCAAAGTTGAAGGTTGCGGAGGTGGACATCAAAAAGGATAATCATGTGTTGATGGTCAACAAGCCCCCCACCTTCAAGAAAGGTAAGGGTGCAAAGAAACCCTTCAAGAAAGGCGGTGGCAAGCGTGTTGCCCCTGCTGAGAAGAAGCTCAAGTATGGACCCAAGCCGGACACTGAGTGCTTCTATTGCAAGGACAAGGGTCACTGGAAGCGCAATTGTCCGAAGAAATTAGCAGACAAGAAGGCTAGCACCATCAAAGGTATATTTGATATACATGTTATTGATGTTTTCCTTACTAGCCCTCGTTGTAGTGCCTGGGTATTTGATACTGGTTCAGTTGCTAATATTTGTAACTCGAAACAGGAGCTACGGAATAGACGGCTATGAGGGATGAGGTGACGATGCGTTGGCAACGGATCAAGAGTTGATGTGATGGCCGGCACGCTCTCCTTAGTTTTACCTTCGGATTAGTTTTAAACCTCAATAAATGTTATTATGTGCTGCGTTGAGCATGAACATCATTTCGGATCGTGTTTATTGCAAGACGGTTATTCATTTAAGTCGAGAATAATGGTTGTTCTATTTATATGAGTAACATCTTTTATGGTCATGCACCTATGAATGGTTTATTTCTTCGAATCTCGAAAGGAATGAAACACACATCCATAACATTGAGGCTAAGAGATGCAAAGTAGATAGTGATAATACTACTTATTTGTGGCACTATCGTCTAGGTCATATAAGTGTAAAACGCATGAAGAAAATCTATTCTGATGGACTTTTGGAGTCTCTTGATTTTGAATCATTTGACACATGCGAACCATGCCTCATGGGCAAGATGATCAAAACCCCGTTCTACGGAATGATGGAGCGAGCAACGGACTTGTTGGAAATCATACATACCGATGTATACAGACCGATGAGTGTTTCGACGCGCGGTGGATATCGCTATTTTCTCACTTTTACCGATGACTTAAGTAGATATGGGTATATCTATTTGATGAAACATAAATCTGAAACATTTGAAAAGTTCAAGGAATTTCGAATGAAGTGGAGAACCATCATATAAAGATTAAGTTTCTACGATCCGGTCGTGGAGGTGAATATTTGAGTTATGATTTTCTCACGCATCATAAAGCAAGCGGAATCGTTTAGCAACTCACGCCACCCGAACACCACAGCAATGGTGTGTCTGAGCGCTTAATCGAACCCTATTAGATATGGTCCGATCGATGATGTCTCTTCTTGATTTGCGTTATCATTTTGGGGTTATGCATTAGAAACCGCTGCATTCACTTTAAATAGGGCACCATCTAAATCCGTTGAGACGACACCGTATGAACTGTGGTTTGGTGCTAAACCTAAGTTGTCGTTTCTTAAAGTTTGGGGATGCGAAGCTTACGTCAAGAAGTTGATGCCGGACAAGCTCGAACCCAAATCAGAGAAATGCGTCTTCATAGGATACCCTAAGGAAACTATTGGGTATACCTTCTATCACAGAACAGAAGGCAAAGTGTTTGTCACAAAGAGCGGTTCCTTTCTTGAGAAGGAGTTTCTCTCGAAAGAAGTGAGTGGGAGGAAAGTAGATCTAGACGAGGTTGTTGAACCATATCTTGAGTTGGAGAGTAGCGCAAAGACTGAAATTGTTCCGATCACTTTGCACCAACAATAGGGAAGCTAATGACAAGGATCATGAAGCTGGACGATCTCACTCGAAAGTCGCAGGTCGACAAGGTCGCGTGCCCCTCCTGAGTGGTACGGCAACCCTGTCTTGACTGTCTTGTTGGTAGAAGACAGTGAACCTAAGAACTATGAGGAAGCGATGATGAGCCCAGACTCTAAGAAATGGCTAGAGGCCATGAAATCCGAATTGGGATCCATGAGAGAAAACCAAGTATGGACTTTGGTGGACCCTCCTAGCGACCGAAAGGCCGTTGAGTGCAAATGGATCTTCAAGAGGAAAACGGACGCGGATGGTAATGTTACCGTCTATAAAGCATGACTTGTCGCGAAAGGTTTTCGACAAGTTCAAGGTGTTGACTACGATGAGACTTTCTCTCCCGTAGCGATGTTTAAGTCCATTCGGATTTTATTAGCAATTGTTGCGTTTCATGATTATGAAATATGGCAGATGGATGTCAAAACTGCTTTCCTCAATGGCAACATTGATGAAGAGTTGTATATGATGCAACCCGAAGGTTTTGTCGATCCTAAGGATGTTGATAAAGTGTGCAAACTTCAGCTCCATTTATGGATCAAGCAAGCATCTCGGAGTTGGAACCTTCGTTTTGATCAAGTGATCAAGAGCTTTGGATTTGTTCCAAATTGCTACTGAGCTTGTATCTACAAGAAAGTGAGTGGGAGCTCGGTGACATTTCGGTACTATATGTGGATGGCATATTGATTATTGGAAATGACATTAACATGCTTAACGATGTGAAGAGTTATTTGAACAAGTGTTTTCAATGAAAGACCTAGGTGAAGCGCTTATATATTGGGCATCAAAGTCTATAGAGATGGACAAAGACGCACGATAGCTTTAAGCCGCAGTACATACCTAGACAAAGTTCAAAAGGTTCGTAATGGATAAGGCAAAGGAAGGTTCAAAGGCCTATGTTGTCGTAAGATATTGAGCAAGGCTCGTGTCCATTCTGTAAACGATAGAGAAGCTATGAGCAAAGTGCCTTATGCCTCGGCCATAGGGTCTATCATGTATGCCATGTTGTGTACTAGACCGGATGTGTCCAATGCTCTTAGTTTGACGAGCAGATACCAAAGTGATCCAGGAGTGGAACACTGGACAGCCGTGAAGAACATCCTAAAGTAAAGGGTTACGTCGACGCTAGTTTCGACACCGACAAGGATGATTCTAAATCTCAGATAGGATACATTTATATTTTGAATGGAGGAGCTGGAGTCGAGAAGTCAAGCAAAGCGTGATCGCGGATCTACTGAGAAGCGGAATACATGGCTGTAGAAGGCCAAGTGAAGGAGTTTGGATCAGAACTTCATCATCGAAGCTTGGCGTGGTTCCAAGTGCATTGGACCCATCGGAGATATTGTGTGACAACACTCGCGCCATAGCACCGCTAAGGAACCAAGATATCATCCAAAGACCAAGCATATCAACTGCAAGTTTCATATAATCCGAGATTATATAGCGATGGAGATCTCAAGATAAGCAAAGTACATACAGATCCGAATGTCGCAGATCCATTGACTAAACCTCTTCCACGCAAAACATGATCAAGACCTTAGTGCCATGGGTGTGAGATTGTTACCAAATGTAAACTAGATTATTGACTCTAGTGCAAGTGGGAGATCTGGAATTATGCCCTAGAGGCAATAATAAAGATGTTATTATTATAATTCTTGTTCATGATAAAGTTTATATTCCATGCTAGAATTGTATTAAGCGGAAACTTTAATACTTGTGTGGTTTATGAACAACACTGTGTACCTAGTATGCCTCTATGGACTAGCTCATTGATTAATGATGGTTAAGGTTTCCTAACCATAGACATGAGTTGTCGATTAATAATGAGATCATATCATTGGGAGAATGATATGATGGACAAACGCAAACTAAGCGAAGCAATTAGATTGTGTCATCGTGTTCATCTTTGAGAAGCTTTTCTTATGTCAAATATTGTATTCCTTAGACCATGAGATAATACAACTCCCTGGTATCGGAAGAAAGCTTTGAGGTCATCAAATGTCATCCTATGATAGGGTGATCATAAAGGTGTCTCTCAGGTGATCGTAAAGTACCTGTTGGGTTGTATGTATCGAGATGGGATTTGTCCCTCCCAAGTCGGAGAGATATACTCCGGGCCCACTCGGTAATCGATATCAACACCGCTTGCAAGCATGTGGTTAAGGAGTTAATCACAAAGTGATATCGGATTACGAACAGTAAAGTACTTTGCGTGAACGAGATTGAACTAGGTATGATGCACGACGATCAAATCTCGGGCAAGTAAAATATCGCGAGACGAAGGGAATATATATATGGGATTGATTGAATCCTGGCATCGTGGTTCATCCGATATGATCATTATGAATGTGTGGGAGTCAATATGGGTTTCCAGACCCTGCTGTTGATTATTGATAGAAGATCATGTCTGCATATTCTCGAACCCGAAGGGTCACACAAACGTGTCTCGACGCTAGGATAGATTAGATAATTGGTTTATGAGTTTTTGTTCGGAGATCCGAGGCATCACGAGAGGTTCCGGAATGGTCCGGAGAATAAGATTCATATAAGGCAATGCAGTTTTTGGAGTTCGGAATTGTTTCGGGTTAATCGGTATTGTACCAGAAGCTTCTAGAACCTTCCAGAGGGGGACGAACGTGGCCCCACCTGCCGGGAGGGGGCATGGGCCTATGAGGGAGTGCCCTGGCCGCATTGGGCCAGGGGAACAAGGCCCCATAGGGCCCAGCCGGCCAAACCTAGGGGAAACCCCAGGGGAGCTTCTAGAAGAGGGGGAACTTGCCCCCCACTCCTCCCTCCTTGGCCGCCGGCCCTAGGGTTTGGGGGAGGTGCAAGGGCTGGACGCCCACCCCTCTATATAAAGAGGGCTAGGGGCGCACCCCCTCACACACCTCCTCCTCAAACCCTAGCCGCCCTGCTGCCCTCCTCTCTCTCTCCCTCCCGACTGCGTGTGGCGGGCCTGCTGTAAACTCTCCACCACTTGCACCGCGCCGTCGCGTTGTAGATCCAATCCGTCTCTACACCATACTTGCTGGACCGAGGAAGGAGGAGACGTCGAGGTTCCGCACGTGTGCATCTCTCAGAGGCATCGCCACTTGCAGTGTTAGATCAGATCGGATCGCGAGGAGGAGAAGCGAGTACGACTACATCACCCACGTTCCGACGAACGTTCCGCTGTGCGAATCTTCAAGGGTATGAAGATCTCATATATCCCCCCTCGTTGTTTGCATCTCCTAGATTAGATCTTGGCTTTCCCGTTCGCATCCGTAGAATTTTTTTGATTTACTATGCAGCGAAACCCTTCACACACACCATGGCCGCGCGGCTAGGCATGGCCCGCTCCTGGGGGGTGCGGCCGCCTCAGGCACCCCCTCGGCCTCCCTCTTCGCCTATAAGAAGCCCCCGATACCTAGACCCTAAGTATCCAATCAGATCTCCATGAAACAGTCCGTAGCCGCCGCCACCATCGTCCCTAGATCAGGGGGATCTGAAGCTCTTCCTGGCACCCTGCCAGAGGGGAGAGATCATCCTGGAGGCCTTCTTCATCACCATGCCAGCCTCCGGTATGATGTGTGAGTAGTTCCACCTTGTATTATGGGTCCGTATATTAGCTAGATGGTTGTTTCTACTCCTTTGTGCTACCATTTTTAGATCTTATGAGCTCCGTTCATGATCAAGATCTAATCTATTTGTAATCATGCATGTTGTGTTTGCGGGGATCCGATGGATATTGAGATTATTATGTTGGTTTGATTAATGGTTTTGTCTTTATGATTCTATCATGTCTGTGTTGTTTGTGATCTTGCATGCTCTCTGTTGTTAGTAGCTATCTTGGCCAAGTAGTTGCTAGTGACTCCAAGAGGGGGTATTTATGCTCGATAGTGGGTTCATGCCTCTAGTTTCAAAGGGAAGTGACAGAAATATCTTCGGTTGTAGATGTGTTGTTGCCACTAGGGAGAAAACAACGGTCTCTTGTTCATGGAACATGTGGACTGTTTACCTTACACACTTTGCTTAAAGCAGTTGTCTGTTGCTTGCAACTTAATACTGGAGGGGGTTCGAATGATAACCTAAAGGTGGAATTTTAGGCATAGGTGCAGTTAGATGGCGGTCTATGTATCTTGTTATATTGCCCAATCAAATCTCATAGGATCATGAATGTCTAGTATTGCATCGTTATGCCTTGCTCCGTCCTGTCAATTGCCCCGCTGTAATTTGTTTACCCAGCATGTTATGTTGTTTATCTTAAGGAGAACATCTCTAGTGAACTATGGATCCCGGTCCAATCTTTACCATTCATACATCTTCCATTGTTACTGTTTACTTTCTGCAAGCCACCATTACCTTCCACACCATACGTTCAATCCGTTGTTTTCAGCAAACCGGTGATATTGACAACCTCACTGTTCGTTGGGGCAAAGTCTTGAGTTTGTGTTGTGCAGGTTTCCAAGTTGCTAGCAACACCTTTGAGTTGTTTTTTCCTCCTCCTGGTTCGATAACCTTGGTTTCTTTCTAAGGGAAGACTTGATGTTGTGCTCTTCATACCTTCCTCTTGGGGTTTTCCAACGAAGCTTTACAGTGATCTGAGCCGCATCAGGCCTCAACCTGTACCACTGGAATACCCAACATACACCTTTATAATCACCATTTCACTGAGTGACGTTGATGCCGTCAAATCAGCCTCGGGAGATAGTGATTAATATGATCTCATGGTCTAAGCATAAGGAGACTATATTTCTGACTATTGCAACTATGAACTTCGTGACTTGATCATGTCGCAATCTTTGAGGAATGTCCATCACATCATTCACCAATGGTATGACCTTGTTGTTAACTAGTATCGAAGCACCGACATGATCAGAAAACCTTGATCATCGATTGACCAATGAACTAGTATCAATAGAGGATACTAGGGACTTATGTTTTATATCATACCTGCATCAATGTTTCCACTTGATACAGTTATAGCATAATATGAAACTATTACGAAATTTATTGGGATATGACAATAATAAACCTTTTATTAGTTTCCTCTAGGGCATATTCCCTTCATAGAGGAGCAACAATCATGAGCCCCCCGAGGCATGGGCCCTTGGGCACCGCCCAGGGTCGCCAAGGGTTAGAGCCGGGCTTGTACGCGTTAACCATAAAATCTAGAATGGGACGATGAAGTCAGTTGTATCTTCTTCTTTCGTGTGCCAACATAAGACCTTATCATGACGCTCCAAATTCCTTGTGAGGATCCAACACATGGGTGGGACCCCTTAGTGCCCCGCGATACTTGGTGTCTACATAATTTTGAGGGTCTATCGGAGGTAGGTATGCCACTTTGATGGGGGCTGCCAGGGACATGATTTGCTTACAGAGTCTTCAAGGGGGCTATCAGAGTTGTATCTTCCTACATGGGGTATAACAGAGGTAGTTGCTTGCAGAGTCGGGTGGGCATGCAGGGTTGTGGAGAGTAACAATGATTGACTTGGATCATCTACTAGACCCCACATCATGGAATTGTGGACGAGAAAGTACACCTGGTTAAGCAACAAGGATTTGATCTCTTATGGGTAAAGCAACGCAGCTATATAGAGTGTATAAAAGTGTAAAATGTTACTCCTTGTTTCGGGAAGGAGTTATGAATGCATCAGAAAAGGAACTCCATGAAATTCTAGTAAACCTATAAAAACTGACGGGCATAATTTTCATAATAAAAGAAATCTTTGAAAAATGTTCACAAAAATTACATGGAGCCTAAGACTTATATTCTGAGGTAGTAGCTAGTGCATCAAACTTCTCACCTTGCATATAATAGACTTTCTGGGTAATGTTGTTACTCGCTTTTTTTTTTGATCCCTTGCTTAGAATCTGAAGTTCAAGAGAAACCTCTAATATATGCTACAGAGTGCCAAGATGATGCTTTCTACGAAGAGCCATATCTTTCCAGTGGAGTTGAAGGAGCGGATTACGAAATCCACTATGAAGTTAAAGGCAACGAGTCAAAGTAATTAGTATGATAGGAATGGTACTAAGGTTTGAGCTGACCGGCCTAGAACTCTATAAAACAAGCTATTGAGCTCCCGTCTTGTTAATTAATTTGGATCTTATCGTTCTTGTGTTAGAATAGTTCTGAGTAAGTTATTAGCTTGTTGTAAGCTTAGTGAACTTATGGTATCATTCTTTTGGTATTGTTATAATAAGTTTGTATGTGTTGTGAATCCGCAATGTTTTTATTATACAACTATGAGGAATATGATATTTGCAGAGCGGGGCTTTCAGAAATATTATGTCAACGACTTGCATACTACAACATGTAGTGGTATGCTGGGTCACCGCAGAAGAGGACGAGAAATGGAAGGTTCTCGATTTCTTTGGCCTTCCCTAGCCAGGACTTCCGGATCCATCGCAGTATAGGGGTGCCGAGACCATGGAGGCCGAGTTTTTTTCCCCGTCGGTCACCATCAAGGTCGAGCAATAGGAGCGACCGATGACGGAGAAGGAGGAGGAGCTCGAGGCCACCATCTTGGCCTCTTAGATGGAGGAGGATAAGAAGTGGGACGACATGGGACATGCCCTCTACGATTCGTGGGAGGCTGCTTACGCGGCTGCTGCAGCGCCCCGAAGCCTGCTCCACCAGCCACCCCTGCTCCCCCGCTCGCTAGCCTCATGTGGCGGCCGCGCTAGGTCTTCATTGAGATCGAGGACGACGACTAGGTCTCCGGCCCCATGCAGCAGGACCGACACTGGCTGGCGTCGAAATTGCCCCGACGACCACCTAATATTTTAGGATAATGTTTTTGATTTTGGACGTGCAAAAATGTTGAACAATGGCCCTTTTAATATATATCTATAATTATTGTATTTTTTTTATTATGTGCAATGTTTTTTTATTGGGTGCACACACCACCGCAAAGGTTCTTCATGTGGACCTTCTACAAACAGTCGGTATAGGACCGGTTCGCTGTTTGAGAGAGATGGAAGAGAGGAGGATGATGATATGACACGTGGGCTAGTGCAGTTTGAGCCTAGCAATTTAAATTTCAGCCTTTTCCTCCAGAAAATAGATCCAAAGTTTTGATTTAGACCGAGAACCAACAGTTCAGGGTGCAAACGCAGGGATATCCGTTTGATCTGGTCGCCTACTACAATCTCATGGTTTAAAATAGACTTTTTTCTAGTAGAAAAAAAAGAGTGCAACTCCTTTTCCAAGTCTAGCATCTTCAGAACATCTCTAAAAGGAGTACACCGACCTGCGGGCCCCACTGGTAGACGTCGATTGAGATTTGCGACGTCTAGCGGCAGTTTGGTCGTGGTTTATCCCATCCCACTTGACACCTCGTGTGATATAAACTCGTAGTGTTGGGATTAGCCACGTCTCTCCTCCGTCCAGCCTTCCCGCACCCAAGGAAAATCCCCCAAAACGCCAAGGAAGCCGAACCTTCGTCAGCATCCCAATGGCCGAGCTGTCGGCGGCGCCCGGTGAGATCGACCCGCGCAGCGGCTTCTGCGCGGCCACGCGGACCTTCCACAGCGTCCGCACCGCGGGCGAGTTCCCGCCGGAGTCGCTCCCTGTCACGGCCGCCGCCTACGCCTTCTCCCTCCTCTCCTCCCCGCTCCCCGACCGCCCCGCGCTCGTCGACGCCGCCACCGGCAATGCCGTATCCTACCCGTCCTTCCTGGCCGCCGTCCGCTCCCTCGCGGGCGGCCTCTGGTCCACCCTCGGCCTCCGCCCCGGGGACGTCGCCCTCGTCGTCGCGCCCTCGCGCCTCGATGTCCCCGTCCTCCACTTCGCGCTCATGTCCATCGGCGCCGTCGTTTCCCCCGCCAACCCGGCCTCCACCGCCGAGGAGTACGCGCACCAGATCGGCCTCTCCAGGCCCGTCGTCGCGTTCGCGGCCCCCGAGGTGGCCGCCAAGCTGCCCGGCCACGTAAGGTGCGTCGTTCTCGGCTCGGATGTGTACAAGAGTCTGTCCTCTGCCGGCGCGGCGGCGGCACCTCCGCCAGTGGCGGTGAAGCAGTCGGACACCGCGGCCGTGCTCTACTCCTCGGGCACGACCGGGCGCGTGAAGGCCGTCGCCATCACGCACCGCAACCTCATCGCGCTGATCTGCGCGCACGCCGAGAACCGGGAGCAGGTGGCGGCGGAGGCCACCGAGGCGGGCGAGGAGCCGCCGCCACCGGCCGTGGCGTTGCTCCCTCTGCCTCTGTTCCACGTCTTCGGGTTCATGATGGTCCTGCGCTCCGTGTCCATGGGGGAGACGGCCGTGCTCATGGAGTGGTTCGACTTCGGCGCCGCGCTGGGCGCCATTGAGCGATACCGCGTCACGCTGCTTCCCGCGGCGCCGCCTCTCCTGGTGGCCATGATCAAGTCCGAGGAGGCGCGCCGCCGGGACCTCTCCTCGCTCCTCGTCATCGGCGTCGGCGGGGCGCCGCTTGGCCGCGAGGTCGCAGAGCGCTTCGCCGCCGTCTTCCCCAACGTCCAGATTGTTCAGGTTAAGAATCAGATTCCATGCGGGATGCAGAATATTACTGAATCTCTTGCGCGCATTGCAGATTTTGCCTTTACTGATACCCACCGAATCCATGTGTGTACTTACTCCATTTATTATTTACAGGGCTACGGCTTGACGGAATCGTCTGGCTCTGTGGCAGCCACGGTAGGGCCGGAGGAGTCCCTTGCATACGGTTCGGTCGGGAAGCTGGCATCGCACTTGCAGGCGAAGATAGTCGATCCGTCCACCGGCGAGGCGCTCGGGCCTGGCCAGCGCGGCGAGCTCTGGATCCGCGGCCCGGTCGTCATGAAAGGTGAGCACCGATGAGTAACTCGTCATTGCTGTGACCAATAAGCACGTGTTGTTGTGTTTTTTTCCTTCTAGAACACTCGTGTTCTCGTCGTGTTTGACCTTGTCTTTGTCAAAAATCAGATGGTGGCTTCATTTGTTTACTAGGACTAGTTGAGAGTTGAGACTGCACACTGAAAATTTGATATGATGATGGGGATGATTCATCCACCGAAAACCTTACATTATCTGTTAGGACAGTCTTATTATTATATCAAGGCTTGATGTTCTCTTCGTGATAGATACGTAGGTATTTTCTGCATTTATCATGTGAAAGCTATGCATGTCCATGGCGTAGCAGTCTGTTGGGATCTTTTCTTTTGTCAAAAATCTAATGCAGTCTTAGACGCCTTCTGCTCAATAGGGAGATGGCGTTTGTTAATGTGCAAGCGAGCAGCATGCTTTGCCTGCCATGTGCTTCATGACGACTTTTTTAAGAGAATTCATGACGACTTTTTGTAGTAATAATGGATGAAATTGCAAAACTCTTGTCCAATCAAGTGCTGGTGGACCAGTACTGGCTTCAACCCTGGCAGCAATTCGAGGATGCATGTTCTCCTACCTAATAGATAGTTATACCAGTATTGCCATTGATATGCAATTGGTACTTCATTGAAATCATTTGTTAGAATGGAGGCATCTCATATCTGCTAGTACTGGTGGTCCAGTACCGATTTCAACAGATCTTCAACTCTGACTGCAAGGGATGCTTGTTCTCCTACTTAATAGTTAGTTATACCAGCATGCCAGTGACATGCACCACATTTGTTAGAATGGATGCATCTCATATCTGCTACTAGCCCATACGCCCTACGTTTTTGTACAGATAACCAAAATGTTTTCAATGCTTTGTAAGTCGACACTGACATAGCAACTGATACAATCATTTAGTTGATCTGAACCGTTACCCAATTTTCTTTGCCTGATTAGTTTTAGATTTACATGTGCTTATAGGATCATACCACTAGTAGTTTTTAAAAGCTTATGGAGATAAGAATCCAAAAATTCTGAACAATATTTTCCCATTCTCCTGTGCTTTTACCTTGATTATTACTGGGGTCATCGCCTCACTGTATGAGTTATGGCCTTGTGGGGATGCTTTTCAGGTTATGTGGGTGATGACAAGGCAACTGCAGAAACGGTAGACTCAGAAGGCTGGTTGAAAACTGGTGACCTTTGCTACTTCAATGAAGATGGATTTCTCTACATTGTTGATCGTTTGAAGGAGTTGATAAAGTACAAAGGATACCAGGTACAATTACATTATCATCGTAGAATTCCGTCTCTCAAGATTCTATCTGCATGATACTGATATACATCTTATCTCAGGTGCCTCCAGCTGAACTGGAGCATATTCTACAATCTCATCCTGGAATTGCTGATGCTGCTGTTATCCCGTAAGTACCTTCAGTATAAACTGCAGTGAACTTTGGAAAAAAATTAATGAATATATTCCTACAAATATCAAATATGGTACTAGTACAAAGTTCCGTTCAGCATGTGGCAGTATATAAGATGCCCCTCCATATGCACTATGCAGATATCCAGATGAAGATGCTGGGCAACTGCCGATGGCTTTTATAGTGAGGCAACCAGGTTCAAACCTGACTGGGCAACAAGTCATGGATTACGTGGCTAAACATGTAAGCATCTCCCATTGATTATCCTAATGCTGCATCCTACTAGATTCGATGTTGAGTTAAAGGGTCCGTCACAATCAGCTTTATTTTATCTTTTAGCAAGGAAGCTGAGCAATTATGAGTTGAGTTGGGTAATCTTGTATTGTTAGTGACACCGCCTGTTTGCCCATAAAGGATATATATTAGCATTCTTTCCCCTGATAGAATGAGCAACACTATAAAGTAGTGTGTAGGATATTTCGTTGCAAAGCTATAGAGGACTAATAATGTGATAATCAAATTATATTGCTTTGCACCAAAGGAAGATGCATGCCCTCGTGCATGTCTGGTATGCACGCGTAGCGACACAAACTTGGAGTAGATTTGAATAGAGCCGGATCAACAATAACAACAAAAAAGTGTCAATGCAACTTCATGTATGCAGCATATTCTCTTGGATCCTTGCTGCTGTGATTTGACGATGCCCTTCCACTTTAGACACTAACTCAGATCTCAATGTTCATCGTTTGACAGGTCGCACCTTACAAGAAAGTCCGCCGAGTGGCCTTTGTTACCGCGATACCAAAGTCAGCTGCGGGGAAGATCTTGCGGCGGGAGCTTGTGCAGCAGGCCGTGTCCATGGGTTCCTCGAAGCTGTGAGATGGAGTTTGCTGTGTAAAACTAGAAGATTAGTTTCTATTGTATATACTGAACCGGAGATACGATTGCGTGATTGGCTGTTCTTATCTGCACAATTCAACCTCCAGACCGCTCATCCTGTTTCCATGTAAACTCTGGGTACGAGACAGATATTTGAGTGAAGAGGCTGCAAGAATTGTTCGTGCGCAATCTCTCCAGACACCATCTCTTGTAAGGATGGCAGTTTTTTTTCCAGCAGTTGTTGAATTCGCTCAGCTTGTTGCATCTGCTGTTCCATGATGCCATGATTCTTAAATGAGAAAGTGATGGTTCCATGATTCTTTTTGCTTTTTTGGAGGGGTTCTGTGGCCCAACAGAAATTAACAAAATCCCATGTGAAGAAATTAATAGAAACCCAGCATAATAGAAGTGCAATAGTGACCTGATCTGTTCGACTGGACTCAAAAGGCATAGGCTTAAATTGACGAAAGCACTGCCATCTTCTAAAAGGATCTCCACTCGTCCCTCCATATGAGGTCCGACGGGAGACCTTTTTGTGCCCATATGGAGGTGCGCCGGACAACTTCTGAATTTGGGGGCTGGAAGCTCCCCAGTCACACCCCTGATACCAAAATCCTATTAGCTATGTTATTTTTGCAAACACTCTGAGGGCCTGATACCAAAATCCTATTAGCTATGTTATTTTTGCAAACACTCTAAGGGCATCGAGCTCGCACAGATGGCGGGCGGGGCGCATGGCACGCGAGGTGGCGGCGCGGCTGCGCGTGCGACGGGGCGACGGTGCTGAGCGGCTGCAGCCGTCTCGTGGCGAGGCGATTGTGTCCAATCTTGGAGAGCAACTCGCCCTGTGCATCGAAGTGCACATGCATGGTGAGCTTGCTCGCCCTATGCACAGCGGCGTCGCACTCCTGGCATAGGCGTCGCACTTCGGTGCCCGTGGAGTGGACGACAGACTCGATGTGGATGGTGGAGTCCACGGGACGCACCGCCCGCGACGACATCACCTTGGGCTCCAGCAGCTTCCGCAGCAGGTCGCGCTCGAATGGGACGTCCCTTGCCTCCTCGTCCTGGCATGCCACGTCCTTGGCACCCGCATTGTTCGGCGTTGGCGAAAGCGATGCAAGGACTATAGGGGTTTTGGGCAGAAAATTAATTTTTTTTACTACAATGGATCGCCCCGATGCCCAAGATCTATCTACTAGTAATGCAGTAACGGTTGAAGGTTTTGGATACATACCCTTGTAGTCCGAAAGAGGTTAACGTTCCGAGAGGAACGTGGTTGATGTAGTCCGTGCTCGTAGCCGACCTCAAGGTCGTGAAGCTCCTCGCAGGTGACCCCCTGCTCCATCACCATGCAGCAGTCCGGCTTACGACATCACAATGCCCCACGTGTTGCACCTCGTGGCTTTGTACACATACTGAAAGGGTAATTGCCCCTATGTGAGGTTTTGGTGATTAATGACAATTCCTATGGACTAATGTTTTCCTTGAGTTTTATATGAAGGAATATTCCATAGGTCATGCTTGTAGTCCATGTGTTAGATTCAAGTATGGATGCCATGAAGATAAAGATATACCTTGAGTATTGGTATCAATATGAGCAAGTTGAAGAGAAGAATACGGTGTTGTGATGGAGCATGAGAAGATACATAGTTGACCAATACAAAGAGTTAATATTAGATTCAAGTTTGATAAACATATGAAGCATAAAGAATGTACCACATGAATCTTGTGGTATGGTAAACCTTGTCAATTATGCATCATGAACTAATCCATTATATATGTGCCTCTGTGCTATCTATACTGGTTAGGTATCTTTTCATGGGCATGCATTGAAAGTAAAGATCTCATATAGCCCATGAGAGAATGACATCAAGTGGTGATCGTCATCAAGGTTGAGAAGGGCAAGTTCAAGACAAGCATCTTGAGAAGATCATTTGCTTGAAGCTTGCTATCCCATAGTGGTGTATGGGGGAGCAAATTATGAGTTTTTACGAAGCAACAATGATCAAGTGATGCATTCCGGCTTGGATGGAGCTTGAAAAATTGTCATCAAGATCAAGCGGGATGCGCAAGGCAAAGGTATGGCCTTGCTAGGTTTTATTTTTAGCGGTCTCAAGGTGGTTGTTGGGAGATCGGGTTATAGGATAGATAGTCTCACTATCAAGAGGGGCTTTCGGTTCGGTAACTTGATCACATCGTCTTAGGGAGCTCAATCCTTTGCATACTTTGGATCTTACTATTTTGTTGCTTCTTGGTGTTTCTACATGTGAGGTTCTTGAGCTTTTTTCTCGCTCTTCAATAATCCCAAGTTCATCGAAAACAGAATTTGTATGCATCTTCTATGCCATTTTCGAGTTTGAAGGTTTTATCGGTTCTTCTTTAGGGGGGCTTCTTACCTCTCTTTATTTTGTTCTATCCTCCTTTGTTTTACTATGATGTTTCTCTGAACCATATTGTAGATCTTATTGTCCTCGTAAAAACAAGCCCAAGATCATCGAAATCGGAGTCTAGATGCAAAAGTTATTGCGTTTTTGTGAAGTATGTTTTATTCCGGTTGTGGATCCGGTCCAACCGGCTCCCAGACCTGGTGGTCCGGTGCCAGCGCCAGAAAACCGGATCTCAGACCGGATTTTCCAATTTTAGCGACCGAATCTATTCCAGGATGGTATACAAAGCTTTTCTGGTATGTAGGCTGGTCCACCGGCCTGGGGGCCGATTTTCCCGGTCCCGGGGCCGGTCCAACCGAACTTCAGACCGGGATTCACCCAGATTCCTCCCAACGGGCATATTTGCTTTCCCCTATAAAAGGGGGTTCTTCCCCAATGTGTTTTGGGTGTTCTTGACCAAGAAATTAACCTCCATTGTTTAACCTCTTGATCTTGTTTCCTCCCCCTTCCCTCCTATGATTCTTGCATCTTTTTGAGGGCTTTGGAAAAGGAGATCTAGATCTACAATCTCCACCAATCAATTCCTCCTCTAAGTGAGGGGAACCCATTGGATCAAGATCTTTGGAGTCATTTGTTGATTCACTCCACTGTTCTTCCTCTCTAATTCATCTCTAGCACTTGTTGCTTTGGTGGGATTTGAGAGTGAATGATTTGAGCACCCTTGGTGTTCTTGCTTTGCATTCTTGCATAAGTGTTGAGCTCTCCATTACGATTTGTTCGAGTGAGAGAACGTGAGCTTGTTTCTCTTGGAGGGTGTGTAGGGGTTCGTAGCATCGAAAACAAAAAAATTCTACCGCATGCACACAAACAAGCCAAGATCTATCTACTAGATTGTAGCAACGAGTCGATAGAGGAACTCACCCTCGAAGATTCCAAAGCAGTTAACGAGAGCAGATTCTCGTAAGTGATGTAGTCGTACACTTGTCGATCTCAAGATCGCGTAGACGATCCTTCCGACGCTGCGTTCCGGCAGCGCTTCCGCAGTCGGTCACACGTTCGTTACTCGATGAAGACCTTCCTCTCCCTTGTTCCAGCAGGCAGCGGAGGTTGTAGCTCTCTCCTCGTGATTCCGGCAGCACGATGGCGTGGTGTCGGAAGTAGAGGGGAGATCTCGCAGGGCTTCGCCTTAAGCCGCAGCGAGTATGGTGGAGTATGAGAGAGGCCTTGGTGATCTAGGGTTTATAGGACACACAGGGGAGGGTGTGGCCGGCGTCTAGGGTTTGGGGAAACCCTAACTCGCCGACTTGGAGGAGGAACCCTAGGCGGCGGCAGCACTTGGAGGTGGCAGGAGCTAGGGTTTTTGGTGTGAGGGTAGGGGACAACCCTACCCCTCCTTCTATAAGTGGGAGGGAGGCGGTTGGGAGTAGGGAGTACTCCTCCAACTCCCCTTCCTTGTCCGGCGGGTGGAGGGAGTAGGACTTCCTCCCCAAGTACTCTCCCTCCACCAACCAAACTTCAGATTTGACTTTTTTCAAATTGGCGTTTGAATTTCAAACTTGGATTTGATTTCTCTCTCCATATTGCCCAGCCAAGTGACCTATTACATGATGCAACCATTCCACATTGTCATGACACATCCATGTACCCTTCCCCTCTGGAGTGCCGGACCTTCCAGGCCCTTCTAGAACATTCCTGGTGAAAACACCGAAATCTTTTCCAAACTCCGAAACAGGACTTTCCTTATATGAATCTTATTCTCCGGACCATTCCGGATCTCCTCATGATATCCCGGATCCCATCCGAGACTCCGAACAACATTCGGTCTCTTACTCATCATTCCATAACTACACAACAACATCGAATCCTTAAGTGTGTCTCCCTACGGTTTGTGAATTATGCGAACATGACCGAGACACTTCTTCGATCAATAACCAATAGAGGAATCTGGAAATTCATATGGCTCCCACATATTTCTACAATTACTTTGCGATCGAATGAACCACTTACATACGATACCAATTTCCCTTTGTCTCACGATAATTTACTTATCCGAGGTTTTGATCGTCGGTATCTCTGCATACCTAGTTCAACCTCATTACCGATAAGTACTCTTTTATCGTTCCCGTGGTATGTGATCCCTTGTGAGCCAGTCACATGCTTGCAAGCTAATTGGATGACATTCCACCGAGAGGGCCCAGAGTATATCTATCCGTCATATGGATGGACAAATCCCACTCTTGATCCATGTGCCTCAACCCATACTTTCCGAACAATCAATGTCACCTTTATAGCCACCCAGTTACGGTGTGGTGTTTGATGTCATCAAAGCATACTTTCGGTGATGGTGATTATCATGATCTCATGGTCGAAGGAATTAGGTTACTATGTATCAGAAAGCTTATAGCAATTGAACTATTAAAATGACTTGATCTTTATGCTACACTTATCTATAGGAGTATGTCCATCATACCATTCTCCTAATGATATGATCTTGTTGTTAACAACATCTCAATGTTCATGATTGGGAAACCACAATCATATATTAACGAACAAGCTAGTATTGTAAAGAGGCTTTACTAGGGACTCTAATTAGTTTACAAATTACACAAGTATTAATGTTTCCGGTTAATACTGTTATAGCATGAATGTAAACATTTATCATAAACACAAAGATATAATAATAACTACATTTATTATTGCCTCTAGGGCATATCTCCAACAGTCTCCCACTTGCACTAGAGTCAACTAATCTAGATTACATGGTAATATACCGAACACCCATGGCGGTTTGGTGCTGGTCATGTTTTGCCCTCGGGAGAGGTTTAGTCAACGGATCCGCCACATTCAGATCTGTGTGTACTTTGCAAATCTTTATGTCACCATCTTGGACATGTTCTCGAATAGCGTGAAAACTTAGCTTGATGTGCTTCAGCTTCTTGTGTGACCTTGGTTCTTGCTCATTGGCTATGGCACCCATGTTATCACAGTAGATAGACATTGGGTCCAACGCACTTGGAACCACACCGAGCTCTGTAATGAACTCTTTCATCCATATCGCCTCTTGTGAAGCCTCTGAAGCAGCTATGTATTCCGATTCAATTGAAGATCTCGCCACAATGCTTTGCTTTGCACTCCTCCAGCTAACTGCCGCACCATTCAAAGTAAATACGTATCCAGATTGAGATTTAGAATCATCCGGATCGGTGTTCCAACTAGCATCGGTGTAACCATTAATGTCACATCCCAAGATTTTCCAAATCTTGTTATGTGAAAAATAAATGAATAAAATAAAACTTTGTTGATTTTTAGGGTGAGAAGAAACTTTTTAAATCCAATTGGAAACTTTCAAAACCTATTTTGATCAAATAAAAAAAATCCTAAAGGGATTTAAAAAGATAATAAACAATAAAGTTAAAAATATTTGGAATTACTATTTTTGGATCTTTTAATAAAATATTTGGTTTTCAAAAGAAAAGGTAGAAATATAAATAAGGATTATTTTATATAGCCAAATTAAACCTTGGCCAAGCTTTTGAAATAAAATATTTTGTTTTGATTAAAAGAGTAAAGATTTATTTAAATAAAATAATAAGGATTTATTAATATCCAATTAAAAATAAAGGTTTTACCATTTTTAAAAAAACATCAAAACTTGTTAAATTATTTTAAACAAGTTTTCCAAGTATTTTGTATTTTCAAATAAAAACCTACTGATTTGGTTTTGATAATATTTAGATGTCAAATGGAGATTTTATTAAATAAAACAAATCCTATTTGAATTAATAACTAAGGACTATTTATTTAATTATTAAATAGATCCTAAAAAGAATAAAAATATTATTTTGTTTTGGACTTTGGTTTATGTTGTTAAATAGAACCAAAACTCAATACAAGTGTGGTGAATGTTTGATTTGATTTGAATGTTTGAATTGTTTGATTGAATTTCAAGACGGAAAATAGAAATAGAAAAGGATAAAGCATTTAGAAAGAAAAAAATGGAATCAGACAGCAGCCCAGTCGGCCAGCCCAACAAGCCCAACAGCAAGCCCACCCCACTCTCTCTCGTGAAACATTTTCTCACTCAAACACTCACCCGCAACGTCGCAGACAGTTGGACCCCACCGCACCTTTTCCACTATCGCTGACGAGACGACCCCACGCGAGGTCACCTTCTTCCTCACCCGCGGTGACCATGTCCCCCTCTCGCCGGCCGTTTCTGCAGGATTCAATACGCGTTGATTCCGCGACCATTACTCGCCGTGACTGAGCCCTATTAACCGCCCTGGCCTCCTCTCCATTTCCCCTCACGCGCCTCCCTCTCTCTTCCCTTTAAGCCGGGCACTTCGCCACACACCGCTGCCACGACCTTCCCAGCTAATTCTGGCCGAACCACAATGCTTGCCTCCCTCGAGCACACGGCCGTGACCCCCAGCCCTGGCGCTTCTCCGGTCTTGTCCGTTCACTCGCGGCGCCCAGCCGACTTCGACAACCTCGAGCGCCACCGCTTCTCTCCGTGAAGTTTTCCTGGTAAGAACCAACCACCCCGAGCCCTCTCAATCACGCACGCATCATCGCCGTGTCTTTGCGCATCTGACCATGCACTCCGTTTGCTCCCTCGTGACTCGTAGCGCCGTCCCCGACGACGATAGAGCGTGACCGTCGACGCACTCCGGCGAAATCCGTTGGAACCAGCGCCCTTGACGAAATGCCGTACCTTGAGCATCAGAGCGTCACCGCGATCACTGTAAGCACCCTCACCTCCTCCCTTGCTTGCTGTAACCGCCGCGACGCCACCGTCGACCGCCGCCAGCCCGCCGCCTGGCCTATGGCCGTGATGTCAGGTGTCGTGCGATTAAGATCCTGCGGCTGCGATTAGATCACTTAACGCTGAAAGGGTACGCAACCAGTGCCGTGCGATTTAACTTGATCCAACGGCCTGCATCGCTCGATCCGTGTGAACCGGTATCAACCAGTAGCATTGCGCAACGTGGCCAGCTTTCGATTTAAAAAAGAGTTTGAAATCAGATTGATTTGCAAATTTGTAAACCTTGTAACTTTTGATCCACACGTCAAAAATTTGCAAACTTTATATCAATGGAATCAGGAAGACATGCCCTAGCTAACCATGCAATTTTTTTAGTAAAAAGCTTCTGGTAAAGTGTTTGTTTTTGCAGAAACATTTGTATACTTGTTTAGGTTATAAAAATTATTCCAAAATGATTTTAGGGTTGAAATCTTTGCAAATTGGTTTGTTGTGAACTTACTGACCCTAGGAACCAACTCATAGATTTAAAAATGTATTTTGTGAAGGTTAGGAATAAAAACTTGAATTAGCTCATTTCTAGTCAAATAAAAGTATTGATTTTGTTATGGAAATGATTTTTGAACAAAAACCTTTGGAAAATGTTTTGATTCAAATCTACTGACCCCAAACACCAAGTTTTGTGAACTAACAACTTATTTGGAGAACAATGTAAAAATGTTGCTTTGCTAAAAACAATTTCAATCACATGAAATGATGTTTTGATTTAAAAATGGTCTATAGATAAAACCTTGTTACAAATGACTTTGCCACTTGGAAAATGACCACTTTGAGCCTTACAATGTTTAGAGCCTAGTATAAACCACCTTTGCAAATAAAACTACCTTTTGCATGCTTGCATGCATGACTTAGTTTCTATTTATTTATGTGTGATGATTTGTTTGATTATTGTTTTGGAATGCTAGTTGAATTTGTGTTTGCTTGATTGACTTGTAGTAAAGTTAGAAGAGTGTGAGATTAGAAAGATCAAGAAGAGAACCAACATTCCCTACCAAAATGGCAAGTGACACTATCATCCAAAGTCCTACTATTTTCATTATACTTAGTGGATTTTGAAACATGCATGAAAAGAATTTCTATACCATATGCTATGCTAAATCCTAATAGGATACCCTTATACATTCCTTAGTTAAAACAATGTAGTAGCAAAATGCTTAGCCAAGCTATATATTTTGAGAAGAGATACATGTTGAGATTTTATGAAGTTGAGAAAAGACTTATGTTTTATATAATAAAACAAGTACTCAATGAACCACCTGGGTGGACAAGGATACTCAAGTTTTTGGACAAGGTGGCAACAAGAGGAACCATGTTTATATGGCAATCTCTTTTTGTTGTGCACCGATGAAAACCACCTGTGGACTTAGAGATTGAACATGTTTCTCCAACATTGGCTTCCGTGTCTGACCACATGCTATTACGGCTCGCTTAGTCAACTACATTGGGAAGACCCATGCATTGGTCTTCAGGTTAACTGAAAATGAGGGAACTCGGAACCCTACATGGGTGCCTGAAGACAAGCTAGCATGGTGTATGGGAGGACCCTATGGAAAGACTTCGTCACATTCTCAATCTGCCAGTACTCCATCTTGGTGAGTACTTATCCAGCGGCCACTGGTGGCAACAAGATGAGAGTGTGTCATGTGGGTAAAGTGTACAACTTCTGCAGAAGATAATAAAATCTAAGTACTTAGCCGTGTCCCCGGTTATGGACAATACTGAGCAACTAAAGGCCTGAAGCTATGGGAAATCTCGACATTCCAATTTCTAAAAGAAAAACTTTTAAGTGACAACAAAAGGCTTGAAGCACTTGGGGATTTACCAAGGAGCTCAAGAGATTTTGATGAAAACTTGAAGCACTTGGGGATTTACCAAGGATCTCAAGAGATTTGGACAAAGACTTGAAACACTTGGGGATTTACCAAGGAGCTCAAGAGATTTGGACAAAGACTTGAAACACTTGGGGATTTACCAAGGAGCTCAAGAGATTTTGATGAAAACTTGAAGCACTTGGGGATTTACCAAGGAGCTCAAGAGATTTGGACAAAGACTTGAAACACTTGGGGATTTACCAAGGAGTTCAGAAAGATTTGACAAAAGATCAAAACTATTTTGAAAAGATAGGATAAATTATTGCTTTCTGCAAATGAGCCTAAAACCCTACTTAGCCAAATATGCATGTAATGATAGGATCCACTTATATTCTACATAGTAGTGAAACTTGCCAATACAATTCAAATGTATTGACCCTTGTGGCTGTAACTTGTAATGTTGCAGGTTTGATTGATATTAGTGAAGTTGACTGATTAGGATTACAAGTCTACAACCAACATGTTTGCCTGTGGCACTTTGAAGATGAAGGACCCCATGCTTATAGATATTCTGCTGCAATGTAATGTATTAGCCAAATGAGCTATGAAAGATGTAATAAATTATTTTATTCCTGGTTATAAAGTTGTATTATGACCTTTGTTTCTTGATATTACATCTTAACTATGGATTCTAGCTATTGATCCAGGGACTAGCATTGTAAACACAGGGGACTCTACCTTATTAAAGGTTGGGAACCTTACAATTAACAACGAGTTGTTCATCACCTCCATAAGAAAGAACCATATCCTTAGTTCTTCTCAAGTACTTAAGGATGTTTTTGACCGTTGTACAATGATCCACTCCTGGATCACTTTGATATCTGCTAGTCAAACTAACATCATATGCAATGTCGGGTCTAGTACATAGCATGGCATACATTAGAGATCCTATGGCTGAGGCATAGGGAGTCTTACTCATCCTTTCTCTATCTTCTGCCGTTACAGGACTTTGAGTTTTACTCAAGGTCGTATTGGGCAACATGGGCAAGAACCCTTTCTTGCTATCTTCCATTCCAAACCTCTTTAGAACTTTGTCCAAATATGTACTTTGTGACAATGATATTAGGCGTCTCGATCTATCTCTATAAATCTTTATGCCTAATATGTAAGCTGCTTCGCCAAGATCTTTCATTGAAAAACTATTATTCAAATAATCCTTGACACTATTAAGAAGGTCTACATCATTCCCAATCAACAATATGTCATCTACATATAGTATTAAGAATGCTACAGAGCTCCCACTCACTTTCTTGTAAATACAAGCTTCTCCATAAATTTGTATAAAACCAAAGCTTTTGATTACCTTATCAAAACGTTGATTCCAACTTCGGGATGCTTGCTTCAATCCATATATGGACCGTTGAAGTTTACATACCTTGTTAGCATCTTTAGGATCGACTAAACCTTTGGGTTGCATCATATACAACTCTTCATCAATGTCTCCATTGAGGAACGCCGTTTTGACATCCATCTGCCATATCTCATAATCATAATATGCAGCGATTGCTAACATAATCCTCACAGACTTTAGCTTCGCTACCGGTGAGAAAGTCTCATCGTAGTCAAAACTCCTTGAATTTGTTGAAACCCTTTTGCGACAAGTCGAGCTTTATAGACAGTAACATTACCATCAGCATCTGTTTTCTTCTTGAAAATCCATTTGTTCTCGACAGCCTTCCGGCCATTCGGTAAGTCCACCAAAGTCCATACTTGATGGGGATATGCCTACCGGGGTATACCCAGCAGGACGTTTTCGACTGGCCCAAGAACCGGCGAGTGGGCCTGCAGGACGGCAAATGGATTGAAGCCCAGCGAGGAACCAAGCGACTGGAAGCTGGAGGCCTAGGCGAGTAGATAGGCCCAGTCGGATTAGGTTTAAACGATTACTGAAGCTTTAACTGAATCGGTTGAGATATGTAAACCCTAGGGGAGGTGAGCCTATATAAACCTCCCTATAGGGCGAGTAGAGATACGTTCCCTCATACACCCAAGCAACTCGCCGCCTAGCCGCCGAGTTCGCCCATTGTAACACCTCCATAATACAATCTAGCAGGAGTAGGTCTTTACCCTCCGGGGGGCCGAACTGGTAAAACCTCGTGTCTTTGCCCTCATCTCGCACCGCAGATGGCTGGCCGCCTTGCCCTCGTTTCTACTACCGCCGATTGCAGATTCGCCGTGACTATTCCCACGGCTGGCGCCCACCGTGGGGCCTGGCCGGTCCGGCCGATGTTCTGCGGCGAGATCCAATCTGCCCATCAACGAGACGGTCGCCACCGGCCGCATGATAGCGATCGGCGAGATGCTCCAAATCCTGCCGAGTAGCTACGTCCCGGCGGCGCGACCCGTCACGCACAACGTGATCCTGCCGATCGACACGATCAGCCTCTTCGTCGGTCTCACCGACGTCATCGTCTCGGAGGATTCGCAGATCTGCGAAGTCGCCGCTGCGATCGGCTCTCCGAGAGCCAGATCCGCACGATCCATCGCCCGCCTCCGAGTACAACTCGCCCACAAAGAACGTGGCCGGGAATTCAGCGGCCGCAGAGGATGCAGCCCTCACCGACGACGCCGACTCGGCGACCCGTCACTCGCCGGATCCATCACCGTGGTTTCGTCCGCGGGCTCCATCGCCCAGGTCTCCAACGCGGGAGACTTCGAGGATCCCTCCATCCTGGGGATCTTCGAGTTCGACTCCGGATCGGAGAACTCCGCGACCGCATGAACCGGTCGCCACACCGCTACCTACATGGCGACCGACACCGATCCGCCGGAGGACCCGTTCTCCACCCCAATCCCTCCTAACGCCACGACAACGGAGGTCGAGGAACTCCGCCTGAAAATGGCGGAGGCGGTTCGCAAAGAGCAAGCCGAGCGCGAAAAATTTCGCCTCGAGCAGTGATCGCCAGAGAGCTGTCACGCTACCACCAGAAGCCGGATCAGTCACGCCGAACCCCACCGTTCAGGGCGCGCGAACTTCGACGACGAAACGACCCGGCCAGCGTGGCGGCGTGCGATCTGCGAGAACGCCACCAGAGGAAGCGCCGCCCCGCCAGATCACGGCGAGGGTGCCCCACCTCCACCCAACCACACCTCCTGTGGACCAGCCGGATAGTAGTCTCCTCACGGAGCGAGACGCAACGCCGCCCATCGCTCTCCACCCCAATGGACAACCTCGGCAGGCCGAGAAGCACCGACAACATCACAGCCACCGCGACGGCGCCTACAGATCCAATACGTCGTGGCCTCGCTGGCCGCCGAAAGGCAAAGAGCGCCGACCGCGGGTCGAGTATACTCGTTCCTCGAAGCGAGCCTCCCGCCTCCCAGCCGCGGCAAACACCTCAACTGCCCGCCACCGAGCCACTGCAGCTCAATACCGACCCGCGAACGCGAACTCTCCACCAACGACCCAGTGCCGCAACCAACCTTGTCGCCGCCAACGGCAACCCATCGACGCCCGCACCACATCATCAACAACCAAAGTGGCGCGACGCCAGCCCGACGACCGCGACATACCCTAACCAATCGACGCGACGACGAGCCCATGGGGTCGCCAACGACTCGGGCCAAGTGCTTGGACCAATGATCCGAGGCGAGAAGTATCCGCCAAACTTCAAGGCGCCAAAGAAATAGAAAAGCACGACTGCACGACCCCGCCGTATGGCTCGACACATACCTCATGGCGATGAGGATCGTGAGCCACATCGACCGCTCGCCGCCTTACCTCCCGATGATGGAGGGACGTGCGATGGATCAACACCTCCCCGTGATGTCGACTCGTGGGAGGAAATGCGCGACGCCTTCATCAGGCACTTCGAGTGCTCCTACACCCGCTCCACCACTATCGAGGACCTGGAGCGGTGCGTCCAGGGACCCCGCGAGTCGACCCGCAACTGGGTCCAACGGTGGCAGGAGCTTTGGTACAACGCGGTCGGCATCCACCCGGACACAACGATCCATTGCTTCAAGACCTCGTGCCGCTACGAGCCCCTAGTCGCCAAGCTCAAGCGACACTCCCGCACACTCGACAACATCCCCGACCTCCTCGAGATCGCCAAACGGTACGCCGAGGAAGATCCAAACCAGGAAACTGACGATGAGTCAGGAGGTCAACGCCGCACGAGCGGCAACGACGGGCGACGCCGACCGACCACGCCATTCGGCACTCGCCACCGGCAAGCGAAGCGATGGCGAAGTCGATTGCCGCTAACGCCGGACACGCAGCGCGAGCCCAAGAGCTTCCGCGACGGAGGACAACGCCATGACGGCAACTAAAAGAACAAACCAAGGTTCTACCCCGCGCCCTCCTTAACCAACCATGTGCGTTCCATAGCAGGAAGGGAAGCGCAACGCACACCACCGTCGACGCCACACCCGTGGAAATCGAGAAGGCACGGCAAGCCGGAGGACCCCGACAACGACTCCGCCAAACGGCGGAAAATTCGCAAAATAGCCGCTCGCCCACACCTTCACGAGCTTCAACACGCGCGAAGAAGGTCATCGCCACATTGTCGCCGTCAACGCGTGGCTCGGATAGACGTCCCCGCCTAAACTGGTCGGAGCAGCCCATCACGTGGAGCCGCCAAGATCACTCGCCACGCATCGAGTACCGGGACGAGTCGCCCGGTGGTCAAGCCAAGGTCGGCGACATCGCTCCCCAAGACATGGCGGACGGCGGCTCCATCAACATCCTATACCTCGACACCTTCAGCGGTCGCGGCCCCGCAATGATGATCGAGACGACCCACACCACATTCCACGGCATCGCCCGGTCGGAAGGCGTACCCGATCGGCAAGGTCACGCTGCCATCACCTTCGCACACCGGCAAACTTCCGACCGGCGGATCATCTTCGAGCCGGTGCCCTTCGACAGCCCACCATCGCGTCTGGGCGTAGCGTTCGCCAAATTTATGGCAGCGCTTCACGCGATAACGCGATGGAGCTCCCGGGGCCAGGCGGCGTCATCACCATCCACGGCGACCCCGACATGGCCGCCGAGTGCGAGGCCAAAGGAGCCGAGCTCGCTGACACCGTCATCGCGGCGGAGACCAACCACGCCGACGAGCTCGCCAAGTACGCGAGCGGGTCAACAACGACCCCACCATACTCAAGAAGCCCAACTCGAGGGCGCAAACACCTCAACCTTTGAGGCCACGACGACACCCGCACCCGAGCTGGTTCCAGCGACTCGGCCAGACGGTGACGACGGACGCATGCGCCCAACATAGGAAGGCGCACTCATCGAGTTCCTCCGTGAGAACAGGGACATCTTCGCATGGAAACCCTCTGACATGCCCGGTGTCCCTAGGGAGCTCGCTGAGCACAAGCTAAACACCGACCCCAAAGTGCGACCTGTCAAGCGCCGCGTCTTCAATGAAGAACGCCGTCGAGCAATCACCGAGGAAGTGCAGCGCCTACTCGCTGCCGGCTTCATCCGGCCAATCAAGTACTCCAAGTGGCTAGCAAACCCAGTCCTGGTCGAGAGGAAAAACGGGACCTGGAGAATGTGTATCGACTACACAACCTGAATACCGCCCAAAAGCGATTCGTCCTCCCGCGGATCGACCAGATAATCGATTCAACCGCGGGCTCGGAGTCGCTATGTTTCCTCGACGCCTACTCTGGATACAACCAGATCAAAATGGCTGTCGAAGACGAGGAGAAGACGGCGTTCATCACGCCATTCGGAGCTTTCTGCTACACCGCCATGACCTTCGGCCTCAAGAACGCCGGGGCGACCTACCAGCGGTGCATGCAAGAATGCCTCGCGAGCCAAATTGGCCGCAACATCCACGTTTACATCGACGACGTGGTCGTGAAATCCGCTCGCCAAGGCGACCTACTCGCCGACCTGGCAGAAACATTCGCCAACTTGCGACGGTATAAGATAAAGCTCAACCCAGGCAAATGCACCTTCGGTGTACCTGCCGGACAACTATCGGGTACGTCTCCAAACGGGGGATTGAGGCGAACCCCACGAAGATCGACACGATCGCCCGGCTCGGCAAACCCGTGTGCCTACGCGACGTTCGGAAGCTGGCCGGGCGAGTAGCGGCTCTCAGTCGCTTCATTCCCCGCCTGGGCGAAAAGGCGATGCCCCTATACCGCTCGATGCAAGAACCCCACCTTCCGTGGGACAAGGAGGCGACGACGCGCCGACCTCAAAAGGTGCTACTCGCCGCACCACTACCGCCTCACGACAAAGAACCCATGCTGGTTTACGTCGCGGCGTCCGAGCGTCGTCAGCCGTGATGGTCGCCGAGCCACCGTGAGGAAGGAAAGGAGCGCCCGATCCAGCGGCGGTGTACTACATCGCCGAGGTCCTCACCGAAGTCGCGCCGGTACCCACATACCAAAAGCTAGTATACGCGGTCTTTAGAGCTCACGGCGCCGCCGCACTACTTCCAGCACCCGATCATGGTCGTCTCCTCAAGACCACCGCAAGACATCATCCGCGAATCGCGAGGCATCGGGTCTCAAGTGGGCCGTCGAGATCGGCGTCCACAACATCAAATACGAGCCACGATCGATCAATTCACAGGCATCGCAGACTTCATCGCCGAGGAGGCCCAACCAGAAAAGCTGCCGCATTCCACATCGAGCCTGCACTTCAAGGATCCAAGAACGGACGGTGCAGCAGGATAGTGCTTACTTCACCAAAGGGCGACAAGCTCACATCCTCTGCCTCGACTTCACGCCTGCACCAACAACATGGCTGAGTACGAACCTACTCCATGGCATGCGAGCCGCCAAGGAGATGAACGTCAATTGCCTCCGCCGCCACGGAGATTCCGACCTTGTCGCGGGCAAGTCGCCGCACTGTGACTCCCCTACCATGGCATACCGCCAAGCGGTGGACAAGTTGGGTGGCCACTTCACGGCTACTCCGAGTGGATCGACAGCGAAAACGAGGAGGCCGACGACTCTCGCATCGGGTCGGGTCGACTCGCACCACCAGCCGGCGTCTTGCTCGACACGATCACCAAGACATCAGTCTCTCCCCCGAGGGAGATCGACATCGGAGTCCCACTCCAACCAGAGGCATCCTTGGTCGCACTCGTCAACGAGCCAGACGAATGGACCAAGCCCTACATCGCCTACCTGGAGGCCGGCACCCTGCCGGCAGACGAGACAGACGCTTGAATGATCGCCGTCGATGCAAGTCCTACACCATCGCCGACGGCGAGCTCCAAGCAGCGTCACCGACGTGTTCCAACGCAAGGCCCAACCGATGAAGGACGCAAAATCCTCCACGACATTCACTCCGGTGATCGCAGCCACCACGCCGCCGCCGCCCCTCGCCAAGGCTATGCGACATGGCTTTATCGCCCACCCACGCCGACTGTTGATATCGTCCAGCGATGCCGGTGCCGGCACGCCAATCAGACGACGCACATACCGAGCTCGGCGCCAAAACAATCCCATCACTTGGCCATTCACCGTGGGGCATGGACATGGTAGGCCCCTTCAAGAAGGCCCTCCGCTACACCCACCGCTAGTCGCCGTCGACAAATTCACGATGTGGGTGGAGGCCAAGCCCGAAATGCGACGGGAAGACCGCCACTAAATTCCTACGAGCTCATATATCGCTATGGGTTCCCAAACAGCATCATCACGGACAACGGCACCAACTTCGCCAAGGAGCCATGGCCAATGCGAAGAGCATCATATCCGCTCGACCTCGCTACCGCCCACCAAATCCAACGACCAGCGGAACGGGCCAACCAAAGCATCCTCCACGGCCCGAAGCCGACTCCAAGTACCACTCGGCGCACCGGGTGCTGGGTCAAGAGCTGCCCTCCGTCATCCGGGATCCGCACCTCACCACAGATCGACGGATTCACCCTTCTTCATGGTCTACGCGAAGCGGTCATGCCCACCGACCTCGAACACGACTCGCTGGTCGTCCACTATACGGAGGCTGCAAACGAGCTTGCCCGCCAAGATGGGATCGACCAATAGATGAAGCACGCGACCGCCGGTCACGCATCGCCATCTACCGGCAAGGACTCCGCCGCTACCACACGGCCGGCGGGTGAAAGTCGCACCTTCCGAAGGCGACCGGTGTTACGCCTCATCCAGACAAGAAGGGCATGCACAAGATCTCCTCCGTGGAAGGCCCATTCGCTATCGGGCGCAGACTGCAACGACGCCTACTACCTCATCGACGTCCAGGGACGGCGAACTCGACAGCGACCATGTAATGTAAACCTCCTACGGAAGTTCTACTCCTAGAACCCCACATGTACTCTCCAACGCTATGAAATAAAAGAAACGGTTACCGCAAATTGCTCCTACTCTCCATAACTTGTGCCACTCGACTTTCGTAATAACAGCGTTTAACTAAGAAGTCAACCTTGGTACAACGATCGAACGCCTAAGTAGTGCGTGTAAGAGCACCGAATCACCTCAGTCTTGCATCGTCCACGAAAACACCCACCGGAGCCCCATTGAGTCGCCTAGCTCGACCGGTTCTACGAGCCAAGACAACTGCCTCGCTTCACCGACCTTGGTCCTCCGCATCCCCATTGCGACTCGAACAGCTAAGTACCACGCCGGGATGAAGACCAGTTCGCCGCGGTCGTGGAAAACGCCAAGTAAGAGAGCATGCCCAGACTGCCACGCGATCGACCCCACGGCCAGGCAGGAGTGACGCCCAAACCAATGCGCTAAGTCCTCAACCACCCTCGAGTCGCGCTAGAACAACCAAGTACCACGCCGGGGACTCGCCACCCGACCTCGTTCGCAAGAAGGGAAAACGGTAAAGCTGAGCACTCAAGGAGTTGCCTAGCGATCGGCTCTTGAGCTAAGTAGTCGACCAAAACATCAAAACACATGACAACAACACATACATCATATACGAGGTAAACCCCACAAAAGGGCGGACGGCGGGGACTCGTTCAAAATCAATCACAAACACACAACAAATACTAAAATAGACACAATGTCTCATTCATTCGTAATGCATTGTTTCATGTTACAAAATATGCCGCGTGGCAACACTGCTAACGCCACAAGGCAAACTACCTTACTCAGGCTTCAATGACGACCGCCAACATCCCGGCGATTGCGGATGAATGCCGTGGTACGGGTTTGACGGATACGTCGCCGTTCACCCGCCATCGCCGCAAAAAGGCTGCTCGACCTTGAAGTCACGATGCGCTGGGGGTCGTTCGCGCGACGACCGTCTCCTGATGCGGAAGGAGGTCACCCATTGCCCGGAACCACGTTAGTACGTGGCGCACGCAGTCTGCAACAGGACCTCGGACATCCACCGCCGCCCGACGATGGATATCCACTGTCACATCGTCGATGTCGAAATCTCGGGAAGTGGGCGAGTCCAAGGCTCGGGCCGACGCCTGACGCCGAAACGCCGACCGTCATGTATTCAACGATCGCGGGCGCCTTATCCAAATATTTCCACACCTCAACGAGGTCGCTGGGAATCACCTCCGTGGGCGATATCTCTTGGAGATAGGCACGGATGCACGTCGCCGACAATGTCGCCGAGTCGACGAGCATACTTACGCACTGCCTCGCATCGAGCGAGCTCGCCTCCTTCGCCATCGATGATGCGACCTGAGTAGAAGACAAGAATGAATCTGACGGACACTACAAAAGAGACAACCATCGAAAGGAAGGAGTACTCACCAAGCGGACGGGCGAGTTCCGTGATGAAGCATTGAAGTGCTGTATGGTCGCCGAAGCCCAGCAATGAGGACTTCCGACACCTTGCGATCCTCCTCGGCTGCAATGGCAGCCTTAGCTCGCTTCGTCGGCGAGATCGCTTCTTCCTTCGCTTCCGCAGCTCGCGCCGAGGTTGGCGATCCATTGTTCAGGCACTCAAGGCCGACAGTTACCGCTAATTCACCAGGACAAGCCCTGGCGAGCTTCCTCTGCCTTGCAAAAAGCTTGAAGCCCTTTGTTCGCTTCCTGGACGATGGCCAGCTCCTTCTCTGCGCGCTGCTTCGCGGCTAATCGATCCGCCGACTCAAGCTGCAGACCCTGCACATCACCGAAAAAGTTAGTCAAAGCAAAATTCCTAAGTGCCCACCCGCTGAAATTCAGCGAGTGCGCACTCGGACCTGGCGATCAAGAATTTTTCCTAAGTGCCCACCGCTGAAATTCAGCGAGCGCACTCGGGACTGGCGATCAAGAAATTCCTAAGTGCCCACCCGCTAAAATTTAGCGCGCGGCGCACTTTGGGACGATGTGAAAATTATAAGAATCAAGCCGCTGCAAAGCACCGACCTGATCCTCGGGGACTGGATGTACCTGGATGGCTGCGCCAAGCATGCCATGGAGTTGTATCGCGTCCACGAACGCGAGTAACGCCGGCGTGTGTCCACGGCGTTGGTCAACTTTGATCGGCGGTCCCAGTGGCGTGGCTCGCAGCCCACTCGCTGTGGCCGCTTTGGTCACGAAGCGTGGGAAGGTAGCGATAGAGGCACCCGCCCCAAGGGAGGTCGCCTCCGCCGTTCCAGGCAAGGAAGCACCGTCCTTCGTAGAGGCGGCTGCCTCCGTCGCGGGCCCGGCCGGCGCGACCGCTGTATCGTCCAAAATCGTGAGGACGTCATCACCCTTGGCCTTCTTGCTGCCATCCGCCGAGGCGACGACCTCGTCCGCCTTCCTCTTGCGGGAGGGGTCCTCCTCGCTAACGACGGGTGGCACCTTAGCCACGGTTGGATGGCCCATCCTCTTCACTCTAGTCCTATGCATCAATCGAATAAGCAAAAACAAGCGAGATAGTTATGGAAGGCAAGGAAGGGTGAGTGCACTCACTTGGCGACTGGGATGAAACGTAGCCCCGTACGGAGGCCGGCCGGTTTTTCCAGTTCAGGGCCCGATCGAGCCCCATCTCTGTGGGCGTCGTGCCCAAGACACGGACGGCTTCTTCGTCGTTGAGGCCGCATGAGCCTCCGGACATCCTCGGCAAGAGCCTCCTTTCGAGGCGGTTGTTGTAGCCGAGCCTCCTTGCGAGGCGGTTACCGCACTGGAGCCTCCCCACCAGACTGGGCGAATGGCGGAGGCATTGAAGCCAGGCACTTCCTCGGTCGCCGTCGAGGGCTGCCATCGGGCGGCGCCCCTCACCGCCGGGCTGGGAGCATCGGAGATGCTCGCCGAGTGCGGGCGAGGGCTTGATGGCGTCTTCTTCTTTGGGGAGCCTTTCCTTCTTCTTCTTCTTCTTCGACGGAGTGGCTTGAAGGCGAGGTGGTCTCGGGAGCTCGTCGTCGTCATCGTGACGCCGAGGCTTCGCTGCCTCGATCTCGCTACCGTTGTCGCGGTCTTCGGACCAGCGGGCGACCCTCCTCGGACTCGTCATTGTCGCCCTCGTCGCCCTTGGCGGGCGGCGACTTCGCCCACCCTGGCGGATGAGCCCGAGCTCGTCCGAAGGAGGGAGCCACCTTCCACTACTTGGAATAGCTGCAACGAATACGTAATGAATCGAATTACCGCGATCGCATAGATCGCGATCGCGAGCAAAGTAAGGTGGTTACCGTTGAGCTGGACGCTTGCGTAGGGGGCACACCAGCCTGCACGCCCGGTACACCGCCGGGTAATCTTCTTCAGCCGGAGGTAGTCCTCCGCCCATTCGCCGAGGCAGGCCTTCGCCGAGTCTCCCGGCCCGTCTTGGTACATGTAGTGGCACGCTGGCGAAGGGACGATCCGCCGCCAGCAGCCAGTTGTACAGATTTATCGTCTGAGGCCCTTCTTTTTCGGACCACGGATGGTGCGGAGCATCTCGACGACCATCCGCTGGTCGTTGGGAAGCTTGCCGACTTGGAGATGGCGGCCGAACCGATTGGAGTACCGCGATCGCCACCTCCTCCGAGTCGCCGCCACGAGAACCACGACTTCTTCCAGTCACCGCTTTGGCGGGCGGCATTAGATCAAAGAATGAGGCTTTGGACTTGAGTTGAATGTCGGGCCGCGGCTAGCATTGCCGCTCGCTTGGCTGATCCGTCTGTGGAATGTATCTTGCCACAGGGAAGTAGGGCGGCAACCAAGTAGTATTCGCAGAACGCCACAAAATGGCGAGATGCTCGATGTGGGGACCCAGATCTGGGCTGGATCTCGTAGGCGCAGGTTACCGGAAGAACAGGACGAGGAAACCCTAGCCCCGCCGAGATGACTGTGAACAGATGAATTCCCTCTCGCGGGTTTGGGGTCGCTTTCCCGGTCGAATACGCCAACAGCTCGCAGGATCCCGCCTCGAAGAGGCCACGCGCCCTCGTGCATTTGGATCTACCACGGTTCGGTGGAGAGGGCCATGCCGAGGGGTTGGGTTGGTCGGAGGATTTCGGTCGGATGGATCGCGATGCGAAGGAAAATGCGCAAGAAGAAGTGGCGAGAAGTTGGCTTTACAATCGCCATTCCCCTTATATAGTAGGTGTTACCCGCCAAATCGTGAAGCCGTTACGCCGATGATTACGCCAAAGTTACCGTGGATTACCCCAACGGCTAGTTTGACCGACGGTCCAACTACGCCGCTCGATCACGCCGACGGACACTATGACAGTGTATCGCCGACCGACCGCCAAAGCTGCGACTGGATCACTGGTTTCCTCCTTTATATAGGAGCCCGACGATTCGATCGATGCCTACTGGTCATGATACTCGATCGCCAGGCCACCACGCCTAATCGCCGACGGCCCTCGGGACTACTGATGGGGATATGCCCGGGTATACCCGCAGGACGCTTCCGATCGACCAAGAACCGGCGAGTGGGCTCGCAGATCGAATGGATTGAAGCCAAGGAACCAAGCGATCGAAGTCGGAGGCCCGTGAGTAGATAGGCCTCGGATTAGGTTTAAACGATAATCAAGCTTTAATCGAATCGGTTGAGATATGTAAACCCTAGGGAGGTGAGCCTATATAAACCTCCCTATAGGGCGAGAGATCGTTCCTCATACACCCAAGCAACTCGCCGCTTAGCCGAAGTTCGCCCATTGTAACACCTCCATAATACAATCTAGCAGAGTAGGTCTTTACCTCCGGGGCAACTGGTAAAACCCTGTGTCTTTGCCCTCATCTCGCACCGCAGATGGTTGGCCGCCCTTGCCCCTCGTTCTACTACTCGCTGCCGATTGCAGCATCTGCCGTGACTATTCCCACGACAATACTTGGTTTTCGTACATGGATCGAATCTCGGATTTCATGGCTTCTTGCCATTTATTGGAATCTGGGCTCATCATCGTTTCCTCATATGTCGCAGGGTCATCGATGTTATCCACCAACATGACACTCATAACGGGATCATACCAATCAGGAGTGGTACGAGTTCTCGTTGATCTGCGAGGTTCCGTAGTAACTTCAACCAAAGTTTCATGGTCAACATCATTAGCTTCCTCTCTTATTGGTGTAGGCGCCACATGAACTACTTCCGGTGCTGCGCTACTTTCAAGTTCGAGAGAAGGTTCAACAACCTCGTCGAGTTCTACTTTCCTTCCAGTCACTTCTTTCGAGAGAAATTCTTTCTCTAGAAAGGATCCATTCTTGGCAATGAAGATTTTGCCCTCGGATCTATGATAGAAGGTATACCCAATAGTTTCCTTCGGGTATCCTATGAAGACGCATTTTTCCGCTTTGGGTTCAATCTTGTCCGGCTGTAACTTCTTTACATAAGCTTCGCAACCCCAAACTTTAAGGAACGACAATTTAGGTTTGTTCCCAAACCATAATTCATACGGTGTCGTTTCAACGGATTTAGATGGTGCCCTATTTAAAGTGAATGCGGCTGTTTCTAATGCATAACCCCAAAACAATAGCGGTAAATATGTAAGTGACATCATAGAACGAACCATATCTAAGAGAGTTCGATTACGACGTTCGAACACACCATTACGTTGTGGTGTTCCCGGCGGTGTCAATTGTGAAAGTATTCCGCATTTCTTCAAATGCTAGCCAAACTCGTAACTTAGATATTCACCTCCATGATCAGATTGTAAAAATTTAATCTTCTTGTTACATTGATTCTCTACCTCACTTTGAAATTCCTTAAACTTCTCGAAAGTTTCGGACTTATGTTTCATGAAATAGATATACCCATATCTACTCAAGTCATCCGTGAAGGTAAGAACATAACGATAACCACCACGCGATGCTACACTCATTGGGCCACACACATTGGTATGTATGATTTCCAATAAGTCCGTAGCTTGCTCCATCATACCAGAAAATGGAGTCTTAGTCATTTTACCCATCAGACATGCTTCGCATATTTCAAGTGATTCGAAATCAAGTGATTCAAGAAGTCCATCGGAATGGAGTTTCTTCATACGCTTCACTCCAATGTGACCAAGACGACAGTGCCACATATAGGTCGTGTTATCGCTCAATTTCAAACGTTTAGCTTCAATGTTATTAATGTGTGTATTTCCACAATCGAGATTCAATAAGAATAGACCATCTATCAAAGGTGCATGTGCATAAAACATATTACTCATATAAATCGAACAACCATTATTCTCGGACTTAAACAAGTAACTGTTGGAGATATGCCCAAGAGGCAATAATAAAGTGGTTATTATCATATCTTCACACTTATGATAAATGTTTACATACCGTGCTATAATTGTATTAACCGGAAACATTAATACTTGTGTGATTTGTAAACTAAAATAAGAGTCCCTAGTAAAGCCTCTTGTTAAACTAGCTTGTTGGTTAATATATGATCATGGTTTCCTGATCATGAACATAGAGATGTTATTAACAACAGGATCATATCATTAGGAGAATGATGTGATGGACATACTCCTATAGATAAGCGTAGCATAAAGATCAAGTCATTTCAATAGTTCAATTGCTATATGCTTTCTGATACATAGTAACCTAATTCCTTCGACCATGAGATCATGCATATCACCTTTTCCGGATGGATTCTTTGATGTCATCAAACACCACACCGTAATAGGGTGACTATAAAGGTGGCATTGAGTGTTCAGAAAGTATTGGTTGAAACACATGGATCAAGAGTGGGATTTGTCCATCCATATGACGGATAGATATACTCTGCGCCCTCTCGGTGAAATGTCATCCAATTGGCTTGCAAGCATGTGACCGCTCAAGGGATCACATATCACGAACGAGAAAAGAGTACTTATCGATAACGAGGTTGAACTAGGTATGCGAGATACCGACGATCATAACCTCGGATAAGTAAACTATCGTGAGACAAAGGGAAATTGGTATCGTATGTAAGTGGTTCATTCGATGCAAAGTAATCATATAAATATGTGGAGCCATATGAATTTCCAGATTCCTCTATTGGTTATTGTTCGAGAAGTGTCTCGATCATGTCCGCATAATTCACGAACCGTAGGGAGACACACTTAAGGATTCGACGTTGTTTGAGTAGTTATGGTATTATGAGAAAGAGACCGAATGTTGTTCGAGTCTCGGATGGGATCCGGATATCACGAGGTGATCCGGAATGGTCCGGAGAATAAGATTCATATAAGGAAAGTCCGTTTGAGTTCGGGAATGATTCCTGTTTTCATCGGAATGTTCTAGAAGGTTCTAATGTCCCACTGGGGAAGGGTACATGAATGTGTCATTACATATTGGAATTATTGCATCATGTACTAAGTGTTCTCGCTTCCAAATAAAGGATTAAATTGAATCCTAAAACTGAAAAAGTCAAATGGCCAGTTTGAAAGTCAAACGGCTAAAACAGAAACTGGGAAACAAGCAAGAGGAGGTTGAAACCGACTTGGGAGGAGTCCTCCAAGCCGCCAAGGCCATCCAAGGCCGACTTGGGAGGGACTCCCCTGGCCGCCCCTCCCACCTATAAAAGGAGGGCAGGGCCTCCTCTAGACACACAAGTTCCTATCCTCTAATCTCCGGTTTAGAGCCGTTTTGGTTTAGAGCTTCTAATTGCCCTAGCCTTCGGTTTAGAGCCTTCTAATTGGTGTGTCTAAACCCTAGACCACTAATAGCTCTCTCATAATCCACCATACTCGCCTCCGCTTAAGGCTCGAAGATCTCCTCTACTTGCACCACGCCACAGCTACCGAATCGCGAGGAGAGTGCTACAACCTCACGCTGGAACAAGGGAGAGGAAGGTCTTCGAAGTACCAACGTGTGACCGATCAAGGGAGCGCTGCCGAACGCAGCCGAAGGATCGCCTCGCGATCTTGAGATCGAAAAGAGTACGACTACATCACCCACGAGAATCTGCTCTCGTTAACCGCTTTGGAATCTTCGAGGGTAAGTTATTCCATCGACTCGTTGCTACAATCTAGTAGATAGATCTTGGCTTGTTTTGTTTGTATGCGATAGAAAATTTTGTTTTCCATGCTACGAACCCCTACAGTGGTATCAGAGCCGTGTCTATATGTAGATCTGTTGCACGAGTAGAACACAATGGTCATTGTGGGCGTTGATGCTTTTATTGTCGATTGCTTCTTGTGTACTTTGCATCTTGCGGTATGTTGGGATGAAGCCCGCTAACCTTACATGACATCGTTCATGAGACTTGCTCCATGCTTGACATGCAACTTGTATTGCATAAGTGGCTTTATGGTGCCTGTTTCTCCTAGCATAGTTAAGATCCAATTTACAATGGGTGATTAACAATACTAGTATCAATTTTGTGGTTCTTGTTCGTAAGTTAGAACGACACTTATTGAAAGCCCCAAACCACGTAAAATATGCAAAGAAAGTAGAGGCGTCTAACTTTGTTTTGCAGGGGTGTGCAGTGATGTGATATGGCCATGATTGTGATTATATATGATGTATGCAATGTTCCTTATTGAAAGTCGAACCGCGGAGCCATATGGTTGTCTTTAATTTATTAAGACCAGCGTGTCTATTCAAAGTAGTTGTAATAGTTGAAGCCGTGGAAGACAACCATGGAGAAGCGTCATTGACCTTGATGCAATGCCGTGATGATGGAGATCATGTTCGTGCTAGAAGATGGAGATCGAAGCACAAAGAAGAAAGGCCATATCATATCACATATTATGAATTGCATGTGATGTTAATCCTTTATGCATCTTGTATTGCTTAGTAGACGACGGTAGCATTATAAGATGATCCCTCAAGCACAAAATTTCAAGTTCTTAAGTGTTCACCCTTAGTTAGCACCGTTACTAAAGCTTGTTGTTTCGAAGCACCACGTGATGATCGGGTGTGTTAGATTCTAAGTGTATACAACGTGAGCAAGCCAGATTTGCTCATGCGGAAACTAAGGTTTGATCTTGACGAGCCTAGCATGTACAGACATGGCCTCAGGAACACGGATTACCGAAAGGTAGAGCATGAGTCATATAGTAGATATGATGAACATCTTGATTGTTCGCCATTGAAGCTATATCAACTCTCGTGATGATCGGTTTTGATGTGGTGGATTTGGTTTGTGTGATCACTAAAACAATGTGAGGGATATTGTTTTGAGTGGGAGTTCACCTAGATTAATTTAATTATTAATTAGAACTCAATTTATCATAAACTAAATCAAAGTGAATTTGCATAGTTGTTGTAGTCATTGGCATCCGTTTACCACCTTGCGCTTAGTTATAATTGAGATGGTAGAACTATAGAATTCTGGTTAGTTACTTTACGAACTGGTATCGTATTGTTTTGAAGTGTTAATCTAAAGTTTAAAAGTCATATTGCAAACTTTCAGTAAGTTCCAGTTACTCCATGAAGTTTAATAATTAGTATTAAATCAAGAGTATCAATTCCAAGTGTTAGTATATAAGTATCATGTTTGTCTCCATGATTCTTGATATTCAAAGGATTCTCTTAATATCAAGGTTATCTAGGATCTGAAAGAGTTGTTTTAGAAACCATGATGTGTGAAAGATATTGTGATATCTGAAACAAAGTTTTGGTTGCAACATGATAGAGTATAATATGGCAAAAGTCATGTTCTCATATTTGATGAGAATTTGCAAAAGGTTGGAGACACTAGTTGTCCTAATCCTCCAAAAAGGTTTTGGAGAGCAACATTATACTTGTGATTCACCGTTACAAGCTAAAAGTAGCTTGATCATGGATAAATCCATGATGAGGGTGAATATTTGATGTAGGTAAAATGTTTACTACACCAAGAGATTACTAAAGAAAGGAATTTGAAAGAACACCAAACATTTGATAATGGTGATCTACTTCAAAGTGCAAGTCCAAAGACATTGGTATTTAACTATACACGCTTTGGACTATGTGTCATATGTATGACTCCACTATTGATGTTGATAGATTCTTTCAAACAGAAAAGGAAATATTGAAAGAAAATCTCATAAGTATATGGCAGAAAGGAAAAGACTAGAATTGTTCAGCTTAATTATATAGATGATATACATGTTATGGCTATATTCTTTGCTTATTAAACACTGTGGTTCTTAAGTATTTGATACTGAATTTGTTGGTATGAATCATACGAAACAAATGTAATTCATGAACTACAATGGCCTAAGTAATTAGCAAAGAATATGTGATGATGTTCATCGAGAACAAATAAAGGGTTATTGTGTTGCTCGTTAAACATCAAAGCTTGCCTTCAAGATTTGTTTTATCAGGTATTATGAGAACAAAAGGGTTGTTCAAATAATTGCCGTAATCCATAAAAGATGGATGATTCACAAATCTCGTTGGAAAAATCACATCCATAAAACTAGTGCTAAAAATGTCGAAAGACAAATTGATTGAAAGATCACTTAGGAAGTGACATCGCCGTTTAAATTATATTGGAAAGAAAACATGAAGAAACTCCATGTGGATGGAATTTTGGAGTCTTTTGATTTTGATTACATGACGCTTGTGAAACTTTCCTAGAGATAATTGAAACTTCGTTCATAGGCCAAAAGGGAACGAATGACTAGCTTATTGGAACTTGTACATATTGTTGTACGAAGTCCATTATGTGTAGTCAAGAGCGATGGATTTTAACTTCATTTGCTTTTTCCGAAAATTTGAGTGAATATATGAATATTTACTTAATAAGGATGAAGTGTGAAATATTTGAAGAGTTCAAAGACTTTCAAGATGAAGTGCAAAATCATTGTAACAAGAATATAAATAGTTTATGATAAGATCATAAAGGAAAATATTTAAGTTACAAGTTTAGCATAATACCTAAGATTTAAGGAATCGTTCCGTGGATTTGCATTTCCGAAACACCATAAGAGTATGGAACGTTCGAGATATGTAATTAAACCTTGTTTGACATGGTAAGATAAAAGGTATAATTCATAAAACTGCCATTATATTTTAAAGATTAAAAGCTTTAGAGATTACCGTTTTTCCACTGAAAAGAGCTCTATCATAATCCGTTGAAATGACACCATATAAAGTTATGGTTTGGGATAAAACCCAAGTTGTCCTTTCTTAAACATTGGTATGCTATGCATAAGAAAGATGTTTGCAACCAAAGTCGGATGAACCTGTCTTTGTATATTATTTCGAATAACTGTTCCTCCATAACATCGGAGACAAAAATGTTTGTCGCTTAGAACGTCAAGTTTCTTAGAGAAGGAATTTTTCGTGAAAAGTTATGTGGGAGGACAAAAGAACTTTGATAAGGTTAAAAGAACCTTAGCTATATGTGCAAAGTTGCAAAGAAAAGTGTTCCCAGGGCAAACAATGCTCATGGCTCACGTGCCTCAAAGATTGTGGTTACGGAGATCTAAGTTCCTATTAAAACAAGTAGGTCGGGTAAACAATCAAATACCAAGATTTGAGAGTTAAATCATTATTTGACAATAATGATCCGACTACATGCAAAGAAGCGATGATGGGCCCTGACTCCATCAAATGGCTTGAAGCCATAAAATCCGTGATAGTTCCATTCATGAGAAATCAAGTTTTGAACTTGAAGGACCCTCGAGAAAGGTGTAAGACCTTACAGTTGTGTTTGGATCTATAGAAGAAATAGACATGGATGTTGCACATCTATGAAATAGTCGACATATTGGGAAAGAGTTCACAACAATGTTCAAAGGTTGACTATGATAAGATTTGATCTTTCATAACGATATTTAGTCTAGACGGATTAATGTAGCAACTACGACATAAAATTTTGTTATGTGTTGAATAAACAAAACAAGTTCTTCTAATAGAATGGTTACCAAGGACGTGTGCATGACACAGTCCAAAGGGTTTTGTTAATTCAAGGATGCTAAAATCATATGCAAACTTCAATGGTTGAAATAAGCATAGCGGAGTTGGAATCTTCACTATGATGAAACTGTTAAAAGAGTTTAAATTCATCGGAGACAATGAATATGCTTGCATTTGCAAGAAATTAAGTGGGAGCACTAAGACATATTCTAATACATTATGTGGAGGACATATTGTTGATTGGAAATGATGTATCTTTTATTAACACATATTAAGAATTTCATCCCGATGAAAGACTTAGGCAAAACCCAAATATTTGGCATCAATAGACGCTAATATGGTTGTGCCAGAAGTACATAGACAAGATATTGAATGAGTTCAATATAGAAACTACAAGAGAGGTTCTTGTCATACGAAAAGGATTGAATGAGTTCAATGTTGATGATATATTCAAGTGTATTGACATTTGGTAAAGTGAAACAAATAATCAAGTATAGATTGATACTTGATGTATGAAATCACAAAGAGTATTTATATCAATCATCTTTGTGATATGTACAAATCCGGATATGTCCTATGCTCTAAATGTTGTGAGCATATACCAGAATGATTCGTAAGATGATCATTGGACAATAGTAAGGATATTCTTATGATCTTTTGGAAGAACTAAGAGTATAATATTTGTAGAAGTGACAAATAGATGGTTAGTTCATTGTAAAAGTACTACATTGATACTAGTTTTGTCACAAAGTACAAATTAAGTTTATCTCAATCTAAACTAAGGGTGGCACAATATAATGGAAAGTAAGTTCCATAATGGATTTGGATGAGTTCCAAAGTGAAGACATTGTGACAGATACTACAACAAAATGCTAAGTATATAACTGCTATTATAGCAGGTAAAGAGGGCATTTGTGTCAAGTAGTTTGTTATCAAACTAGGTGTAGTTCACAGTGGGATAATACTATGAAGATATATTGTGCGACAATATTATCAACATGTTTTAACCCCAAAGAGCTAAAGGTCACACCGAAAGACCAAATTTATACAAAGCCATCTCATTAGAGAATGAGTGATGCGAGAGGCAAAGACATGCAATTACACGGACTTGGAAGTGTCGATCCGAGATCAGTTGACCACTAGCAATGGTACATACAACACCGAAAGCCATAGGTGTTGAATACACAAAGGTTTGAAACTAGATTATTGACTCTAGTGCAAGTGGGGACTGTTGGAGATATGCCCAAGAGGCAATAATAAAGTGGTTATTATCATATCTTCACACTTATGATAAATGTTTACATACCATGCTATAATTGTATTAACCGAAACATTAATACTTGTGTGATTTGTAAACTAAAATAAGAGTCCCTAGTAAAGCCTCTTGTTAAACTAGCTTGTTGGTTAATATATGATCATGGTTTCGATCATGAACATAGAGATGTTATTAACAACAGATCATATCATTAGGAGAATGATGTGATGGACATACTCCTATAGATAAGCGTAGCATAAAGATCAAGTCATTTCAATAGTTCAATTGCTATATGCTTTCGATACATAGTAACCTAATTCCTTCGACCATGAGATCATGCATATCACCTTTCCGGATGGATGCTTTGATGTCATCAAACACCACACCTTAACGGGTGGCTATAAAGGTGGCATTGAGTGTTCGAAAGTATTGGTTGAGACACATGGATCAAGAGGGATTTGTCCATCCATATGACGGATAGATATACTCTGGGCCTCTCGGTGAAATGTCATCCAATTGGCTTGCAAGCATGTGGTACTGGCTCACAAGGGATCACATATCACGAACGAGAAAAGAGTACTTATCGAACGAGGTTGAACTAGGTATGCAGAGATACCGGTGATCATAACCTCGGATAAGTAAACTATCGTGAGACAAAGGGAAATTGGTATCGTATGTAAGTGGTTCATTCGATCGCAGTAATCGAGAAATATGTGGAGCCATGAATTTCAGATTCCTCTATTGGTTATTTTTTTAGAAGTGTCTCGATCATGTCCGCATAATTCACGAACCGTAGGGAGACACACTTAAGGATTCGACGTTGTTTGAGTAGTTATGGTATTATGAGAAAGAGACCGAATGTTGTTGAGTCTCGGATGGGATCCGGATATCACGAGGTGATCCGAATGGTCCGGAGAATAAGATTCATATAAGGAAAGTCCCGTTTGAGTTCGGGAATGATTCCGTGTTTTCATCGAATGTTCTAGAAGGTTCCGAATGTCCCAAGACTGGGGAAGGGTACATGAATGTGTCATTACATATTGGAATGATTGCATCATGTACTAAGTGTTCTCGCTGTTCCAAATAAAGGATTAAATTGAATCCTAAAACTGAAAAGTCAAATGGCGGTTTGAAAGTCAAGCGGCTAAAACAGAAACTGTGGGAAACAAGCAAGAGGAGGTTGAAACCGACTTGGGGAGGAGTCCATCCTCTCCAAGCCTGGCGCCACCCAAGGCCGACTTGGGAGGGACTCCTCCCTTGGCCGCCTCCCACCTATAAAAGGAGGGGCAGGCCTCCTCCTCTAGACACACAAGTTCCTATCCTCTAATCTCCGGTTTAGAGCCGTTTGGTTTAGAGCTTCTAATTGCCCTAGCCTTGGTTTAGAGCCTTCTAATTGGTGTGTCTAAACCCTAGACCACTAATAGCTCTCTCATACTCCACCATACTGCCTCGGCTTAAGGCGAAGCCTGCAAGATCTCCTCTACTTCCGTACCACGCCAGTGCTACCGGAATCGCGAGAGAGTGCTACAACCTCCATTTTCTTTGGAACAAGGAGAGGAAGGTCTTCGTCAGTACCGAACGTGTGACCGATCATGAGCGCTGCCGTAACGCCGGAAGGATCATCTACGATCTTGAGATCGGAAGAAATCGACTACATCACCCACGAGAATCTGCTCTCGTTAACCGCTTTGGAATCTTCGAGGGTAAGTTATTCCATCGACTCGTTGCTACAATCTAGTAGATAGATCTTGGCTTGTTTGTTTGTATGCGATAGAAAATTTTTGTTTTCCATGCTACAAACCCCTACAGTAACCGTCTCTCAATAAACATGATACAGATATTATGTTCATGCTCAACGCAGGCACCAAATAAAAATTATTTAAGTATAAAACTAATCCCGATGGTAGATGAAGAGGTAGCGTGCCGACCGCGATCACATCAACCTTTGATCCATTTCCAACGCGCATCGTCACCTCGTTCTTCGCTAGCTTCTGTTTATTCTGCAGCACATGTTTCGAGTTACAAATATGAGCAACCGAACCAGTATCAAACACCCAGGCACTACTACGATTACTAGTGAGATACACATCAATAACATGTATATCGAATATACCTTCTTCTTGATGTTTCCGTTCTTAAAATCCGCCAAGTACTTTGGGCAATTCCTGTAGGGTTCGCAACATAGAAAACAAAATTTTTCCTACGATGTGAACTATGTACCAAGATCTATCTTCTAGATACAAACAACGGGCGGATGTATATCCATAGAGAACATACCCTTGAAGACCGACAAAGCTTAACGAGTTCGAATCGTGGTTGATGTAGACGATCTCTTGCCGATCTCAAGATCGAGAGGAAGTCCTAGCTCCGCAAATCATCAGCGCATCCGTGCTCGCACACACGTTCGAGGCACCGAGAAAGCTCCGCCTCCTCGCTCCAGCGATGCAGCGGAAGCACAACTCTTTCTTGCCGAATAGCCACCAGGAACATGTATCTCGCTAGTCCGAGACCATGGGGGATAAATTCTAGAGGAGGAGAGAGATCCTTCACGAGGAGGTGTGAGTGAGAAGTGAGAGGAGGGGCTCCTTATATAGGGGAGGGGCAGCCCAAGGGGGCATGGCCGCCGGCCATGGAGGGTGCCCCCACCTCTCCCTCATTCATGTGGGTGGACACTCCACTCACAAAATGGCCCTTCAATTTTATCCACTCAAAAACCCACTCAAATTCCCATTAAATTTCCACCAAATTTAATGCAAACTCTCATTAAATAAAACTCTTTTATTTTATTCAGAATTTTTTCAATTACTTTAATGACAAACATTCACAAATAACCCCTTGCTAGAATTCTATTTCACATGCATAACCACTTTATGCAATTTCACCCGAAAACCCGTTTCGGTATCTAGTGAAATAAATTCCTGTGCTTGTTCATTCTTTCGGCATGAAACTTTTGCTCCAATTGGATGTCGGTGTCTCTTAAGTGTGTCACCCTACGGTTCTTGAATAATGCAGACATGATCGAGACCCCTCTCGGATCAATAATCAGAAGCGGGATCTGGAGACCCATACTGACTCCCACACACTCAACGATGACTTTCTTGTGATCGTCGAAACCTTTTACGCTAGTATCTTAATACCTTTGTTTCATGATATATTTCATGTCCGAGATTCGATCATCGGTATCTCCATACCTAGTTTGATCTCATTACTGACATGCACTCTTTTCTTGTTCCCGTGATATAACATTCTAGTGATCAAATCACTTGCTTGCAAGCTAATCAATGTGATATCACCGAGAGGGCCCAGAGTATATCTATCCGTCATCGGGATGAACAAATTCCACTCTCGATCCATGGGCCTCAACATAACAATTTATTAGTTCTGAATCCATCTTTATAATCACCCTGTTACGGTGTGACGTTTGATGTTATCAAGAAACTCTTCCGGTGTTAGTGATTGACATGATCTCTTGGTCTAAGGATTAGGATCACTTCGTAAGTTGTTATAGCAATATAAACTCAATGACTTTGATCGTAATGCTATACTTCAGATGAATGTCCATCACACCATTACACTAATGTTGTGATCCCGTTATTAACAACATCCAATGTCCATGATCAGGAAACCTTGATCATCTTGTTAATCAACGAGCTAGTTTATGAGAGAGGCATAACTAGGAACTTGTTGTTTGTTTATTAAACACACATGTATTAACGTTTCCGTATTAATACAATTATAGCATGCAAAATAAACATCTATCATATACTTGGAATATACATAATAAACACTTCATTATTGCCTCTCAGGGCATATTCCCTTCAGTCTCCCACTTGCACTAGAGACAATAATCTAGTTAAATAGTGATAAATCTAACACCCATTGAGTTCTGGTGTTGATCATGTTTTGCTCTAGGGAGAGTTTTAGTCAACGGATCTGCTACATTGAGATCCGTGTGTACTTTACAAATCTTTATATCTCCATCCTTGACATGCTCGCGGATGGAGTGAAACTGGCGCTTAATATGCTTGGAATGCTTGTGAGACCTTGGCTCTTTGGCATTGGCAATGGCACCATTTTTGTCACAATAGATCACCATTGGGTCCAACTCGTTAGCAACCACTCCTAGTTCAGATATGAACTCCTTCATCCAAACTGCTTCCTGAGCCGCTTACAAGCGAGAACATATTCGACCTCCGTTGTTGATCCATACCACAGGTTGTTTGGAGCTCCTCCAACTAACGCTCCGCCATTCATGAGAAATACGCATCCGGATTGAGACTTAGAGTCATCCGATCGGTGTCAAAGCTAAGCGTCAACATAACACTTAGCGACGAGCTCTTCTTCACCTCCTCAGATACAACAAACATATCCTTAGTTCTTCGTAAGTACTTAAGGATATTCTTGACCGCTATCCAGTGTTCAACACGGATCCGATTGGTACCTACTAGTCAAACTAATAGCATGTGCCACATCCGTCTTGTACATAGCATGGTGTACATTATAGAGCCTATGGTGAAGCATAGGGACTTTGTCCATTATCTCTCTTTCTTCCTTGAGCCGGACTTTGAGTCTTACTCAATGTCTTGCCTTGCAACATAGGTAAGAACCCTTCTTACTTCCGTCCATTTTAAACTTCTTTAAAATCTTATCAAGGTATGTACTTTGCGATAGCCCTATTAGGCGCTTAGATCTATCTCTATAGATCTTTATGCCTAATATGTATGACGCTTCACCTAGGTCCTTCATTGAAAATTTGCTGTTTAGATAACTTTTAACACTGTTTAAAAGACCTATATCATTTCCAATCAATAATATGTCATCCACATATAATATCAGAAATGCCACATTGCTCCCACTCACTTTCTTGTAAATACAAGCTTCTCCATAAGTTTGGACAAATCCAAACTCTTTGATCACCTCATCAAAGCGGAGATTCCAACTTCATGATGCTTGCTTCAATCCATAAATGGATTGCTGAAGCTTGCACACCTTGTTAGCATCCTTAGGATAAAAAAAACCTTTGGTTGCATCATATACAACTCTTCTTCAATATTACCATTGAGAAACGCGGTTTTGACATCCATCTGCCATATCTCATAATCGAAATATGTAGCAATTGCTAACATAATCCTAACTAACTTTAGCATCGCTACGGGAGAGAATGTCTCATCGTAGTCAACTCCTTGAATTTTTCGAAACCCCTTTGTGAAAATTCAAGCTTTATAGACGGTCACATTACCATCAGCATCAGTTTTCCTTTTGAAAATCCATTTGTTCTCCACGGCCTTTCGGTCGTGAGGTAATTCCACCAAGTTCCAAACTTGATTTTCATACATGGATTCCATCTCGGATTTCATGGCTTCTAACCATTTGTTGGAATCCGGGCTCATCATCGCTTCTTCATACATCGCAGGGTCATCATTTTCATCAACCATGAAATTCATGACAGATTTCCGTCTGCTCGGGAGACGTCTGCTAGACTGCGAGGTTCGGTAGTGCTCTCTTCGAGTTTCATGATCATTATCATTAGTTCCCTCTTCAATGTGAACACAACTCCGGAACAACTTCCGCTGCGATACTCGCCATACTTTGAAGAGAAGGTTCAATAACCTCTTGAGTTCTACCTTCCGACTACTCACACCTTTCATGAGAAACTCTTTCTCTAGAAAGGATCCATTCTTAACAACAAAAACCTTGCCCTCGGATGCTGATAGAAGGAATACCCAATAGTTTCCTTATGGTATCCTATGAAGACGCATTTTTCTGCTTTGGATTCGAGTTTATCCGGTTGAAGTTTCTTCACATAAACATCGCATCCCCAAACTTTAATAAATGACAGCTTAGGTTTGTTTCCAAACCACAATTCATACGGTGTCTTTTAAACGGATTTAGATGGTGCCCGATTTAAAGTGAATGCAGCATTTTCTAGTGCATAACCCCAAAATGACAACGACAAGTCCGTCAGAGACATCATAGATCGAACCATATCTAATAAAGTACGATTACGACATTCCGACACACCATTTCGCTGTGGTGTTCCGGCAGGTGTGAGTTGTGAAACAATTCCACACTCTTTCATGTGAGTGCTAAACTCGTAACTTAGATACTCACCTCCACGGTCGGACCGTAGAAATTTGATCTTTCTATTACAATGATTTTCCACTTCATTCTGAAATTCCTTAAACTTTTCAAAGGTTTCAGACTTGTGTTTCATCAAGTAGATATAACCGTATCTACTCAAATCATCCGTGAAAGTAACAAAATAACGATATCCACCTCGTGCCGACACACTCATTGGACCACATACATCAGAATGTATGATTTCCAATAAATCTATCCCCCGTTCCATTGAACCGGAAAACGGTGTTCTAGTCATCTTGCCCATAAGGCATGGCTCACATGTATCAAATGATTCAAAATCAAGTGATTCCAAAAGTCCACCCGAATGGAGCTTCTTCATGCTTTTAACGCCAATATGACCTAGACGGCAGTGCCACATATATGCGGATATATCATCATTAAGTTTAATCCTTTTAGCATCAACATTATGAATATGTGTAACATTATCATCGAGATCTAATAGAAATAAACCATTCATCATCGGTGCATGACCATAAAATATTTCATTCATATAAATAGAACAACCATTGTTCTCGGATTTAAATGAATAACCACTTCGCATCAAACACTATCCAGATACAATGTTCATGCTCAGTGCAGGCACCAGATAACAATTATTCAAGTTTATAACTAATCCTGACGGCAAATGGAGAGGTAGCGTTCTGACGGTGATCACATCAACGCTTGATCCATTGCCGACAGGCATCTTGACCTCACCCCTTGCTAGCGGTCGCTTGTTCCGCAGCCCCTGATTCGAGTTACAAATATTAGCAACTGAACCGGTATCAAATACCCAGGTGCTACTGCGAGCACTAGTCAATTACACATCAATAACATGTATATCATATATACCTTTGTTTGCCTTGCCGACCTTCTTGTCTGCCAAATACTTGGGGCAGTTGCGCTTCCAGTGGCCAGTCCCCTTGCAATAGTAGCACTCGGTATCAGACTTAGGTCTAACTCGGGGTTTCTTTTCAGGCACGGCAACCGGCTTGCTTCCCTTACCTCCCTTCCGTTTTCCCTTCTTGTCTTTCTTGAAACCAGTGTTTCTATTGATCATCAACAATTGATGTCCTTTTTGATCTCCACTTCAGCTTTAAGCATTGATGAGCTCGGGAGAGACTTCTTCATGCCTTGCATATTATAGTTCATCACGAAGCTCTTATAGCTAGGTGGTAGAGACTGCAGAACACGATGGATGCCTAAGTCAATGGGAATCGATATTCCCAAGGACACAACCTTATCAGCGTAACCCGACATCTTGAGTACATGCTCACTAATGGAGCTATGCTCTTCCATCATGCAGCTAAAGAACTTTTCTGAAGCGTTGTAGCTCTCTACAGCAGCATGTGTGTCGAAAATCATTTTCAACTCACCCATTGTATCATATGCATTGCCATTTTTGAAACGTTTTTGAATTTCTGGCTCTAGCCCATACAATATGCCGCAATGAACTAAGTTGTGGTCCTCCTGACGAGTCTGATAGACATTCTTCTCCTCGTCACGGGCATCCTCAAAAGGTGGGGGGCCTAGCGGCGCTTCTAGCACATATTGCTTTTGTCCAGCAGAGAGGAGAATCCTCAAATTCATGGCCCATTCGGTAAAGTTGCTACCATTCGTTGCAAGTTTCTCTTTCTCCATGAACACATTGAAATTAAAAGCAGGTGGTGCCATCTACAACAGAATTTGTAAAGTTTAGACTAAGTTTATGATAGATTGAGTTCAACTAATCCATATTACGAATGAACTCCCACTCAAAAACGACATCCCTCGTGCCTTTTTGGTGATTACATGAACCAAATCCACTACACCAAGTCCGATCATCACGTGAGTCGATATAGATTCAAAGGCGAGCATCAAATGGGCATCATATATACTATATGACTCATGCTTAACCTTTCGGTCCGTGTTCCGAGGCCATGTCTGTACATGCTAGGCTCGCCAAGTTAGAACCTTAGTATTCGCGTGTGTAACTGTTTTACACCCAAAATATGGTCATGGATCCAAGAACACCTGATCATCACGTGATGTCTTGGAGCGACGAAAACATAATAGGTGCATACTAAAGGAAGAACACATTCTTATCTTGATATTTAAATGAGGGATCATCTTATTATGCTAATAAAGCGCTAAACAAGCAATATAAGATGCTATCAAATATCACATGTTTATTATTGAAATGATATGGTTCCCACATATGATCTCTATCATGTGCATCGTGGTATGATCACTATCATACCTTTATGTGTAAATCCAAGGTCTATGGAGTTTACATGCTATGTGTGTTGTAAGAGTATCATCTCATACTTCTACTTACAACATCACCTTATCATAACACTAGCCCAGCAACAATCTAAACTAGACGCCTCTAATTTATCCATTGCAAGTTTTATGTGGCTTAGGGCTTTCGAGATAGAACCGTTCTTACCTACGAACATGAACCACAACGAGGATAACCAAATTGTTGACAACTCGTTGCAAAATAGATAATGACTATAGTAGGAGAGACAGACACCCGCTAGCCACTTATGCAAACTAGTTGCATGTCAAGCGTGGAACAGGTCTCATGTGCGAGGACATGTAAAGTTTGTCCGGGCCGCTTCATCCCACTATGCCACCAATATCCAAAATTACAACTAAGGAGCAACAACATGATCATCATCGCCCACATACTCATATGTGTACTACCCGTGTAAAGCATCTACGCATAGATCCAACTCTGATACCACTGTAGGGTTTGCAGCATAGAAAACAAAAATTTTCCTACGATGTGAACTATGTACCAAGATCTATCTACTATATACAAACAACGGGCGGATGTATATCCGTAGAGAACATACCCTTGAAGACCGACAAAGCTTAACGAGTTCGACTCGTGGTTGATGTAGACGATCTCTTGCCGATCTCAAGATCGAGAGGAAGTCCTAGCGCCGCAAATCAGCAGCATCCGTTTCACACACACATTCGAGGCACCAAGAAACCTCCGCCTCCTCGCTCCAGCGATGCAGCGGAAGCACAACTCTTTCTTGCTGAATAGCCACCGGGAACATGTATCTCGCTAGTCCGAGACCATGGGGGATAAATTCTAGAGGGGGAGAGAGATCCTTCACGAGGAGGTGTGAGTGAGAAGTGAGAGGAGGGGATCCTTATATAGGGAAGGGGGGCAACCCAAGGGGGCATGGCCGCCGGCCATGGAGGGTTCCCCCACCTCTCCCTCATTCATGTGGGTGGACACTCCACTCACAAAATGGCCCTTCAATTTTCTCCACTCAAAAACCCACTCAAACTCCCATTAAATTTCCACCAAATTTAATGCAAACTCTCATTAAATAAAACTCTTTTATTTTATTCAGATTTTTTCAATTACTTTAATGACAAACATTCACAAATAACCCCTTGCTAGAATTCTATTTCACATGCATAACCACTTTATGCAATTTCACCAAAACCGTTTTGGTATCTAGTGAAATAAATTCTGCTTGTTCATTCATTCTTTCGGCATGAAACTTTTGCTCCAATTGGATGTCGGTGTCTCTTAAGTGTGTCACCCTACGGTTCGTGAATAATGCGGACATGATCGAGACCCCTCTCGGATCAATAATCAGAAGCGGGATCTGGAGACCCATACTGACTCCCACACATTCAACGATGACTTTCTTGTGATCGTCGAAACCTTTTACACTAGTATCTTAATCCCTTGGTTTCACGATATATTACATGTCCGATATTCGATCATCGGTATCTACATACCTAGTTTGATCTCGTTACTAACATGCACCCTTTTCTCGTTCCCGTGATATAACATTTTAGTGATCAAATCACTTGCTTGCAAGCTAATCAATGTGATATCACCGAGAGGGCCCAGAGTATATCTATCCGTCATCGGGATGAACAAATTCCACTCTCGATCCATGGGCCTCAACATAACACTTTATTAGTTCTGAATCCATCTTTATAATCACCCTGTTACGGTGTGACATTTGATGTTATCAAGAAACTCTTCCGGTGTTAGTGATTGACATGATCTCTTGGTCTAAGGATTAGGATCACTTCGTAAGTTGTTATAGCAATATAAACTCAATGACTTTGATCGTAATGATATACTTCGGATGAATTTCCATCACACCATTACACTAATGTTGTGATCCCGTTATTAACAACATCCAATGTCCATGATCAGGAAACCTTGATCATCTTGTTAATCAATGAGCTAGTTTATGAGAGAGGCATAACTAGGAACTTACTGTTTGTTTATTAAACACACATGTATTAACGTTTCCGTATTAATACAATTATAGCATGCAAAATAAACATCTATCATATACTTGGAATATACATAATAAACACTTTATTATTGCCTCCGAGGGCATATTCCCTTCAATTTCGCTTCCAGTGACCTTCTCCATTGCAGTAAAATCACTCAGTATCAGGCTTAGGCCCAGCCTTGGTCTTCTTCGCCGGCGCGACAACTTTATTACCGCCCTTCTTGAAGTTTCCCTTTTGCTTAGACTTTCCTTGCTTCTTGAATTCGGTGGTCTTATTGACCAATAACACTTGGTGCTCTTTCTTGATCTCCACTTCTGCAGATTTCAACATGGAGAAGAGTTCTGGCAACGTCTTGTCCATGTTTTGCATATTGTAGTTCATCACAAAGTTCTTGTAACTTGGTGGTAGTGATTGGAGGACACAGTGAATCCCCAAAGAATTAGAAATCACTATACCCAAGCTTTGGAGTTTGTTTGCATGCCCAGACATCTTAAGCACATGCTCACTGACGGAGCTGCCCTCTTCCATCTTGCAGTTAAAGAATTTTTCAGAAGCCTCATAACTCTCAACTACCGCATGAGCCTCAAATATCATTTTGAGTTCACGGACAATATCATGTGGGTCATGGTTCTTAAACCTTTTCTGAAGCTCCGATTCCAAACCATACAAGATAGCACACTGAACTGTGGAGTACTGATTCTTCCAAGTGAGATAAACATTCTTTACTTCATTGGTAGCGATGGCTGCGGGTCACCAATGATGCATCCAGCACATAGGTCAAATTACCAGCATTGAGCACAATCCTCAAATTGGGGAACCAATCCGCGAAGTTGCTTCCATTGGTTTTCAACTTTTCTTTCTCTAGGAACGCATTAAAACTGATGGTAGGGGCCACCATTGATCTACAACATGTTTGCAATAGTTTAGACTAAGTTTATGACAAATTGAGTTCTAATTAATAGTTAAATTAATCTAGGTGAACTCCCACTCAAAACAATATCCCTCACATTGTTTTAGTGATCACACGAACCAAATCCACCACATCAAAACCGATCATCACGAGAGTTGATGTAGCTTCAATGGCGAATAATCAACGTGTTCATCATATCTACTATATGAGTCATGCTTTACCTTTCGGTGATCCGTGTTCCGAGACCATGTCTGTACATGATAGGCTCGTCAAGATCAAACCTTAGCTTCCGCATGAGCAAATCTGGCTCGCTCACGTTGTATACACTCGCAGAATCTAGCACACCCGATCATCACGTGGTGCTTCGAAACAACGAGCTTTAGCAACGGTGCTTACTAAGGATGAACACTTTAAAACTTGAAATTGTGTGCATGAGGGATCATCTTATAATGCTACCGCCGTGAACTAAGCAATACAAGATGCATAAAAGGATTAACATCACATGCAATTCATAATATGTGATATGATATGGCCTTTCTTCTTGTGCTTCCGATCTCTATCTTCAAGCACAAACATGATCTCCATCATCACCGGTATGGCGTCAAGGTCAATGGCGCCGTTTCATGGTTGTCGTCCACCAGCTTCAACTATTACAACTACTTTGAATAGACACGCATGTCTTAACGGAATTTAAAGACAACCATATGGCTCCTGCCGGTTGCCAAATTACAATAAGGAACATTGCATACATCAAATATAATCACAATCATGGCCATATCATATCACGGCACACCCCTGCAAAACAAAGTTAGACGCCTCTAATTTTCTTTGCATATTTTACGTGGTTTGGGGCTTTCAATAAGTGTCGTTCTAACTTACGAACAAGAACCACAACATGGATGCTTGAACTATCAAGTGCCCGTTGTAAATTGGATCTTAACTATGCTAGGAGAAACAGACACCCGCAAAGCCACTTATGCAATACAAGTTGCATGTTGAGCGTGGAGCAAGTCTCATGAACGATGTCATGTAAGGTTAGCCCGGGTCGCTTCATCCCATCATACCGCAAGATGCAAAGTACACAAAAAGCAATTGATAATAAAAGCATCACCGCCCACAATGACCATTGTGTTCTAGTAGTGCAACAGATCTACATATAGACACGGCTCTGATACCACTGTAGGGGTTCGTAGCATGGAAAACAAAAAATTCTACCGCATGCACACAAACAAGCCAAGATCTATCTACTAGATTGTAGCAACGAGTCGATAGAGGAACTCACCCTCGAAGATTCCAAAGCCGTTAACGAGAGCAGATTCTCGTGGGTGATGTAGTCGTACACTTGCCGGTCTCAAGATCGCGTAGACGATCCTTCCAGCGCTGCGTTCCGGTAGCTCTTCCCTAGTCGGTCACACGTTCGATACTCGATGAAGACCTTCCTCTCCCTTGTTCCAGAAGGCAGCGGAGGTTGTAGCCAGTGGCGGAGGACGGAAACAAATCAAGGTAGGGCGAACTCCAAAAAAAGTAAATATCAACTCGGTTTTGATTATCTTTGTCATTGAGAAAGCCCTTTCAACTATTGTTGTTTCTACCAGTAAAAACAATACCAGCTTAACAAGGCGATAAACGATATGAAGCATAATGTATCATTCAAATATTAAGATAATCTCTGAAGTCTTTAATTCTCTGTATATGAATAAAGAATATCTCAAGGTTATATTATATAAGTTCATGCTCATGATAATATAAATTCCCATGATAAATCTCTGTAAGCCGAGAAATCTTATTCGCTTTTGAACCTATAAAATGGTTCATTTCAGGCAAGGCAAAAAACAAAGAAACTCTAACGAAAACTCATCAAATCGATGGTCAAAATCAGTTGTAATAGATTTTATTGAAAAATAGAAGGTGGCCACACGCCGAAAAAATCAATAGTGACCTAGTATATTCTCGTTTTTAATGACTTTTTGCTCATTTTTGTTATCACTTCGTCCATACTTAGGATTGTGATCTTATTTTTTGCGCGAATTCATATCTTTAGGAGGGTTCTAAACCATCATTTCTCTAATTGATAAAGCATGCAATTGGAAATTTTTACCAATAGTAAGCCAAAGTACAAACATAAAACATAAATCGTCACATAATAAGAGTTGGTTTTGGCCACAGGCCATAAGGCGGCCAAAATAATCTCATGACCTCCTTAGATACCTCATCTAGGACATTGTTTAGAGTTGATTTTGATTAGATTAAGAATTAGCAATTGCAGAGAGAAAAATTTAGTTTAAAACTAGACTACACCTAGTCTTATTTCACTTCAAAATCAATTTTACGCACTATTTACTAAAACAAGCATAACTTTCTCATACGAAGTCCGTTTTCAGCGTATAACCACTCAAAATGTTCAGAAAAAACATACGCATCTAAAGGTTTTCTCCAAAAATCAAGGTAGGGCGGCTGCCCTACCTTGCCATACTGGGAGCTCCGCCCCTGGTTGTAGCACTCTCCTCGTGATTCCGGCAGCACGACGGCGTGGTGTCAGTAGAGGAGATCTCATGCAGGCTTCAGCGGAGGCGAGTATGGGGGAGTATGAGAGAGGCCTTGGTGATCTAGGGTTTAGAGGGCACCAAGGGGAGGGTGTGGCCGGCGGCTAGGGTTTGGGGAAACCCTAACTCGCCGACTTGGAGGAGGAAACCTAGGCGGCGGCAACACTTGGAGGTTGTGGCGCGTAGGAGCTAGGGTTTTTGGTGTGAGGGTAGGGGGCAGCCCTACCCCTCCTTATATAGGTGGGAGGGAGGCGGTTTGGAGGAGGGAGTCCTCCTCCAACTCCCCTTCCTTGGCCGGCGGGTGGAGGGAGTAGGACTTCCTCCCCAAGTAGGTTTCCTACTCTCCCTCCACCAACCAAACTTCAGATTTGACTTTTCAAATTGGCGTTTGACTTTCAAACTTGGATTTGATTTCTCTCTCCATATTGCCCAGCCAAGTGACCTAGTACATGAGCAACCATTCCACATTTTCATGACAAATCCATGTACCCTTCCCCTCCGGAGTGTCGGACCTTCCAGACCCTTCTAGAACATTCTTGGTGAAAACACCGGAATCTTTTCCGAACTCCGAAACATGACTTTCCTTATATGAATCTTATTCTACGGACCATTCCGGATCTCCTCGTGATATCCCGGATCCCATCCGAGACTCCGAACAACATTCGGTATCCCTACTAACATTCCATATCTACTAAACAACATCAAATCCTTAAGTGTGTCTCCCTACGGTTCGTGGATTAATAACCAATAGAGGAATCTAGAAATTCATATGGCTCCCACATATTTCTACGATTACTTTGCGATCGAATGAACCATTTACATACGATACCAATTTCCTTTTGTCTCATGCTAGTTTACTTATCCGAGGTTTTGATCGTCGGTATCTCTGCATACCTAGTTCAACCTCGTTACCGATAAGTACTCTTTTCTCGTTCCCGTGATATGTGATCCCTTGTGAGCCAGTCACATGCTTGCAAGCCAATTGGATGACATTCCACCGAGAGGGCCCAGAGTATATCTATCCGTCATATGGATGGACAAATCCCACTCTTGATCCATGTGCCTCAACCCATACTTTCCGAACAATCAATGCCACCTTTATAGCCACCTAGTTACGGTGTGGTGTTTGATGTCATCAAAGCATCCTTCCGGTGATGGTGATTAGCATGATCTCATGGTCGAAGGAATTAGGTTACTATGTATCAGAAAGCTTATAGCAATTGAACTATTAAAATGACTTGATCTTTATGCTATGCTTATCTATAGGAGTATGTCCATCATACCATTCTCCTAATGATATGATCTTGTTGTTAACAACATCTCAATGTTCATGATCGAGAAACCACGATCATCTATTAACCAACAAGATAGTATTGTAAAGAGCCTTTACCAGGGATTCTAACTTAGTTTACAAATCACACAAGTATTAATGTTTCCGGTTAATACTGTTATAGCATGAATGTAAACATTTATCATAAACACAAATATATAATAATAACTACATTTATTATTGCCTCTAGGGCATATCTCCAACAGGGTGACCTCCTAGTTGGCTTGGCGGTTGGTACCGTGGTGTCCTCTTCGTGGAAGATTGTGAAGAAACCCGAGCTTCTCCTTCGTGAATCTTGTGAAGTGGTTGTGGAGCTTGCCATTTTCGGAGTGGAGGAAAAGCTAGCCATAAGGAAAGGGACTATTCCTTCGTGGGATAGACTCGGATAAGAAGGTGAGCCTTCATGGCGTTGGGAATTCCTTCGTGGAATCCCACACCTCTCCAACGTGACGTACCTTCTTGTAAGGGAACACGGGAATACATCTTCGTCTTCGCGTACCTTGGTTATCTCTATACCCGAGCTTAATTTCCTTGTGATAGCCATCGTGCTTGAAGTACTTTATCTTGCTTATCACTTGTGGTATATTTATATTGTGCTATCTTGCTTAGATTAACTTGTTGTTGGTGCACTTAGTTGAGCCTAGTGGTTTTTGGTTTTTTTCTTGTAAAATAAACGTTAATTTAATTCCGCATTCTATCAAGCCAAAACTGTAATAGTTTTGAAATTGCCTATTCACCTCCCCTCTAGGCGACATCTCTGTCCTTTCAATTGGTATCAGAGCAAGGTCTCTCCTTGTTTAGGCTTCACCGCCTAGAGTTTAAAGATGTTGGCTAGTATTATAGTGCACAATGACACAATTATCTTTGATGGCACAAATTATGCTTTGTGGATAAATTGCTTTCTTTGTAATCTTAGGACCTTGTGTCCAAATATTGAGCGATTTCTAGATGTAGGTTTTTCTATTATGATGGATACTCGAAATATATCTTTTGAGGAAAATTTACATCTTGAAGCTCAAATATCTAATGAGATTATTTCTCTTTGAGCCCCACAGTTAATTTGTTCTTGACGATTGTAAAGTGCAAGTCGTATCATGAGAAGTGGACCAAGCTTAAAGAAATATTTGGCGGTTCCATTTCTTATATAGTTGATGGTTTCTCCGAGGAGATCTCTTCTCCTTCACATCATGAAGAGCTCCAAGTTGCTTCCATCTCCGGCCATGATGAGTTCTCATCTTTATCCACTTCACCAACGTGTGGCAAGACACAAGGTAACGATATGGTGAGTGGTGTTGGGAATTGAAATGTTAATATTGTGCTCACTAATGATGATCCTTCATCTCTATACCGTTGCAATGTTTCTTCTTTGGACTTAAGCACTTCTTGCAACAATGATGATATATCCCCTTGTGTTGCTAGTCCTTGCATATCATCTAGAAATTATTTGAGTACTAGTGTAGATGATATTCTTGTTTTGCCTTGTTCCCTTGAAAAAAATTCTTCTATTTTCTCTAGTTGTTTATCTAACAATGTAGAGGAAATCAAACATTCTATGGAGCAAGACATGATCATGAATGAAGATTCAAGAATCCTCATCTTCATCCTCCCGTGCTCACATATGCATTATGGCAAGTGGATCAAAGGTATCTCCTACTTTGGATCCCAATATGTCTTCTAAAGATAATAGCAATGTTAATGATGATAGTGATGATGACGTTGATGAGGATACTAGTGCTCTCATGCTTGAGTTGACTTTTTTGTGTACCTCTCTTCGTGGTAATAATAAGGCCGTAATTGTCTCAAACATGTTATGGACACCATAACTAAACAAACGGGAACCATAGAGGAGTTGGATTTCCAACTTGATGATGGGAGTCGGAGATTCAATCTCCTTAAGCAAGAGCTTGCTGAGAAGAAGCACACTAATTGTCTCCTCACACACAAAATTGAATCTTATAAGCTTGAAGAAAATTCCATTAATGATGCTTGTTCTACTAAATCTACCTCTTGTGAAGCATCTATTCTAAAGGAGAATGTTGAGCTAAGGGCTCAACTTGAGTTGCTAACTAGAAAGTATAGGAAACTGGAAGAAAGTCATGAAAAGCTCCCGGGCTCTCATAATGATATTCTAATCTCCCATGATGGGCTAAAGTTAGCTCGTGATGCAGGTATTACTAAGGTAACATCTTGTGAGCCTCTTGTGGACATTAGCACAACTTCTACTCAAAATACTATTTTGCCATGTGCTAGTACTAGTAATCCATATAGCCATACTATTGATAAACCTTGTGTTGGATTACTTGCTTTGCCTTGTTGCTATAACAGTGAAGCTTCTATTTCCTCTAGTACATGTATTTCTACTAACCATGTAGAGGAAATCAAAAATATCAAGGCCCAAGTCACTTCCTTGAGGAATGAGTTGGAAAAGAGTCATGAAGGGAAATCCATACTCGATAATATTTTGAGTGTGCAAAAATCCCCTAATGATAAATGTGGACTTGTATTAAACTCCAATAAAAAGAACAATTCCAAGATCAACAATAAGAAGGGCCAAAACCAATTCAAGAATTCGGCCAAGATTATTTGCTTCAAGTGCAAGGTTGAAGGACATCATGTAAGATCTTGTCCATTGAAGGAAAAGCACATGAGTGAGAAGCAACAAGGGAAGCATGCACAAGTTTAAGGTCAAGCCCAAGTTGAAGTTGGGCCACTTCCGAACAAGAATCAAGTTAATGCTCCCCAAGCCAAGAAATCAATGAAGAAGAGAAAGGGGAGCACTTTTTGCTACATATGTTGTATAAAGGGGCACTTTGCCTCTTCATATTCAAACGGTACCTTATCTAATCCTATCATTATTAATGATGATTATTCTCTTGGGAAGGATAAGTATGGAAATGTGTTTGCCAAGTTTGTTGGAACTCAAAGTGGTCTCAAGAAAAGAACCATTTGGGTTCCCAAGCCTATATATTGTGACTAACCTCTTAGGACCCAACTTGGTTGGGCACCAATAAGCTCAAACTTGATTAATAGGTGTTTATGGAGGTTATTGAAGACTTGGCTAACTCTTGAAGAATTAAGGGATCTTTATATATTATATTTGATCAAGCCTAGTCATAAGGATTATCATCTCCCTATATTATATCCAATGTGCCTCTTCGCGGTAACTTGTACTTAACTATTTTATATTGCAAGTTAGTTGGTCCTTTACATGTTTTGGTTTTGTGATGCGTGGTGCTTGACAACACTTCGTTGAGAAACCCCAAGAACAAGGTGTGATGAGCACAGCAGCAAGTCTTCCCTCAGTAGAGACCGAGGTTATCGAACCAGAAGGAGGAAGGAAACATCACACAGGTGTTGCAAGCAACGTGTAAACCTGCACAACACAAACTCAAGACTTTGCCCCAACGAATCAATGAAAAGATATAAAAACACCTCAAAGTGAGACAAAGTAAATGGGTAGAACCTGTAGGACACCTACCTGCAATAATAAAGAGTTCTCTAGTGATATGAGGGATATTCACTTGAGAATAATCCTGTCATGTTGCTAGTGCGATAATTCTTTAGTATGATTGCAATCTTGAACACTACCAAGAGTTTTAACTCTATGTGACTGATGATAATTTCTTATCTACAGTTCTACATGGCACCTCGATATCCACCCCGGAATGTTCAAGTGATGAACATGACGTTAAATGACTACGGAGGGGATTGGATAGATAATCTCCGACAACTTCTATGGAGTTTGGAATGTGAATCGAGACTTTTGGTCAAGATTTACAGTTACTATGATGGGCAGGTATTAGCTAAATACCGTGTCATGATCATGTTACCCAAGAAGTTAGGACTTAAGGGAGAAATGCCATCAGGAGAGGCAAGGTGCATGGCATCGGCATATCAGATTTCCGTAGCAGCAGCCATAACCATGATCCAAGAACAGAAATCCCAAGCTTTAGAATGTAGTACCCACACCATTATACCCCATGAAACCTCAAACCCGGAGCATGAGTTAAATCACCCTACTCTAGTCCAAACTGAACCCGCTCTAGCAGTAGAGTATATGGACCGTTATTGGTCTTTGTTAAACACTTACCATAACACTCATCAAGTCTTAGTTCAGGAACTAGATACGGTCATTAAGGATTTTACTGATCCTGATAAAGCAATGGAACGTAGGAAGAAGTTAGATAAATAAGCTAGGCATCCCAAATACATACCTTCAGGAGAAGTGTATGAGGAAACTGAGTTTGATGATCCACACTCAAAAAACTATGCCTACTACCAAAATAAACTCCAGCCATCTGAAGATTTATGGACCAAGTATATTTGCGAACAAAAGGAATGGGCAGGAGGTATTCCAAATAGCCCTGAGCAAAACCAGTATGAATGGGGAGTAGAATCTCAAGGTGGAACCATAGGAAATACTATACCTTGTGATACAGGTATCGGAGAAGAGATCAACTATAACTATAGAGAGCCTTATGGACCATATGGGGGAAATACCAACCCAATTGACTTAGAAGAGTATTCCGATAGTTACTATACCAATATGTACGAGTGGATCCAAGAAAAGGCTAAGGAGCCATCTTACTTTGAGGAAGAGCTGTCGGAAAACCAGGAATATCATGTAGAAGACTATGTCAACTCTAGTCATTTTTCAATGACTAATCTCAGTCTCGGTACTTCTAATCAAGATTACGCACCTCCTGGATGCTCTTACGCTCCAGAAGGCAGTCGTAGGACTTCACGTCATCATGGACGGAACTCTAGGAAGCACTAGAGTAAGATGAAAGTAAGAAAGGAACAACATCCCAAGGGATGAGTGCTTGAATAATGTACATAGAGTGTAATCGTATTGTAGTTTGAAAGGTTTACCGGAAATAAATGAGGATATACTCACAAGAACAAGAGGTTCTTGTAAGACAGTTGTATGATGTATATGTGAGGCAAACCGTTGGAACGGTCAGTTCGTCTGTAAATTATTTAAAATTTATGTATAATACATGGTATATGTTTGGTTGTTTATTGACTCTTGGATTTTCTTGAATCTTCTTGATTGACTAGATCTGTACATGAAGTTTGACTCGGTGTGCAAATGCATGATGTAACACCCAGTTATTACTTGATGTTATAGACCTAGATAGGAATGGGAATCCGTGTAAGGGAGTGACCTTGAAGAAGAAATCAACAAGAAGCAGTAAAAATTAAGTTCATAAGAAATAGGGGATGTTGCTAAAAAGTTAATGCAGTAGTAGTACCTAGTTCATGGAAGCATCATGAATTAGTACCAAGAAGAAGCTTTGGAACATAATGGTATTCAAGCTGTGACAATACAGAGAGAATGCTAGTAGTATGTCGGGAATCGTAGGATAATCCATACACCGTAGGATGGTCCGCAGTCGGTAACTTTTCCGCAGCAGGTATCGGTTAAAATAGTTAACCAGATCATGTTAAAAATTGCATAAAGAGCATAAAATTTGGCCTAAGTTAAGGAAGACATAAAGAAGTATAAATATTAAAGCGACCATCTTTCGAGGCGCTTCGCAAAGTCAGATCTATCAAAGCGAAAGTGTACAAATAATAAGAAAGACTAACATGATGAAAGATCCACTTCAGAGATCCACAGTTGTGTGGATACACCATACAATCTTTCATGAGACTTAACTAGGTAGAAAATAAGCTAGACAAAGACCTACATTCTAGTTATTAAGCCAATGATTACTATAAATGCAGTTTAGAGACCATTAGTAAACCCTAAGGGGGAGAGTAAACGGTAAACATAAGTAATCAAGTATCTCGAATTCGAGTTGTTGCTGTCAAAACCCACCGGCGAGCAACACGAAGAGCCGGGAGGCTCAGAACTTGGTGGGCCTGGTCCCTCGGGCAACGGCCCGCAAAACTCCGCACACGTCATGGCTTGGTTCAGGCGTGCACCGACCTATACCTGGTCGAAGGTGATGGATTGCTTCGAGTTTCTGCATGGTAAACAAGTATCGTAAAATTCGAGCCATGACCGGCTCCCGGTTTTCGTGAATCGGCTCCTGGAGCCGATTGTCCCATGGTTCTGCATTAGATCTATGATAACATGGGGTTTTGCTTCATCAATACAAGTTAAATCGATCTACGACAGTTTGACGTTTTCACCACGTAATTGGAACGTCCTACACGTAATTGAGCCTGGTAGATACAAAAGATAATGGAAAACTAACCCTAGAGAAGGCCTAACAACCGACGTAAAGTCAATTCCCGGAACAACTCCTCTCGAATTGGCAAACCATATCCTCACGTACTACTGGATCGTTCAATCCGTTTGCAAGGCCTGACTACGTGGATATCAAACTAAACCTTGGAAAACAAGGCATAACTATAACGGATCAAATCAACTGAATAAAGATCAAGCAAGATGCTACCCTTACACCCGGGAAAAGGTGCAAGAGTAGCGAGATAACTAGAGGTAGCATAACTAAACAATTATAGCGAAAAGTACCGATGCTAACCTATACAAATCTATGATAATAGCATTACTCGCCATCAACAAGGCTTCAGTACGAGTAACACCAAATAACGCATAAGCAGATACTGCCTAGATCGCAAGATGCGATCTAGGCAGCATGACACTTACCCGAAAGAAACCCTAGAAACAAGGGGTGGCGAGGCGCCGAGATTGTGTTTGTTGTGAACGTGATTGTCCTCTTTTTCTCAATAACCTTAGGTACATATTTATAGTCCGGAGACTTTCTGTCTTTGGAATAACTCTACAACTCTATCTCTTACCTAAACCGAAACGGAACCTACTACAATATACAGATACACGGGCAATTTAGCCCAAATCCACGTACAAGGCCGATTCAACAACACGTTGCATATATGTATCTTCCAAGCCCATCTTGATTATGGCCCATCTCCTCCTTTGGCCAAAATATGGCGATAACACATGCCCCCCTGGTTTTGGCAATAATAATTCCAAAACCACTCTGTTGATGTTTTTTCTTCCCCCCTTTTTTTTATATCGGGTTACGCGTTCGAAAGCGTAATCGCCACGCCACCCCCTCATCATGATGCCCTGTCTTCTCAACTTCTCCGCAGTGCATGATTTGACAATTTTGGCACCACGTTCTGGGAAACCGCTATGGCATTGAACCATCTCCCACTATTCCCCTTATTTAAATTTATCCGAGCGTTTGCCCCATCTTCCTCCATTAGCCAAAAGACCCTCTTTCTCCGCCGAAAAAACCCTCTTCCTCCGCCATGGCCGCCTCTTCTTCCTCCAAATCATCCGCCCTTTCCTCCCAGTCTTCCAACACGATGAGCGACCGAGAGCCGACGCCGGAGCACCCGCCAATGGCGGCGTACGAGGCTCTCGCCCCACAATGGTGGGACGAGAGGGATTGGAACTTCGCCGCCTGGTCGGAGGACGACGAGTCCCTGACCGACGGCGAGGGCCTGCAGTTCCTCGACGGGAACCGGAGGCGGAGAGCACCGACGACGCCTGGTCACAGGATGGCGTCGAATCCTCCGACGAGGAGGAAGGAGGAGGACACTTCCTCCGGCAGTACCGGTGAAGCGCTTCGCCGGGTCCAGCGAGGACACCGAAGACGAGGACGAGGAGGCCCTCATTGCATCTTCAAAGAAGGCCGAAGATGACGCCAAGGCAGATGATGACATAACAAGACGACGAAGACAACAAGCATTTACACCGACCTTTAGATTAGGAACTAGTAGTAGTAGTACTAGTAGTAGATTTCCTTTTGTAAGCAATCAGCCCCATTGTAAACAATCGTCTTTTGAATGAACAAGGATTGCTTTTTTTCGACTCGAAGATTGCTTTTCCAACTCAACTTTGCCGATAGTCAAAATAGGTCGATGTTTCAGAAGCCGACAGTAATGTATCGGCTTTCACCACACTGCGCTCATACAGTCAACCAAGTCAAAGCTCAAAGAGCCGATGGTAAAACATCGGCTTTTCCAAAAACGTTGACAAGGTCAAATTTGGTCGCATACTTAGACAAATTTGAGCGGCCACTTTCCAGTTTCAAACGGTAGCCTGCGACCCTCTTCAAAAAAGGGCGACCCAGATCTCCAATTGCTCACCGACCAGATCGAGCTCACAGCGACAAGAACCCTCGATCCCCAACTGCATAGATCCATCTCCGCCGGCAAACTAGATGGCGGAATCGTCCAACACCAATCCAGAGGTCTCCGGTCTGAAGGTACGCCTACTCCTCGCAGTCTGAACATGATGCTAGAATTAATGGCAAACACCTGAATTAATGCTTTATTCCACCATTAAAATTTTTAGGTTTTAGACATTCTGCTGCCGCATCCTTCTCTCCCAAGCTCTCTCTGTCTTGGCCCCCGTACAGAATCTAGTCCTGCCCATCTGATCTCTTGCGAAGCAAACATAATCCCCTTCATAAGCCAAGACCTATATTTGAACTCTTGGGCCGACTGCTTGCGAGCCTGGCCTAATCCCCCTGAACATTGGGTCTCTTGGTTCAGCAGGGTAGCTAGAGCTTACCAATCCCAATGGGAAACCACGGGAATAGCTGATGCCTTGCATTTGTCATTGTCTCCCCTTGAGAAACATGAAAATCTTTTAAAAACCATCGGCTACTTCTGGTCTGACGCTCTGAACTGCTTCATGTTCGGTCATGGCCCCATGTCACCAACTCTGTTAGACGTGGTGATGATTACTGGTCTGGATGTTACATCACCCAGCCCTCTCCTTTTGCTGACCAAGGTCCCTACAAGTGTCTTCCAAAAGATCGCACGAATCGGGTGCCTACCTCAACGCCATATGAAAACTAAAGGCCTGTCAGAGAAAGAACACACGCCTTTCTCAACTTCCGGCTGGAACATTTCATATTCTGTGGCCCTTCCCTTGCTGCAACCAAGAATTATCTCTCCTTAGCTCACGAGCTTGCCAAGGGCACTCAACTTGGCATCGCAAACTGCTCCTTGGAGAGGTCTATCGATATCTCCAGTTGATGTCTCACAACTGTTCTCGCATAGCGATCAAAACAGGAGGTCCTTGGTGGTTCCTTGACTATGGGCTCAGCTGTATTTTCAAAACCACGTCCCAAACTTCCCCCTTTTGGCGAGTTGCACCTTTCCAGATGTCAAAGGGAAGCAGATCCGATGCACCAGCTACGGCCAAGCTTTGTATAGACTGCCAGGTAGTAAACTGATCCCTCAGGAAGCATCCAAGTGGTTTAGCACTTTCTTTCAAGGACTGGACAATCCTATCTTCTTTCCTTACATAGAAGAATCGGAACATTTTGAAAATCCAATCTCCTTCAGGCTAGACAACTTTGCCGATGACACCAGCACTCGGCAGCTCTTTTCCACTGTGATCCGTCCTTGTTTCCTTCCAGTTGGCATGAGTACATCCAACAGAATAATCAAGCCTGGGTATGAATTCTACCAGCCGGTCGTAGTGCCTCGGCAATTTGGCCTTGGACAAGTACCTCCCCATTTCTTTCTCCACCATCTTACAGAGAGCATAGCCGACCTGCCCGATCCTCTCACCAGTCAAAGGTGTTATTCCTTCTTCGATGCTCTGACCATCCCAATTCCTAACGACCTCACCTTCGCCTCATCAACCGATGGCTTTGAAGACTGGTGGTCGATGTGGAAGACTCATGCCTTCAGGAGAGCTCTAGGACCGTTCTTTGAAACAAATTCGATGCTGAATATGATATCCCCGTAGAACAGGTACCATTACTTGTAAAATTTCTTGAGGCATCTCACCAATGATTCTTCTAATAACTCGCTCTGTCTCCTTGCAGCAACAAGATGGTCCTGAACCTACACACGGTGACGGCTCCCCCTTCGAATTCTTCCCACCAGCTCCAGTGGTCCTTTTCTGCAAAAAATCGCCACCTTTGAAAAAGGTCGTGATGCAGAACCAGCCGATATTACTACAATCGGCTTCTAAGAACCAAGTAACTTCAAGGTCAGCTGCTCCTCGAGTTCCAACTAAAACAAGAACGGTGGCGAGGAAGGTAGCCGCCAGGAAGACTTTGAGGCGCCGGATCCCTTCTCCAGAAAGTTCGCATGTACGCTGACCCATGCTTTGGTCGATCTTTCTCACCCTTACAAACCTGCTCGTGTTTACTAGCTCTCCTTTCTTACAGGATTCCGTTGAAGACACCTCCAGCGAGGACACTCAGACCAATCGAGGAGAATTGAGCCCAACAGACTCTGAGAGGACCATTACACCGAGCCAGCCAGATTCACCACCCTCGGCTTCCAGGAAAAGGCCGGTTCCTGAAACTACTGCCCCCCGAGCACCAGTCGAGGCGGGGCCAGCTGTGAGCCCCAAGAGGGCTCGCAAGGGACTGCAAACTTCTTCGTCGAGCCAGGAGGTTTCGAAAGTCATCATCCCCCATGCTCTCACCAATTGTTTCTTTTTATCTGCCGATTCCTTATTATTTACATCGGCTAAGCACCTTCCATGCAGACGACTGACGCTTCTAGTGGGAAAGCCGAGGCACTGCCGATGCCTTTAGCCAAGCCGGATCTAGCAATCCCCGAAGGTGCAGATGAAACGGCTACCACTTTGGCCAAGCCCCCAGCAACCACACACAAGCCGATTGTCTCGTCATCTGCTATCCCCTCGATCTTAGGAGAGGTACGTTAGCTTCTTTCGGCTCATCCTTACACGTTGGACGCATACTGACGCCTTTTCGGGCTGCCAGGGTTGTGATATTTCAGGCTTGCTGACGTTCGACCCTGAATCCATCGAACCAACTCCTCTGCCAACGATGAACCATGAGCAGGGCTGTTCTACCTCAATTCCAATCTTAAAGCCTTTCTCGCCTCCCGATCGAGGAGTTGATCGAGGGTTACGATGAGGTGAAGAGCGTTCTTGCTGAAATCAAGGACCAACTCCCGTAGCATTGCGGTGAAGCTTTGGCCAGTTGTAACTCTGTCTTTCTACGGTCAAGGGTGAAGTTAGCTCGTGAAAGGATCAATCTGCGCCGCCCAACTTCCCGAAGGCCAATATTGCGTATGTGATGTCGGCTCAACGAGAAAGGCGCTCGATGCCAAACGACACCTCTGCTGCATCACGAGCTCGCATCCTTAAAAAGGAGTTGGAAGATCTTGAAGAGAAGGTCCGGCGACTAAACAGCTCATTCACGACAAGGAAGCATCCATCGCCTCCCAAGACGGCGAAGTCCTCAAAGCTCAAATCAAGACCGATCTGGCGAAATCGTGCCTGAACAAGCAGCTAGTGACGGGCAAGGACGAAGATGACGGCCGAGATCGCCGAGGTGGATCGTGTCTGTCCGACGCCCACGCCTTCGAGGCATTCCTTCAGTAGCTCGTTTATGTAAACTGGCACCTGCTTGTAACAGTTTGAACCTCTAGAGTCGATGACTGTACATCGGCTATATATTTGGTTTTTTATTTGGACGATTTCATGTATCGGCCCCATATTTCATTTTTATTTGGCCGATTTCATGTATCGGCCCCCATATTTCACTGTCCATCATCCCACATGCTTGGGAAATATTTCTTGAGGTGCTGGCCGTTGTGACCATCGGGAATTTCGCTGCTCAGCTCCTCAAGCATGTACGCGTTCCCCCTTAAAACTTGATCGACCCTGTATGGCCCGTGCCAATTTGGAGACCATTTACCATATGCTGCATCCTTAGTCCCCAATGGCAATACAGCTTCCCATACCAGATCGCCAACGTGGAACTCCTTTGGTCTCACCTTCTTATTATATGCACGAGCCACCTTGGCCTTGTTCTATTTGATTTTCTCGAGCGACCACAGCCTAAGCTCAGTTAAATCCTCAATGCTGTCACTCATTAAAGCCGCATATTCTTCAGTTGTTAGATCGTTCTGAAAAGTGACACGTCTAGATCCAGCCGTAATCTCCCAGGGCAATACGGCTTCTTGTCCGTAGACTAGATGGTATGGCGAGGTTTTTATCGCTCCATGACATGACATGCGATAAGCCCATAAAGCCTCTGACAAAACCTCGTGCCAACGCCTAGGGTGCTCGTCGACTTTCCTCTTGATCAGCTTGATAAGGCTCTGGTTGGACGCTTCAGCTTGCCCATTTGCTTGAGCATAGTATGGAGATGATCGGATCAGCTTAATTCCCGTGTCCTCACAGAATTTTCTAAACTCATGAGAAATGAAGACCGAACCTCCATCGGTCGTGATAGTTTGGGGAATCCCGAATCTATGAATGACATGTTCTTTCACAAAATTGATAACATCCTTTGAGTTCACTGACTTCATCGGGACAGCCTCCACCCATTTAGTGAAATAATCAGTAATGGCCAAAATCCACATGTGGCCTTTGCTTGATGGAGGATTGATCTTGCCAATCATATCCATGCCCCAACCTCGGAATGGACAAGGCTTGATGATGGGGTTCATTGCTGACACGGGTACCATCTGAATTTTCCCAAATTTCTGACATGCTTGACACCCTTTGTAGTACTTGAAACAGTCCTCAAGCATGGTGGGCCAATAAAACCCTGATCGCCTGACCAACCATTTCATCTTGTGAGCCGATTGGTGAGTTCCACAGGCGCCTTCGTGTACCTCGTGTAGGAGCCGATTGGCCTCGGTCGGCCCTAGGCATTTGAGCAGTAACCCCTCCAGAGTCCTGTAACACATGTCGTCCCCAATAAGCACATACTTCATGGCCTTGTACCTTATCCGTTTAGGTGCCCCCCGAGCCGAATCCTTCAAGTAATTGTAGATATCGGCTCTCTAGTCGTTGGCCTCCAGGAAATGTACCTGAACATCAGCTCCCTCTGCTACGTCCTTGTAGCCTGAAGCCATTTGTGCAAGATCATTCGCCTCGGTATTCTGCGATCGCGGGATCCAGGTGAAGTTTATGTACCGAATGTGCCATCACCACGGCATTGCAGCCATAATGGGAAGAGTGACTCGCTCACACTTGTATTCCTCCGTGAGTTGGGAAATCACCAACTTGGAGTCTCCAAAATTTCCATCGTCGCTTCCAGCCGATGAGAAACTCCATTCCCTTGTATCGCCTCATACTCGTGACGTTGTTGGTGCGAGGGTAGATAACTGATGGAGAAGGAAACGTTGCCCGGGCGACACGAGTAGAATGCGATGCAACCATCGTCACAAACCGATCCATCGAAAAACATAGCCCACGCCGTATGGACAGGCCGCTATATTAGTGTTGATCCTTTCAGCAATAAGGTCGCCAATGCTCGACCTTAACCGCTTTATGGGTTGATACCGGATGTCAAATTACGATAACGCAAACATCCATTTGCCGAGTCGGCCTTTCAACATAGGGGCCGACAGCATGTGCTTTATGACATCTGATTTGCATATGATGATAATCTCTGCTGAGAGCAAGATGTGGCGCAGCTTGGTGCAGGTGAAAAACAGGCAGAGGCACAACTTATCGATCTCAGGATACCTTGTCTCTGCATCCAGCATCCTTCTGCTTATGTAAAACACGACTCGCTCCAGACCATCATAGACTTGCACCACCACCGAGGCGATGGACGGTCACCATCGACAAGTAAATGTAGAATGGCCTATCCGGTGGGAACCAACCTTTGGCGGCTTCGTTAGATATTCTTTGATCTCGTCAAGGCTCGTTGTTGTTCGCCTCAGCCGAATTCCTCGTCGATTTAATTTTCACCATCCCATGAACGGCTCTATTCTTCCCGACAGATTGAGATGAATCTTCGACGGTTGATCTTGCCGATGAGATCGCGGTTCTTTCTTCGTGGTAGGTGGCTTCATTGTTCGCCTCCCGACTTTTCAGCCGATCTCAATTCCGCTCATGGACCAAGAAACCCAAGAACCGACCGTCACCCCAAGGCACACTTCTTTGGATTCATCCAGAGTCTGAATTTTCTTGTTCGGTCCAGGACGCGTTGCAGATCGTCCAAGTGTCCTTGTACTGAAGCAGACTTGACCACCACGTCATCGATGTAAATTTCCACCAACTTGCCGATCAGATCATGAAAATGTAATTCATGGCTCTTTGGTACGTGGCGGCATTCTTCACCAAACATCATGACTACATATTCAAACAACCCCACCGAACCCAGGACTCTGGAATGCGCCTTGTGTATGTCTTCCGGAGCCATAAAATTTGGTTGTAACCGCATTGCCATCCATGAAGCTCAAGATCTTATGACCACCGCTGCGTTGATTAACGTCTCTCGCTAGCATCGGATACTCATCCTTTGGAGTAGCTCTATTGAGATCCCGAAAATCTATGGCAACACGCCAAAGGCCATCCTTTTCTCAGTGCACGATACTAGAAATCCACTCAAAGATACCGCATGGCCCGATTAACTTGGTCAAGATTTTCTCGACCTCTTTCTTGACTTCTTCCAAAATTTCGCCTTCATCCGTCAGCTCGCTACCGGAATGGCAAATCCTTTTTAAGCGGAGTCGATGCTCAATGATGCTCCTGTCTAACCCAGGCATCTCTGTATAGTCCCAGGCAAAGCAGTCTGGATATTATTTCAACAAAGCTATCATCGGACCCCGTAGATTCGGATCTAACTTCCTGCTGATAAATGTTGGTCGTGGCTTATCCCCAGGACCGATGTCAATCTCCTCCAGCTCATCAACGGATGTAAACCCATACCCTAGCTTTCCGTCACCGTTAAGTCGATGCTAAACAGGGCAAACAGTTGGTGAGGATAATAAAAATAATTTGGGCGATTGCCTGAATCGCCCCTTTTGATTGCATTAGTCAAGGACGGTTTACACCTTATTTGTGCTTTACAATGGGGAATCTCGCCACGACTACGTGACCCGCTTTGTCGAAGATTATTGCTTTTATTTTTGTGGCCGATCGCAGGATCGCCATACCACGCATATCGTGGACCTTGCTACTGTCGGGCCGCGGATAAGACCAGCCTCACCCGCTTTTTGTAGCTTCAATGCGCCACAGCCGCCTAGACCGATTCCAGAGATCGGCTCTTGGTCTTCGCTTCCAGATGTTCATGCCAGCTATGGAGATCTCGATCGAGTCATCTGCATGAATGACCTCTACTTCATCTCCATCCCATCACAGGGTAATCGTGCATCGTGGATGGAATGCAGCAAAGCGTGAATCCAATCTCTCCCTAGCAAGACAACAGAGGTGCTTTTGCTGTCCACGACGAAGAATGACGGGATGGTTTTTCTGCCCACGGTCAGATCCACGTTCAGTACGCCTTGCGTCTCTGAAGTTTGGCCGTTGAAGTCGCTTAACGTGACGTTGGTTTTGATCAGATCTGCAGTGGAACGTCCCAAACGCCGTAGCATGGAGTATGGCATGATATTGACCGCCGCTCCGGTGTCAACCAACATCTTGCTGATAGGCTGCCCATTGATGTAACCTCGCAGGTACAGGGCTTTCAGATGTTTGTAGCCCTTCTCACGTGGCTTTTCAAAGATAACCGGCCGTGGGCCGCAGTCAAACTGTGCCACTGGTAGCTCGTTGGTTCTTGGAGCGCAAAACTCTGACGGAAGTATGAACACCATGTTTGTGCCAGCCGATGTCTTCGCATCGGCTTTTACCGGTTTGGGGCGCCACTCTTTCCTTTTCGGGCGATCTTCCGTTTCCAAGGTCTGCCGAATTTTAACGGCCAGATCGGGCCGTGCTTTCCTTAAAGCGTGGAGGTACTGCGCTTCGGCTTCCTCCAAGTTACGCAGCCGCTGAACTCTACGCTTTTGGGTGTGTCTGAGTCCATCGGGACACCACCTTGGACGGTGATATCTGTCTTCTTCTTTGTCATCCATTGGCTCCTCGAGATCTTTTGCTCGAGCGGACTCCCTGTGTCGGCTCTGAGGTGGGAGAGGCCCTAGACGCTTGAACACTGAAACTAGCCCCGTGTCCTCCGTCTGCTGTCCACATTCCGGGCCGTTATCGATTGTAGGCAATCGGCTCATTCCCGCATCCCAGCAATACTTGAAGAAAGGACAATCCCAATGTTTGTCTACGCCTTCCTTTTCTTTTGACGTTCCCCTAGCGAGGTGCTCATATCCTTCATCGTCTCTATCGCGCCGGCGACGTCGGTCATACTGACGCTCATACTTGTTAAGGAGATGCGTGGAGTGTGGCTTCTGATATCGCACGCTTCACTGCTCCTCGCTAAATACCGCCGTCATCGCATGGGCCGGTCACGTGGACCGGCCTCCTCTTTCTTTGCCCGAGAGCGACCGCCTTCCTCCTTATATGTGCCATGGTGGTACACCGCCCTGCCATGTTGACATCGAACGAAATCTAACCGACGCCTCGTGGAGTGGTGTGTTCTACCATGTTGACGCCTGGGAACGGGTTTGTGTCTACTTTCATAGCGAATCGCCCAGATTAGAGCCCCTGTTCTATCGCCGTTTGGATCTGCGACGTAGCTCTTTGCAATCATTGGTGGTGTGGGTGAACGAGCGATGCCACTTGCGAGATGGTCTCCTGCTCATCTCTTGAGCCAGGGATTTTATGGCCTTCGGTAACTTCACCGCTTCTCCTTCAAGAAATTGAATATCCGCCGCTTTGCTCACATCAAGTCGAACCCTTTTGCAGGCCCTCGCTTTACCCATTTGCGTGATACAGATCTACCCCGAGCCCATTCAGCCACGGCCCCTCCCGGTCTTGTGTAGGATCCTCTTCTTTCAGATCAACCAGCCTATCGGACGCTTGAACTTGTCTTGGTACAGCTCGGTGGCGCCTTCATACATGGTCGCTTCGGGCCATGTCGCCAATGAGTTGTACTCTACTTGGAAAGCGATCCTTGATAGGTGCCGAGAGACCCAACACCGCCAAATCGCTTCTTTCTCGCTTAAACGAATAACATCGGTTCTTGACAAAGTCCGGCTGGATGTACTCGCCACCGCTCTCCTCGCTTTTGTCGCACCGTTGTGCGCAATGCCACCTCGGTAGCCGAATGATACTGAATGTGGAACTTCTCTTCCGTTGCTTCCATGTCGATCGAATCAGTGGCGCGAGGTGTACCACCCAAAAGCTGGTCTGAGATTGCGCAAAAGAACCTTACGCGAATCGATCCGATGCTGAAATCATGCCTAATCGTTGTATCGGCTCACGTGCTCGATCGAGCTCGACCTTCCGATCCGCTAAACCTTGAGAACTCGTGGAGCCGATACTTGGGGCAGCGAATCGATCAAACTTCTAGTACGGCTTTGAATAGCCGATTGTCCTTCTCTTCGGCACGAAGCCGAACTGGTCTCTCAAGATGGTACGGATTTGCTCCACTGTTTGAGCTGCAGGGGTTAGATTCTCATGACTCGTTCCAGGGCATACTTGGCTAGCCACTGCTTGTCGGCCCATCCTGACACCTCGCCCGTAAATACGCCTGAAGCCCCGCCCGGAACTCCTGCCTGTAAATCCCTGTTGCAATCTGGTTCGTGCGTCGATTATTGCGGTCCGCACGTAGGTGCACACATATCCATGTGGGATTTCTTTAGGTGGTTCAAACAGGAACTGGCAATCGCCTGGGTCACCTCCGACCTTGTAGACGACGTACGCCGCTGCCCCTGGTGGCTCCGGAGCTGCAAGTGCGAATGGCAGCTGTGGCCTGGTCTGGAGCGGTCTTTCTCCCTGGTGAGTCCCTAGAGCAGGCCCCGACGGAGAGTACTGATGTTTCATGATCTCCTGAACTACGCGAACTGCGATCCGCTCGAAAGCGTTCACCAGGCTCTCAGAATGGCGGTGAAGAGAATGAGCCACCATGTAGTTGACTTCCTGTCGCAGAGCTCTGGTGCGCTCCTCTGAAGGAACAGACAGATCCACCTCATCAAGAGCACCCTCGGGTGAGAACCCTTTCCACCTGATGCCATGCTTACGAGTCCTCTCAAAAGAGCCGATGAGATCGGCTTCGAAGAGAGCTTTGATGTCATCATACTTCGCCTTGTGCTCCTCAGGCAGATCGTCGTACGTGACCGGTCTGTCTCCCATCTCAGTGTCAGATGTTGATGCAGATGCTGTTGAGTGTCCCACCGGGCGTGCCAGAATGTGTTGCCTGTCAAAACCCACCGGCGAGCAGCGACGAGCAACACGAAGAGCCGGGAGGCTCCCAGAACTGCTGGTGGGCCCTGGTCCCTCGGGCAACGGCCCGCAAAACTCCGACACGCCCCGGCTTGGTTCAGGCGTGCCACCCGACCTATACCTGGTCAGAAGGTGATGGATTGCTTGATCAGTTTCTGCATGGTAAACAAGTATACGTAAAATTCGAGCCATGACCGCTCCTGTGTTTCTCGTGAATCGGCTCCGAGCCGATTGTCCCATGGTTCTGCATTAGATCTATGATAACATGGGGTTTTGCTTCATCAATACAAGTTAAATTGATCTACGGTTTGACGCTTTTCACCACGTAATTGGAACGTCCTACACGTAATTGAGCCTGGTAGATACAAAAGATAATGGAAAACTAACCCTAGAGAAGGCCTAACAACCGACGTAAAGTCAATTCCCGGAACAACTCCTCTCGAATTGGCAAACCATATCCTCACGTACTACTGGATCGTTCAATCCGTTTGCAAGGCCTGACTACGTGGATATCAAACTAAACCTTGGAAAACAAGGCATAACTATAACGGATCAAATCAATCAATAAAGATCATAAGATGCTACCCTTACACCCGGGAAAAGGTGCAAGAGTAGCGAGATAACTAGAGGTAGCATAACTAAACAATTATAGCAAAAAGTACCGATGCTAACCTATACAAATCTATGATAATATCATTACTCGCCATCAACAAGGCTTCAGTACGAGTAACACCAAATAACGCATAAGCAGATACTGCCTAGATCGCAAGATGCGATCTAGGCAGCATGACACTTACCCGAAAGAAACCCTAGAAACAAGGGTGGCGATCTGAGATTGTGTGTTGTGAACGTGATTGTCCTTTTCTCAATAACCTTAGGTACATATTTATAGTCCTGAGACTTTCTGTCTTTGGAATAACTCTACAACTCTATCTCTTACCTAAACCGAAACGGAACCTACTACAATATACAGATACACGGGCAATTTAGCCCAAATCCACGTACAAGGCCGATTCAACAACACGTTGCATATATGTATCTTCCAAGCCCATCTTGATTACGGCCCATCTCCTCCTTTGGCCAAAATATGGCGATAACAAGAGTAAAGGTTGGAGAAGAAGTACTAGCCCATAACCACATTAAGTCTTATTTTCGTAAGGTCAAAAGAAGCCATCATTATTAAAGTACTTTCGGAAATATGTCTGGATGGAGGATTGAAGTTAAACCAATGTAGTAGGACTCAAACCTTAAGGAAATTAATATAAGGAAGTAGAAGAAGTACTTAAGGTAATAACAAGAGATTATCTAAAGCCCGATAAGTAAATATTTGTAGGAGATAAAATAGATTAATCTTAATAGACTAATTCTAAAGGAAACAACTCTTAAGTGATCCTTAAGAGGGAATAAAACATATCCACTTGGGAAAGTATAGAGGAACAAGAAATTCAAATGGGTATGGATTATCTATGTTCAAATCCAATTTTGAAAGGAATACCAGTATCCACCATACTATGATAACACAAAATATAGTCTTTTTGACCACAACTATTGGCAAATAGAAATTTAAAACCTGTTTTAGTAAGACTTCCTAGACCTTATATAATATAGTAAGAAAGTTCAATGATTAAGTGAAAGAGTTGAATTAGGATATCTAATCGAATAAGAAAACTCTCTAGATATGGAATACTAAAATTATTCCCATTAAGGTTACCATGGAGTTGAGAAATGCCGTAACCAACATAAGTCAATTCCTTACTCCTAAACGTGAGAGTTTACGAACTTCGGGGACGAAGTTTATTTTAAGGGGGAGAGTCTGTAACATCCCATCACTAGAGCTTAGAAATAAGCTGAACCCAGATGTGTGCATTGCATTCATGCATAGAAAATCCGAATAATTTTCGCGCTTTTGAACAAAACTTGTCAAAGTGATTGAAGCTTATCTCAACTTGATGTAATTGAAGTAGATCATCAAGTTGACTGCGATAAGTTTCAATATGAACTTTGCTAAAATCTTATTTTGGGTAAAGGATATTTGATCTAAGGGTAGATCAAATGTAATGAAAGTTAAACCCTAATATATTACTTAATGGTTTATATTTGATCCTTAAGTAGTCATATCCTAGTATTCATTACACAACTCATGAATACCAAGTTATAAATATAACTTAAGTAATAATATTGTAACAATTAAATCTTAATCTCATCTACTTGTACCATGAGTATCATGGTAATACCTAACCTTAACTCTTTAGTGAGATTGAGTTAGGAAGGAAACTAAGCCAAGACCATTCACCATGTATCTTTCTTTCCATATCAATCCTTATCATCTCCATTAAATCATATTCTAATATCTGTTGTTCATCAATGTTGAGAAATCAACTATTGATTCATCAATTCTTAATCTATCAATAACTTGTCCTTATCATAGCATTCATTTAAAGTCCTTTAGAGAAAGAAGTAAGAAGAGGTAGATGGTAATGTTAGTTATAAATATCATCTATAGTATGGGAGTGTTGGAAGTGAATAAGATCAATATGATAATCTGATGGAGTTAACTCACTCCTGAAATGATGGAAGAGTTATCTGGAATATATATTTGTATGGTAACCAAGAAGATTATAAGGATGATTATTGAATATAGTTACCAGGAGTAATCCTATTGGACTAAGTAGGTATAGTCCATGAATAATATTCCCTAATCCACTAGAGATATTAAGAAGTTAATTTCAATACAACTGTAATGTTGTATTGATGAAGCCTTGATTAGCTAATTGGAAACCTAAACCATAAAGGATCAAAGAATTATAATGATCATGCTTTAGTCACCAAGATTGAATGCTTATATCCAATATAAGTAACATTGGTGGGTAAAACATGATTGAACTCTAATATAGGATAATGGAGTCAAGTAGAGATAAGATAGTATGATTAGGATGATGTTAGAGCAGCCTTGAATTATTGAGTTAGTATTTTCCTCTTGGGAAATATTAAACACTTAAGGTGAAGAAGGACTTAATATATATATATAATTATAAATAAAATTTATAGAATAATGTTGGTGATGGATAATAAAGGAAGGGTATAAATAGTGGTAATTGTAACCATCTGTTGGATTGGACATTATTAGTAGTAGAACAGTTTGATAACCAAGTATAGATTTAAAGAATTAAAGGTGGATAAGAATATTATTGTGAAGTAAAGCTCATCAAGTTAGCACATGATGATGGAGATGAAGGAATAGTATATCTAGGAAAGGAATTCTTTAAAGCAGAAGTGAAGAATTCTGAATTAGGGAAGATAGGAAATCTTGGTAATCACTAAACCCTAAATCTCTAATCAAGCTTAACAACCATCTCATCTGTTGGATAAATCATTTCATTTTCACAATGCTTTATAGGAATATTTCCTATAGCAAATAACTTAAGCACATCTCTGTATTTCCAATTATCATAACCATATGTGTTTAGGGGTTATTTTTATCAATTCTTTTCCATAAGCCATTCCAGAAAATGACTTTCTATCTTAAAGGGTGATATCATTAAAGATCACAAATATAAAGACAATATGTTTAGATATTAATATTTACTCATATCAACAAAAGAATATAAGTATAGTAAGAACCCTAAACCTTAGGGTAAGCGGTTTCAATTCAAACCTTAACTCCTATATTGGTTGTAATTAAATGTATACATGGTTATTTCCTAAAATTATGGGAATAATATTAACCATATTAATTCCCTAGAACTCTATTTATCATACAAAAATAAAAGATCACCACATAAAAAAATTCCTTTAATAATAAAAGTTAATGAGAATCAAATTCCATAAGTTAAAAGTAATGCATTCTTTAATAAGTTTATGATTATAAGATAAATTAAAAATTCATAACAAAATCTCTTACAAATACTAAAAAGAAAGAAATATTATAATATAAATCCATGGTTTATTCTGGACAGAAAATAAAGAAATATAACATTATTGAATAAAAGCTCACAAACATGATAATAGATACCTTTTAATATAGTTACAGTTATTTAACAAATAAATCCTATAAAGAAAATTCAAATCCGAGATGCAAATTTAAATATGTAAACAAAACATAATTTAGAAAAAAGAAAGAACCGGGAAAAAAATAGAAGGAGATTAAATCTGGCCCATGGCCCAACTTCCTTCTCCTTATCCACTGCTCACGAGCAGCTTAACATGCTACATCGCCACTAGCAAGCCAGCTTGTCACCACAATGATCAGAGTGGGCCAGCGAGAGGACTGTGGATCGAGAGAGGAAATGTTCTAGGGGATTTCCGCAAAATCTCCATCGTCTTCCTCGCCATCGAAGCACCTCGGTGGCCGCTCTTCATTGCTGTCGTGATGCCCGCAGATGCCAAGATCCGCGCAGCCGCTGTTCGTTGCCTATATGAAGACCACCGATGCGCCAGAGATCCTTATCCTCATTCTTCCTCCCCAATTTCCTCTCTGACCGAAAACTTAGTTCGCCGGAGCTGCACATCACCGTCGATCCCGAGCCCCCTGGCCTCCCTGAGGGTGCCGTTGGACTCACCTCGTTGTCTTCGTTCTCCCAAGCTAGGTCTTGGAAGCCCGAAGATCTTCTGTCAAGCCAATTGACATCTCACGGCTGCCGCCAGTCACCAACGTTCGTCATCGATTTTGACCTCGCCTCGCCTTATCGACCACACCATCGTGTTCCTGGTGAGTCACTAAGTCTCCTCATACGCTTAAATGCTTTGTTTGCTTCCTAAATCCATGCCTCCATGATCATCTGCAAGCACCGCCGCATGAGCTCGTCGCCGTTCGTCCTCCGGTGACCAAAATAAGGCGGCTCCACCACCAATAGATCCCTCGGGATACCCTCTTTCCAACAAGCCCATCCACTACCCCGCGCGTGCACAAAATCACTTGATTGATCACCGATCTGAGAGGATCCGGTGGGATGACGTCAGGATGATGTCATCCTTGACCAGTTCAACATGTTGACCAGTCTTTGCTGAGGTGGAATGTGACGTGGCCCTGGTCCCATCTGTCAATGACTATGAGTAGAAATAGGCTAAGTAACAAATGAATTTACTGAAATGGGGTATGTGATGTGACATCGCCCACCAAAGGATCGTGTCTAGGTTTAGCTTGGTGTAAAATATTTCTGTTTCGAAATTAAATAAAACAATATACATTCAAACACAAATAAATTCCAAATAATGAAATGATTAAATCTTAGAAATTTAATAACTTTTGTTTTATAATTCAGGAAAATATGTTTAATATATGAAAATTTTCAGAAAAATGAAATGTACAACTTAAAACTATTATCAAACATTATTATAATAGTTATTATTTGATAAAGATTTTATAAGTAATAAAACTTTGATAATCCATATTTTAATATTAATACATATTAAAAATATAAATAAAATGCCAAAAATCCTAGAAAAATAAGAACTATAATTTAAAAGTATAACCATGAATTATTATTTCACCTAATTAAATATTTATTATTTATTAAGTATTTATAAAGTAATATATCTTATAAAAATCATATCTTATTATTTATAAATCAAAAAAATGTAATATACCAAAATGATCACAAAAATAATACCTACATGTTAAAAATGTGATATTCCACTTTTGAGGTAAATAAACATTTAAAACTTAATAACTTAAATTTAAACGCCCTGGTCCCATCTGTCAATGACTATGAGTAGAAATAGGCTAAGTAACAAATGAATTTACTAAAATGGGTATGTGATGTGGCCTTCGCCCACCATCGATGGATGTCTAGGTTTAAGCTTAGTGGTAAAAAGTATTTCTGTTCAGAAATTAAATAAAACAATATACATTCAAACACAAATAAATTCCAGAAACTGAATGAAATGATTAAATCTTAGAAATTTAATAACTTTTGTTTTATAATTCAGGAAAATATGTTTAATATATGAAAATTTTCAGAAAAATGAAATGTACAACTTAAAACTATTATCAAACATTATTATAATAGTTATTATTTGATAAAGATTTTATAAGTAATAAAACTTTGATAATCCATATTTTAATATTAATACATATTAAAAATATAAATAAAATACCAAAAATCGTAGAAAAATAAGAACTATAATTTAAAAGTATAACCATGAATTATTATTTCACCTAATTAAATATTTATTATTTATTAAGTATTTATAAAGTAATATATCTTATAAAAATCATATCTTATTATTTATAAATCAAAAAAATGTAATATACCAAAATGATCACAAAAATAATACCTACATGTTAAAAATATGATATTCCACTTTTGAGGTAAATAAACATTTAAAACTTAATAACTTAAATTTAAACGCCCTGGTCCCATCTGTCAATGACTATGAGTAGAAATAGGCTAAGTAACAAATGAATTTACTAAAATGGGGTATGTGATGTGGCCACTGGCCCACCAGTCAGTGACTGTGTCTAGGTTTAGCTTGGTGTAAAAAGTATTTCCTGTTCAGAAATTAAATAAAACAATATACATTCAAACACAAATAAATTCCAGAAACTGAATGAAATGATTAAATCTTAGAAATTTAATAACTTTTGTTTTATAATTCAGGAAAATATGTTTAATATATGAAAATTTTCAGAAAAATGAAATGTACAACTTAAAACTATTATCAAACATTATTATAATAGTTATTATTTGATAAAGATTTTATAAGTAATAAAACTTTGATAATCCATATTTTAATATTAATACATATTAAAAATATAAATAAAATACCAAAAATCGTAGAAAAATAAGAACTATAATTTAAAAGTATAACCATGAATTATTATTTCACCTAATTAAATATTTATTATTTATTAAGTATTTATAAAGTAATATATCTTATAAAAATCATATCTTATTATTTATAAATCAAAAAAATGTAATATACCAAAATGATCACAAAAATAATACCTACATGTTAAAAATATGATATTCCACTTTTGAGGTAAATAAACATTTAAAACTTAATAACTTAAATTTAAACATATTTCCTTAATGAAATATTCATATGAAGGTAAATAAAATTTGCTAATAATTCTAAAAATTAGCCAATTAAGTCTAATAAATAGTATTAGTCTTAAATGTTTATAATATACAATCAATTGGTCCAACACATTTTAAATACATTTTTTTTAAATTATCCTTCAACCATATATGTAGTTTATTTTCTAAAAAGATCTGTAACAATTATAAAATCTTCAAGAATGATATCTTAACCAAATAAAATCTTTTACCATTATTTCACCCACAACCTTATAATGGACTAAATACAAAGATAATTCATAAGTAGTCACTAATACTATGTACTTATCCACAAACCATAATCACACCTTTATAAGGAAATAAGTGCTCATGTTGCCTTATAAAATGAAGAAACCACTACTTAAATAGAAGAATAATCATTCTTAAGTAACTTTAAGGAAACATTACAAAGTACACAAGGTACAATCAACATAAGCAATATACCTTCAAACCATATATGTCTTTAAAGTTAACTTTAGTCTACAATATTTCCAAATATTATGCTAAAGAATTTGTATGTATTTTATAGTTAACTTTGGTCTATTATAATTAAAATTATAAAGCATCTCAAATCCAAACTATCCAAGCAACCATGAACAACATCAATCACATTCTATCAACCATACTCTAAAAACTACCAGGATTGTTTAAACCTTAATAAAGAAATCTTTTCTTCAAAAGTTATTCGTTTTGCCACTTCAGTCAACATATGACAACTAATCATAATCACATTACTTTATACTTTACTCGTAGATTATAATTGTTAATACTTAAGTTCCTTAGAAATGACGATACTTGTAAAGTAAGATTTAAAGATAAGGCAATTCTTATATAAGTAGTCTTTGATCAACATTCCACTTTCATATATCTTATTGTTGTATACCATTATAATTACATGTTGTTTCACACACACTCACAAGCCTTAATAAGAAGCACGAGTATTAAACTTAACTAAGGACAACACATTCTAAACAAACCAATTCCAATTTCCAAAATCTAGGTCAACGTTATCCCCGGGATTCGTGTTTATAAAATGCATTACATTACTTATGCATAAAAGCATCTTGCTTCTTTAAACATTAGTCCTTATCGGACCAATGATGTTGATTTCAGATATTGGATCTTATATTGTCTTGAAGACCGTGAGTGCATAATCTTTGCAATCACAAAGGGCAAGTTCATCACTTGCTCATGTCCTTTGAAGAGTCTTTATCAAAGTATTTGCAAATTGTGTGTTATCATCTATATTCCAAAAAAAGAAAATAATATTTTCTCAAGATAAATAAATCTTAGATATCGTCCTAAGTGATGATATGATGGAGCAATAGAACTTAGGTTTCTATTTGCAATAATGATGAATAATTAGGGATTAATAACCCATGACATCAGTGATTCTAGCGTCGTATATTACGCGTTAACCATGAGATTTGGAATGGGAAGGAGAAGTCAGCTGTATCATTTTCCTCTTGTATGGATGCAAGACGTCCTTAACGTGACGTTGTGATTCCTTGTGCGGATCCAACATATGGGTGGGCAACCTTACGCCCCACACTTTTGGTGTTTATATTATCTATGGATGGTGTTTAGGGATATAGTCCATTTAAATGGTACTCGTCCAGGCATCACCAGGTCATAGAGTCTTCGGGAACTCATCAGGGTTTTAGCCTTTGCCAAAGGGGCTTAACGGGGGGGATCCGGACCCGAAGGATCATGCAGACATATGAGGTCACGGAGAGGGTAGTGATTGGCTTGGATCTTAGACTGGGCCCCATACCAAGGAAGTATGGACAAGGTCATGACTTCGTTGTGCAACAAGGCTAAGGTCTCTCATGGGTAAAGTAACGCACCTCTGTAGAGTGTAAGAACTATAACTTGTTACTCCCTGTTCCGGGAAGGAGCTGCGAACGCTGTGGGAAAGGAACACCATGAAAGTTCTGGTAAACCCGTGAAGGCTGAAGGACATAGCTTTTCAGAATAAAAGCAACCTTTAAAGAAATGTTTACGAAAACTTGCATTGCCTATGACCTATGGTCTGGGGCTGTAGAAATAGTGCATCAAACACTCCTTTTCTAGTGAACTTGTTGAGTACGCTCGTACTCAAAGTATGTTCTTAACCCTTGCTAGATTCTGAAACCAGTACAGACAACATCTACATCAAATTATGCTCCAGGAATCATCATCCAAAGCTAAAACTCTTCAATAAAGACAAGGAAGTCAACATATACATCAACTCAAATGAAGACGAAGTTACTGTTTAGATAGGAATATACTTTCTAGCCAAAGAACCTATTTCTGTAGTGTATTGCAATAGCAGCAATGCCAGCCCCTTAGTTAAAATACTAGTCTTAATAGTATAATAGTTTTTGCGTTGTTTATCTTTGATCTTCTTTGTAAGAAGTTCTTTCTCTCTCTTTAACCTAGAGTGTTCTTTGGATCTTATGTAAATAGTTGAGTTGTAACCTTTAGCCATGTCTTGGACCCGTTGTGTTTCTACTGTACCACTCTGAGGGATGTAATACTAGTGAACAAGTGTTTCATTGGTGTTAGGTCAATGACTATAGTGTACTACATCATGTAGTGGTATGCTGGGTCACCGCGCATACTCATGAGAAATTCAAATTCTAAATGTCCATTAATTCTCTCTAGTTGAGGTTGATTTTCCTCTTATTAATAAAAATTGAATATCACATTATGGGAGAGTAATATGCTTCTTTTGCATATCACAATCCTAGGAAATGTGAACATATGAGGTAGTGCCACTTAGAGTTGATATTGTTGATTATCTTGTTTCTAGGTGGCATGTTGGCTCAAACAAAGTCCTATTTTTGTTAGAAACTTTTATTGCTCGTATTTTTGGTATTTGTTTGAGTAAGAAATTCTTGGTGCGGTCTTCCTCAAATACACATCACTATATCTTATTTGGGAGACCATTTTTTCAAGTTATTCTAATCGCTGCTTTGCATGATTGTGTGACTAGTTAAAGCTATCAAGAATCTCTATCTTTGCATAGTGCTTAATATTTTTATTCCTATCCTATGATTTTTATTATGAATATTTACATTAATATTCGTGCAATATACCAACATAAATCAATTCCAACACACTCATTGTCTTCGACAATTGATATACTTGTGTATGTAAGCATTTGTGGATCATATACACCTTGGATTTAACCTCTTATTGCCTTATTTTCTTTCCAAAAATTTGTTGTGGCTCCCATTGTCTTCCTTGACTTTTGAACATCTCTTTGATGATGTTTTTGATTATTATCAAATGTGTTTTAGTGGAAGACAAACCTTTTCTTCTCGGAGCCTTGTGCAATTGTGAAAAGTGTTAAGGGTTTGGTTTATTTGTTGAAACCTTGCTGTTTTGGGAGTTTGTTATCTCATTATTTTTCTCTATTTTATTTGCTTGAATGAGATAAATCTTTGAGCATTTGTGTTCTTATTTCATCTTTTATGATCAATAGTTTTTTTGGTTCATTTGTTGAACTTTGTTGAACAAATCTTGTGTTGATTTGATTCTTTGATATAGTTTGGACAACAAATGTGTTTTATCACACCTTGTATGCCTTCTTGAATATTTTGGTGATTTGTCCAAATTATATCTTCATTGGATCTTGAAAGTCTCACGCATGCACGTTTACTAAATGTATATTGTATATCATGTTTTGCTTTCTTTGATCCAATATATAGGGTATACTCCATCAAATACTTAAATGGCTAAGATGTGCATGAAATTCAAATTTCATCTCTAAATATGCAAATATTTTTATGGAGTGTGTCCTATGTGTTGTGGTTAGTCTAACCACTTTGGACCCAATAAGTTTGGGGACCAAGATGTACTTGAATGTTGTTTTAGGTACACTAGAGATGCAATGGTTGCTTGTCTCGTCTATAAGGAAGGTGTTGTCACCACATGATAATTGGAGCCAAGCTAGGATGATCAAAGAATTCTTATCTACTAAATCAGATCATTGCTATCTCGGTAACAATTATCTTATTCATGCATACTATTCTTACATTCAATCTCTTGTAGATTGCATCTTGGCATGAATTTATTTGTTTGTAAATGTTAGGTTCTTGCAAGTATATTAGAAAGATTTCTCTATCCTTATTGCTTATGTGAGTAATTTGAGATGATGCATATATCGAGGAGTATATAAAATCATGTTCATGATTCAACAATTCCAAATATGCCTTCTAGCAATTTATTTCATATCAATTCCTCAAGGTACTCTCATGTGCAATATTGTTGAAATTGCATTGAATCCTTCCTTTTGATACTTGTTTCCTTTCTCAAAATATCCCAACTAGCATTAGTTCCCTTAGTGTTGGTTGTGATGTTTTTGAGGTTTTTATTTTTATTTGGTGAAGTGCATTGATATACCATAAGAGAAAATAGAGCGATGGGCTATATATGCACTTAAGCAAAAAAATCATGTTTGGTATATCTTATGACTTCCTCTTGGATATCATGTTTTCTTATTTTTATTAACCTCTTATGTGTGTATGTTTCTTTGTGGATTATTCTCATGTTTTGTCCACTTATAAACTTATATACACGAGAGTGTTAATATCTCACCTTGATATCCTCGCTCTTTGCCGACCATCTCTCTTATCCTCTTTTTTTAATGGTATTGGTAAGGTCTTGAATTATGAGTGCTCGACCTACTTTTATTGCATCTTCACGCACTCATATCTCATATTTGGTTTCCTTTGGAATTATGCTTGTATTGACAAGTGTATTGATTTATATATATACTCCTTGTATCTTGGTTATGTTCTAAATGATATAGAGGGAGTGAGGATTCCATGTTTGTGCATATTGTATTAAAATGAAACAACTAATTTATGCACGAACCTTGGGGAGCTTCCTTATTTAACTTAGAGCAGTATTTGTCCATTTGATTATTTGGATCTTTCGATTGCTTGCTTCATCCGTTGAAGTTCCTTCACCTTGTTATCCTTTTAGAAATCCTTGATCCTCAATATAGTTTGATTTCCTCCAAGTATTCGTCATTGGATATGTGCATGTGATTTCACTCATATTACAAGTAATGCACACCTTGGGTAGGAACTCATACTATATTGTCCTTGTAACATCCCTAAATTCATATTCCAAAACTCATTCATATCATCCTTGCATTCATCATCATTTAAGGATTTTCTCAAAATCATTTCAGAAAAACAGAAGCTTTTGATGTTATGATTTTATGTGGATAGATTTAATTCAAAAGACCAACACCATTTGAAACTTGAATGTTTAGGAACTTGTTTGCTTGCCCCATTGTTGGAAAAGTTGGAGAGAAGGGTTAACCAAAGTTTCAAATTTAGAAAGAAATTCAAAATCCCTTTTCCAAACATTTTCAAAACAGATGCAAAGCCTCTGTTGTTTGAAATCCAAGTTTGACCAAGCCCTTACAGGGTAACCACATGGTTAAATAACAGATTTTTGAAACCACAGTACCCTGCAAAAATCCCCAGAATTGTTTGAATTCAAAAAGGATTTGAATTCATACCTAAATCATTCCTAAAAACCAAATTAGAAAAGAAAAAGAAATAAACAAAGGAAAGGGCAGCGCGGATATATCGGCCCAGAGGATCGAGCCCAACTAGCCCAGGAGTTTCCTTTTCTTTTCTCACTTGAGCACCTTGTCGCGTCAGACGGACCCCATTCATTTCGCACGACGGCGGGCCATGTCCTGTTGTCATCGTCTTCCTCAAACCGCGCCCGCGACCACGTCGCAGCGGCAGTCACTGCCGATAATGGCGCGGCTTAAATGGGCATTAAACCTCGGGCGTTTCCTGTCGAGGCACCGGCTATAAGACCCCCACCTCCTCGGTCATTTTCCCCAATTCGCATTCACGCCACCAGGCTGCCCACTTCGCTCAAAACCGCCCATGAGCTCACTCCCGTGATCGATTCAGTGAGCCCGTCGCCTTCCCTCTGGATTGTTCGAGCCACTTTGTAATCTCTGGCGCCTCCACCCACTAGCTCATCTGTATTGCCCAGTCGCGTATTCTCTTGACGCCGTTTGCACTGACCACCCCAACTCCGCGACCAATCTCGGTAAGTCCGTGCACCCTTGCCTTTTCCTTCACACGAGTGTTCGCCTGTCTTGCACCTCCTAAACCCCTGGTTTGTGTTAGGCGACGCAGGCCTCGGCAACGACTCCGACAACATCCACCGGCGCGGACGCAACTCAAGCGAGATCGAGTCCATCTCCGGCGCCCCTCCGCAAACCCAGTACCACGTCAAGCTTTAGCACGACCTTGCGGATCTGGTAAGCACCTCACCTTCTGGGACGATCTAGAAACGGGCGCCACCGTAGTCGACTTCGCCGCTGGTGGTCAGCTAAGCGCCGCCAGTGTGGTCGATTGTTTGGGGCGTTGGATCTAGATCTGTGGCGTAGAATAGAAGTAGGACGAAGAATTTACGTGTATCGAGCCGCCGGATCTCATTTAGATCGTCTTGCGTCGTGAGCTCGATCATGGCGAACGATGCAGCGCCCGGTGAGGTTGACAGCGTGGCTAGGATGAATTCAAAAACAGAATTTAAAACCTGATTTAGATCCAAACTTCAAACTGCTATAACTTTTGAATGCCACGTTAGAATTTTACAAACTTTATACCGTTGGATTCAGTGATTCAAGACCTTTCTGATTATGCAAGGTGTTTAACAAATAGTAACCATTAAAATGACTTTATTTGTGGAATCAAGTTTAAAGCTATTTTGAGTATAGATTTATTTTGGTAAGTGGTTTTTGGCAAATTTTGTGTCCTGTTGTGTTTCAGTATCATGCACATGCTTGGTAGAATTTTCAAAATCACCACTTAGTAAATTCTTGCATACATGCATTCATATTATTTTTGATTGTATATAATTGTGTGTAATTGTATGCTATAATTTTTGTGTAGATTTTGCTAGTGATTGTGATTATGAAGAGTGCAGCTCTCCCCACTACCAAGGCAAGTGATATTTTCAGAATATTTCTAACCTATGTTCTGTACTAGCATTAGAAATTTTGCTAAGTCTTGCATGCTACTTTTGTCAAATGATGTGTTGGGAAATCCTATGTAGTTTAGAATAGTAGAATTGCTAAGGAATTTTCCCTATGATAAGTTGCCATGCCTTGCTTAGCCTAGCTATATAGCAAACAAGGGTTGGTGAAAATCTACACTTACCATGATGAAAATATTTCTAAGTCATGTGACTTATACTTTCCTAATAAAACCACTAAGTCAAATGAACCTCCTGGGTGGAATGTAAAGAATGGGTTATGTGGAGTGGTTACAAAAGGCCATGGACTTGGGTTGTGTATCTCACTTGTGGTAAGCCACCCAGGCACAAAGGGATTTGGAGGCCAAGTGTTGAGAAAGCTTACAGTGCAACCACTTGGCAATATGGGCTCTGCCTTGATCATATAGGTTGCTAGAACTTAGTCATTTGGACAGTTGGTGGTAGTTGGGATGATAGGTTGGAGCGTGTCCATTTGACTAAGGAAAGGCTTCTGAAAGGTCCTGTCTTGGGAAACCAAGTCTGGTGGGGAAAGTGCACAACCTCTGCAGATGGAAAACCTAAGTACTTAGCCTAGTCCAAGGAAATGGACAATTTGAGCATCAAGACATGGAAGCTACAAGAATCTCATCACTCCAACTTCTAAGTAAAAATTTGTGGGTGAACAAGGGTGAAGGACCCCAATGTCTATTGGTGGTTTCTTGGGAATGTTTTGACAAAGAAAAACTTAGTGATTTCAACTAATAGGTAAAACCTAATTTCAAGCAAAGCAATCCAAGCTACACTTAGCCAAATGCATATAGTAATATAGTCCACTTAAAATATATTAAGGTATCACTTGCCAATACTATTCCAAAGTATTGACCCTCTGTGGCTGTAACTTGTGATGTTGCAGGTTACTCCGATGATGAGTAGGAGTCATGAGTCTACACTCAACATGCTTGCCTGTGGCACATGAAGATGAAGACTTATGTTTATTTACTTATTCCTTAAACTCTTGTATTAGGCCTATGGCCCTGAGTTATAAAAGACTATGTTTTATCTGGAATGAATGTAATAAAGCGACCTTTGTATCTGTACTTCATCTTAAAGCTGTGGATGCTAGCATTGATCCAGGGACTAGCATTGCAATCACAGGGATCCTTTCCTTTATAAAGGAGGGGTCTAACAGATGGTATCAGAGCACTGTGTTGCCTGTAGGATTATGACCCTAGGATTTGAAAACCACTAAGGAAAAAAATTCAACTACTTCTACACTTGTCTATTCTTCTCGTAAAACTTTTCTAATCTTTTCATTCTCAACTCCATTTGTAGATGAACTCCATCAACGAAGCCATGAAGAAAGGACCACTCATGACCATGACCTTGGAGTGTGAAACTGAGTTTCCCAATATACTCAAGGACCTCATGGTGGCAATGGAAGCACATGGTGCAGCTGTGTACAAGGGCTTTCCGGTGATGGATGAAGGAGTGGAGTATTGGTGGGTGCAACTTCACTTGTACAAAAACAAGGAAGACAACCACAAAGAAAGGGGATTCTGCATGTACACCAACAACATAATGCACCACATTCTTTGAGTCGACGGAGATGCGACTTGGAGGACTATCAAAGAATTAAGTGCTAGAGTCAAGTGAGGATGCTCAACCTCAAAAGACTTAGAGAAAGAGAAGGAACTTACCCAAGAGTTGGAAGCCACCAACCAAGAGTTAAGGGGAGATATAATAGACTTAGTGATGGAATCATGTGAACAAGATAGGTGGATTGCCTCTAGGAACATTGTGATAGCCACCAGATCCAGTGAGATAAGCCTATGAGCACACTATGTTAGTGGACCACCATCTATCACCTTATTTTCCAAAATGATACCTTAAATAAGTTGGACCTTGATTAATGTAATGGATTTATGTATGCATGACTTGTGTGATATTTGTGTTCCATGGTTATGTATGAGATGGTTGTCTTGTATTTATCTTAAATTGTGTTGTTCTAACTTTTCAATCTTATAAATAGATGCCTATTACCATCAGCACCGTTGAGGAGCTCAGTTACCGTTTGGACCCGTATCATTGAGCTTACCACTTTGCTCGATCTCCCTCTTCCCACCATCACGGTGTACCCACTCACCAAGTTCGAGAGGAAGGACCTGCAGGGCTTCAAGGTGAACCAGCCGGGGCCTTGGAGCCTACTACGAGGCCATCGTCTTCAAGGCGATGCGATGGCGGGGAGAGGCATGGAGGTAGTCATGCAGGACTGATAGGGCGTTTGTTGGCCGTCACTCCGGCGGGTTAGGGCACTCACTTCCACGTCTTGAAGGCGTGATGTTGATGGAGAGTCCATTGACTTTGAGGGCGACTCGAGGGCCTTGGCCGATCGTCTCTATCTCGGGACTTAGAGACTCTCCTCGAGCACGTGGACACGGACGGAATGACGTCATGCTTGGCAATGACGAGCTTGAGTGCGACTCTGCGATAAGGACAAGCTTTTCGCGAGGATGAGATGATCAAGGAAATGGAGACAAAGTTCGAGGCCGGGACCGCAAGTTCAAGAGTCGGGAAAGCAGCGTCGGGATAGGAACAAGAAGATCCGGGACATGACCGAGGCGAAGTCCAAGGATTTCGAGCTTGAGCGGCAGATGGTTATTGAGAGGCTTCGCTCCCGAAGAGGATCTCAAGGCCAAAGTCGATTCCTTGACCACTACGATTGAGGAGAACAAGACCGCGATGGAGAACGCAGGTCTTACCTTTGTCGAGGAGGAGATTGATGCTGATGAGTAGACTTGACTACTCGTTTATCTTTCATATTCGTACTTGTTATTGTGAACTTATTAATGGACCATCCGACATGTGGATGGCTTGCCACTTGTATGTTTTACTTCACGAACTTATTATGTGGTTGTTGAACTTTTATTCTCATGTTGCTTGCTATGTGTTTGCTTATGATGTATCGTGCATAAAACATCTATGGGTATCTCATTCTTATCTATTTGAACAAACCACAGATGCCTCCCGTCGCAAAACCCCAACCCAACAACATCACCCGGAAATGCAACAAATGATGAATGTAAACACACTTATGCAAATGATGACAACATTCATTCAAAACAACAATAACAACAACAACAACAACAACAACAACAACAACAACCCTCGGGTTTGATATGCTCACCAGTTCTGCGTTTGAGGCCAGCAAAGTTTTCGGGACAAGCGATCCCATGGTGGACAATGATTGGATCGTTTAGTGAACAAAGACTTAGTGACCGTGGGCTGCGAATCTTTGAAAAGTCGGTTCGCAGACACATCATTGGAAGGACCAGAGCCACATGGTGGGACAACTTCCAAATCACCACTCCTATTGATGAGGTGACTTGGGCTATCTTGAAGATGGCTTTCAGATGCTCATATCTCATCGGGAATGATGATGAGTCGAAAAGAAGGAGTTTCACAACCTGAAGCAGCGCCACCGTAGCGTGGCAGAATACATAGAAGAGTTCAACAATCTAGCGCGCTATGCACCGGATGAAGTTGACACAGATGCCAAAAGAAAGGAAAAATTTTTGGAAGGCTTGAATGATGAACTGAACCTACAACTGTCTGTGGCATATGTTCCAACTTATCAGTCTTTGTGTGACAAGGCTGCAATTTTGGAGAGTAAAATAAAGCAAGTCGAGAGTAGGAAGAGGAAACACTCCGACAAGCATAGCTCAGGATCGTCTCACAAACGATCTCACTATGATGACAGTGGAAGCTCGGGATCCCATAAGCATGGGAAATTCAACAAGCACCACAACCACAACCGTCATTACAACAAGCATCATCGCAGTCATGACAATGATAAGTACAAGAACCACAAGAGTGGACATAAGAGCCACCACAGTGGGAATGGTAGTGGAAGTGGAAGTCGACATGTTAAAAGGACATCGATCGGGTTGAGTGCTTCAAATGCAAGAAGGCTGGGGCATTATGCTAATGAGTGCCACGAGAAGAAAGTGGAAGGACCTAACAAGCCAAATCCTTTCCGGAAAGGACAGGTTAACCACATCAATGTGGAGGAGGTCTATGAAGAGCACGATGTCGTTCTTTGGTAAGTTCGGACTCAATTCCATTCAGCATTTGTACTCTTTGACACTGGTGCATCTCATTCATTCATATCAAAAGCATTTGTTGATAGAAATGGGTTTGCATCTGAAAACATTGGTTGTCCAATAAAGTTAGTTCTCCGGGTGGAGACATGATAGTAAGTCTTGGATCGGGATCTTGTCATAGAGTTTGGGAAGCATAAGTTTCCGATGAGCTGATAATCCTAGATTCCCAAGGACTAGGCGTAATTTTGGGAATGGATTGGATGGCTAAGTATGAAGGAGTACTAGATTGTGCTAATCATGCTTGCACTCACAACCCCGAAGGAAAAGAATAAAATTCAGATCTAACTTTGAATCCAAAGGAAGTAGCTGAATTCTCTTAAGGGGTTAGCATGGACGATTATGCCAATTGTGTGAGTATCCGGATGTGTTTAGGAAGAATTACCGAGAATGCCACCGGATAGAGATGTGGAGTTCTGATAGATTTGGTACGAGTTACGGACCAATAGCTAAGAGACCGTACAAAATGTCGGTTGATGAGTGAAAGAGCTCAAGCGACTAGGAGAACGATTCGGAAAGGGTTTATTCAACCAAGTTCTTCATCTTGGGGAGCCCCAGTATTGTTTGTGGAGAAGAAGGATAGAACACAAAGATTATGTATTGACTATCGTTCTCTCAACGAGGTGACCATCAAGAACAAATATCCTTTGCCAAGAATCAACGATTTGTTTGATCAACTAGAAGGAGCATGTGTGTTCTCGAAGATTGATCTCTGGTCAGGATATTTTCAACTCAAGATAAGAGAGCAAGACATACCTAAGACCGCATTCACCACAAGGTATGGATTGTATGAGTACACCGTAATGCCCTTTGGTTTAACCAATGCTCCAGCGTACTTCATGAATATGATGAACAAGGTGTTCATGGAGTTCCTAGACAAGTTCGTTGTCGTTTTCATCGACGACATCTTAGTCTACTCCAAGAGCAAGGAAGAACATGAAAGACACTTACGCTTGATACTTGAGAAACTGAGAGAACATAAACTCTATGCTAAATTCAGCAAGTGTGAGTTTTGGTTAGAAGAAGTTGGCTTTCTTGGACATGTTATGACAAAGGATGGTGTGGCAGTTCATCCTGCTAAAGTTTCAACTGTGACAGAATGGGAATCTCCCAAGAATGTGAAAGAAGTTCGTAGTTTACTCGGCTTAGCAGGTTACTACAGAAGGTTCATTGAAAATTTCTCAAAGGTTGCTAAGCCAATGACAGAATTGTTAAAGAAGGATAAGAAATTTTCTTGGTCTGAAGGTTGTGAAGTCAGCTTACAAGAATTGAAGAAGAGACTTGTAACAACACCAGTTCTATGTCTGCCAGATTTGGAAAAGGATTTCCAAGTATATTGTGATGCGTCTCATCAAGGTTTGGGTGCCGTACTTATGCAAGACGGTAAAGTCGTAGCCTATGCTTCGAGACAACTCAAAACTCATGAAGTAAACTATCCTACTCATGATTTGGAGTTGGCCTCTGTCGTCCACGCACTCAAAACATGGAGACATTACCTTTTGGGAAAGCGTTGTGAAGTATTCATCGATCATAAGAGTTTGAAGTATATCTTCACCCAGAAGGAAATCAATATGAGACAAAGAAGATGGCTAGAGCTTATCAAGGATTACGACTTAAGTTTGCAATATCACCCGGTGGCGAATGTAGTAGCAGATGCTCTAAGTCGTAAGACGTTTGTAAATGGCCTTACCAAAGGAGAATTGCCAGATGACTTGTGTAAGCAATTCAAAGAACTCGGATTGGAGATTGTGCCTGAAGGACATCTCATGTCCTTGGATGTTCAACCCACTTTATTGGACAAGATCCAAGAAGCTCAGAAGACTGATAAGGAAATTGAAAAGATTAAGGAAAATATAAGTCTAGGGAAAGCTAAGAGTTTCCAGATAGACGAACAAGGTACCTTATGGCACGGAAAGCGTATATGTTCCATAAGACCGGAGTTCGGGCGATTTTCTGAGAAGCCACAACTCTCCGTATTCTATTCACCGGAAACACCAAGATGTACATGGACATGAAAGAAAGATTTTGGTGGAACAATCTAAAAAGGGACATCGCCGAGCACATTGCCTTGTGTGATGTGTGTAGCAGAGTAAAAGCGGAGCATCAGAAACCTGCGGGTTTGCTTCAACCACTACCTATTCCTGAATGGAAGTGGGAAAATATTGGTATGGATTTCATTACCGGATTACCAAGGACCAGGTCAGGGTATGATTCTATATGGGTAGTAGTGGATCGCCTAACTAAAGTGGCTCATTTTATACCAGTGAAGACAACTTATACAAGTGCCAAGTTAGCCAAGATCTACATGATCAGGATTGTATGCCTTCACGGTGTGCCTAAGAGTATTGTGTCAGATAGAGGAACTCAGTTCACTTCTCACTTTTGGAGACAGCTTCATGAATCCTTAGGAACGAGGTTGGAATTCAGCACTGCTTTTCATCCTCAAGCGATGGACAAGCAGAAAGGACTAATCGATTCTAGAAGACATGTTAAGGGCATGCTTTAGATTATGGAGCAAGTTGGGATGAAAGCTTGCCTTCATGAGAGTTCTCTTACAACAGATTATCAATCTAGTATTGGAATGGCACCATTTGAGTTACTCTACGGAAGAAGTGTACCACCCATTGCTATGGAATGGAGTGGGAGAAAGAAGTTTATTTGGACTGATCTTATCAAGGGCCAAGAGAAAGTCAAATTGGTTAAGGACGGTGAAAATAGCACATCCGACGGAAAAGCTACGGATTCTAAGCGTAGAGAAGTCACCCTCTGAAGTTGGGGATAGAGCTTATCTCGGTATCACCACTTCGTGGAGTGAAAAGATTTGGAGTCAAAGGAAAGTTGGCACCAAGATATGTTGGGCCATTCAAGATTCTAAGTCGCAAGGGAGAATTTGCATATGAATTTGAATTGCCAGAATCTCTGTCAGCTGCCCATAATGTGTTTCATGTGAGTCAGCTCAAGAAATGTCACCCAGAGATGGAAGAATCATCTTTGAAGGATACCATACCATTGGAAGAAGTCCAGCTAGAAAGTGATCTCACCTATGAGGAAAAGCCTGTCAAGATTCTTGAGACCCGAGAAAGAGTCACAAGGACAAAAACTATCAAGTACGCAAGTGCAATGGAATCATCATTCAAGAGGAAGCAACATGGGAAAAGAAGATGATCTTGGAAGACCACCCTCACCTATTTGCTAGCCAATCCGAATCTCGAGGCGAGATTCATCCTAAGGGGTTAGATTTGTAACATCCCTAAATTCATATTCAAAACTCATTCATATCATCCTTGCATTCATCATCATTTAGGATTTTCTCAAAATCATTTCGAAAAACGAAGCTTTTGATGTTATGATTTTATGTGGATAGATTTAATTCAAAGACCAACACCATTTGAAACTTGAATGTTTAGGAACTTGTTTGCTTGCCCCATTGTTGGAAAAGTTTAGGAGAAGGGTTAACCAAAGTTTCAAATTTAGAAAGAAATTCAAAATCCCTTTTCAAACATTTTCAAAGCATGCAAAGCCTCTGTTGTTTGAAATCAAGTTTGACCAAGCCCTTACAGTAACCACATGGTTAAATAACAGATTTTTGAAACCACACCAAAAATCCCAATTGTTTGAATTCAAAAGGATTTGAATTCATACCTAAATCATTCTGAAAACCAAATTAGAAAAGAAAAAGAAATAAACAAAGGAAAAGGCCGCGGATATCCAAGTGAGGATCGAGCCCAACTAGCCCACCGGGAGTTTCCTTTTCTTTTCTCCTTGTAGCACACGCAGTCGTCTCGACATACGGACCCCCCTCATTTCGCACACATCGAAGCGGGCCCTCCCACGTTGTCATCGTCTTCCTCAAACCGCGACCACGTCGCGTCAGGCGATCCTTCGGTAATGGCGGCGGCTTAAATGGGCATTAAACCTCGGGCGTTTCTGACCGGCCGGATATAAGACCCCCACCTCCTCGGTCATTTCCCCGACCAATTGCATTCACGCCACCCGAGCGCCCGACTTCGCTCAAAACCGCCATGACAGAGCTCACTCCGGATCGATTCAGTGAGCCACGTCGCCCCTTCCCTCATTGTTCGAGCCACTTTGTAATCTCTGGCGCCTCGACCCCACTAGCTCATCTGTGTGCCTGGTCGCCAGTATTAAGCGCCGTAAGCACGGCGACCACCCCAACCCGGCGACCAATCTCGGTAAGTCCGTGCACCCCTTGCCTTTTACTTCACGGCGTGTTACATCGTCTTGCGCACCTCCTAAACCCCATTTTGTTAGGGCGACGCGAGCCTCGGCGACTCCGACAACATCCACCCGACTCGACGCAACTCCGACAAGATCCGAGTCCATCTCGGCGCCCTCATAAACCATTACCACGTCAAGCTTGCCGCGACCTTGCGGATCTGGTAAGCACCTCCACCTTCCTGGACGATCTAGAACGCCGGCGCCACCGTGGTCGCGCCGCGCCGCGGTCGTGCCGCTAAGCGCCCGCCAGAGTGTGGTCGATTGTTTGGGCGTTGGATCTAGATCCTGTGGCGTAGAATAGAAGTAGGGACGAAGAATGCAGCGTGTCCGAGCCGCGGATCTCATTTAGATCGTGCGGTCGTGAGCTCGATCCGCGTGAACCGATGCAGCGCCCGGTGAGGTTGCGACGCGTGGCTAGGATGAATTCAAAAACAGAATTTAAAACCTGATTTAGATCCAAACTTCAAACTGCTATATCTTTTGAATGCCACGTTAGAATTTTACAAACTTTATACCGTTGGATTAAGTGATTCAAGACCTTTCTGATTATGCAAGGTGTTTAACAAATAGTAACCATTAAAATGACTTTATTTGTGGAATCAAGTTTAAAGCTATTTTGAGTATAGATTTATTTTGGTAAGTGGTTTTTGGCAAATTTTGTGTCCTATTGTGTTTCAGTATCATGCACATGCTTGGTAGAATTTTCAAAATCACCACTTAGTAAATTCTTGCATACATGCATTCATATTATTTTTTATTGTATATAATTGTGTGTAATTGTATGCTATAATTTTTGTGTAGATTTTGCTAGTGATTATGATTGTGAAGAGTGCAGCTCTCCCCACTACCAAGGCAAGTGATATTTTCATGAATATTTCTAACCTATGTTCTGTACTAGCATTAGAAATTTTGCTAAGTCTTGCATGCTACTTTTGTCAAATATCTGTTGGGAAATCCTATGTAGTTTAGAATAGTAGAATTGCTAAGGAATTTTCCCTATGATAAGTTGCCATGCCTTGCTTAGCCTAGCTATATAGCAAACAATGGTTCGTGAAAATCTACACTTACCATGATGAAAATATTTCTAAGTCATGTGACTTATACTTTCCTAATAAAACCACTAAGTCAAATGAACCTCCTGGGTGGAATGGAAAGAATGGGTTATGTTGAGTGGTTACACAAGGCCATGGACTTGGGTTGTGTATCTCACTTGTGGTAAGCCACCCATGCACAAAGGGATTTGGAGGCCAAGTGTTGAGAAAGCTTACAGTGCAACCACTTGGCAATATGGGCTCTGCCTTGATCATATAGGTTGCTAGAACTTAGTCATTTGGACGATTGGTGGTAGTTGGGATGATAGGTTGGGAGCGTCCATTTGACTAAGGAAAGGCTTCGAGCGGTCTGTCTTGGGAAACCAAGTCTGGTGGGGAAAGTGCACAACCTCTGCAGATGGAAAACCTAAGTACTTAGCCTAGTCCAAGGCAATGGACAATTTGAGCATCAAGACATGGAAGCTACAAGAATCTCATCACTCCAACTTCTAAGTAAAAATTTGTGGGTGAACAAGGGTGAAGGACCCCAATGTCTATTGGTGGTTTCTTGGGAATGTTTTGACAAAGAAAAACTTAGTGATTTCAACTAATAGGTAAAACCTAATTTCAAGCAAAGCAAGCCAAGCTACACTTAGCCAAATGCATATAGTAATATAGTCCACTTAAAATATATTAAGGTATCACTTGCCAATACTATTCCAAAGTATTGACCCTCTGTGGCTGTAACTTGTGATGTTGCAGGTTACTCCGATGATGAGTGGGAGTCATGAGTCTACACTCAACATGCTTGCCTGTGGCACATGAAGATGAAGACTTATGTTTATTTACTTATTCCTTAAACTCTTGTATTAGGCCTATGGCCCTGAGTTGTAAAAGACTATGTTTTATCTCTGGAATGAATGTAATAAACGACCTTTGTATCTGTGTACTTCATCTTAAACTGTGGATGCTAGCATTGATCCAGGGACTAGCATTGCAATCACAGGGATCCTTTCCTTTATAAAGGAGGGGTCTAACAGTCCTTCTAACCTTGTTATCCATTTTGGCACTTGTTGTCAATGGGGAGAAGTTTAGAGGGTTTTAAGGGAAATGGTTTTCTACTTAAGATTGGTTTGTTCTTAAGTATTTTCCTTTCATGCATTCCATATTTATTATTTTTTGCATGGTTTAATATATAGTGTAAACTGTCCCAAAGGTTATGCTTGACAATGTATGCAATGAAATTCAAGTTCATCCTGCATTACATATATTGTGGGGAGTTTGCTCTATATATGTTGGTTCTACTCATATCTTTGCATTAGTTGTAGTTTGTGTGAGTAGAATCGGTTTTGATATGGGTTAGTATCTTTGTGCATATCAAGTACAACCTCTTGTATACAACTTATTCTCGGATAAGCTACGTACTTGTTTCTACTATTAATTATATAAACCCTCTTGTTGTGATTGTCATCAATTACCAAAATGGGGGAGATTGAAAGGGTAATTTCCCATATGTGTGGTTTTGGTGATTAATGACAATCCCTATGGACTAATGTTTTCCTTGAGTTTTATATGACGAAATATTCCATAGGTCATGCTTGTAGTCCATGTGTTAGATTCAAGTATAGATGCTATGAAGATAAAGATATAAGTTGAGTATTGGCATCAATATGATCAAGCTGAAGAGAATAATACAGTGTTGTGATGGAGCATGAGAAGATACATGGTTGACCAATAGAAAGAGTGCAGATTAGATTCAAGTTTGATCAACACATGAAGCATAAATAATGTACCACATGGATCTTGTGGTATGGTAAGCCTTGTAAATTATGCATCATGAACTAACCCATTATATATGTGCCTTTGTGCTATCTATACTGGTTAGGTATCTTTTCATGGGCATGCATCAAAAGTAAAGATCTCATATAGCCCATGAGAGAATGACATCAAGTGGTGATCGTCATCAAGGTTGAGAAGGGCAAGTTCAAGATAAGCATCTTGAGAAGATCATTTGCTTGAAGCTTGCCGTCCATATTTGTGATAATGGACATGTGAAGACGTGCCTCAATGAAGCTATCCCATAGTGTTGTATGGGGAGCAAATTATGAGTTTTTACGAAGCAACAATGATCAAGTGATGCATTCCGTCTTGGATGGAGCTTGAAGAATTGCATCAAGATCAAGCGGGATGCGCAAGGCAAAGGTACAACATTGCTAGATTTTCCTTTTACCGGTCTTAAGGTGGTTTTTGGGAGACCGGGTTATAGGATAGATAGCCGCACTATCAAGAGGGGCTTTCGGTTGGGTAACTTGATCACATCGTCTTAGGGAGATCAATACTTTGCATACTTTGCATATTACTATTTTGTTGCTTCTTGGTGTTTATAAATATGAGGTTCTTGAGATTGTTTCTAGCTCTTTAGCAATCCCAAGTTCATCGAAAACGGAATTCGTATGCATCTTCTATGGCATTTTCGAGTTTGAAGGTTTTATCGGTTCTTCTTTAGGGAGGCTTATTACCTCTGTTTATTTTGTTCTATCCTCCTTTGTTTTACTATGTTTCTCTACACCATCTTGTAGAGCTTAATGTCCTCATAAAAACAAGCCCAAGATCATCTAAATCAGAGTCTAGATGCAAAAGTTATTGTCTTTTTCGTGAAGTCTGTTTCATCCCGGTTGTGGATCCGGTCCAACTGGCTCCCAGACCGGGTGGTCCGGTGCCAACGCCAGAAAACCAGATCTCAGACCAAATTTTCCAGTTTTAGCGACCGAATCTATTCCGAGATGGTATACAGAGCTTTTTCGGTATGTAGGCCGATCCACCGGCCTGGGGACCGTCAGTTCAACCAAACTTCAGACCGGGATTCGCGCAGATTCCTCCCAATGGCCATATTTGCTTTCCCATATAAAAGGGGGTTCTTCCCCAATGCGTTTTGAGTGTTCTTGATACGGTGACCCATCATACCACTGCATGATGTAGTACACTATAGTCGTTGACATAACACCAAGGAAACACCGTTCACTAGTATTACATCTCTTAGAGTGGTACAACAGAAACACAGCAGGTCCAAGACATGACTATAGGTTATAACTCAACTCTTTACACAAGATCCAGAGAATACTCTAGGTTTAAGAGAGAGCAGGAAACTTCTTATAAAGAAGAATCAGAAATAAACAACTCAAAAACTATCATACTATTAAGACTAGTATCTTAACTAATGGTCTGGCATTGCTGCTATTGCAATACACTATAGAAATAGTTTCTATGGCTAGAGATTATATTCCTATCTAATCAGTAACTTCGTCTTCACTTGAGTTGATGTATATGTTGACTTGCTTGACTTCATTGAAGAGCTTTAGCTTTTGATGATAATTCCTGGAGCATAACTTGATGTAGACGTCGTCATAAGGGCTTCAGAATCTAGCAAGGGTTAAAAAGATACGTTGAGTACGAGCGTACTCAGCAAGTTCACTAGAAAAGGAGTGTTTGATGCATTATAACTACAGCCAAAGACCATAGGTCGTAGGTGTAACGCCCCCGAATCGGGTCTATGCAGATCACAACATTTCCCGCCAAAATCCGCATAGAAGCGATTCAAAGACGCCTACCAGACACTTTCGTGTGGATGGGATTTGAATACAAGTAGTTACATCACAGTAGTTTACAACAGAGTCCACAAGAACTTATATATACAACAATGACTCAACGAGTCGAGAATACAAAAGATATAATACGAAGATACAACTCAAGAAGAAAGCAAAATAGTATCCGAGTACGGACAAGATCCAAATGGGACTAAGAGTCCTGAAGAATAAGCAAGCGGTGTCCACCACCTGAGGCCAAGCTGAAGGGTAACCTTGCTAACGTCGCTAATCACATACCGTCAAGCCAAGGGTGCCGACAAAGGGCAAAGGAAACAGAAGAGAGCGGTCGATCTTGAGGCTAGTACACGGCGAGACTAGAATTCGGCGGTCCTCGCCTACATAGGTATGGTGGGCTCAGCGGTAGCAAAGCTTGCACTATCTAACTTATAGAGACACGCTACAATTTCGGCTATTAGAGCGAGATAAGAGAGCGCTATGCCGTAACAATAGTATAACACCAAACATAACCCATCCGAAGATTTCCCCCTCGAAGACCAGTCGAGGAAGTCCCCTTGCGGAACACACACAGTGGAAATTTTAGTTAAGCAGGTGTTTAGTTGATAAGGCTAGTTACTAATCATATTATTAGGGGCAAAACATTAGTGGTGTTGTCTATGATCATGACACTGTACTGTAGAGGTCCCAACCTTCAATAAGGTAGAGATCCCTGTGTTTACAATGCTAGTCCCTAAATCAATAGCTAGCATCCACAGTTAAGATGTAATATCTGTTGGAATTATGCCCTAGAGGCAATAATAAAGATGTTATTATTATAATTCTTGTTCATGATAAAGTTTATATTCCATGCTAGAATTGTATTAAGCGGAAACATTAATACTTGTGTGGTTTGTGAACAACACCGTGTCCCTGGTACGCCTCTAAGGACTAGCTCATTGATCAATGATGATTAAGGTTTCCTAACCATAGACATGAGTTGTCAATTGATAATGAGATCATATCATTGGGAGAATGATATGATGGACAGACCCAAACTAAGCGAAGCAATTAGATCGTTTCATCGTGTTCATCTTTGCGAAGCTTTTCCTATGTCAAATATTGTATTCCTTAGACCATGAGATAATGCAACTCACGATCGGAAGAAAGCTTTGAGGTCATCAAGCGTCATCCTATGAGAGGGTGATCATAAAGGTGTCTCTCGGTGATCGGAAAATATCTGTTGGGTTGTATGTATCGAGATGGAATTTGTCCCTCCCAAGTCGAGAGATATACTTGGGCCCACTCGGTAATCGATATCAACACGCTTGCAAGCATGTGGTTAAGGAGTTAATCACAAAGTGATATCGGATTATGGACGAGTAAAGTACTTCTTGTGAGCAGATTGAACTAGGTATGGCCATGCAAGCGATCGAATATCGGGCAAGTAAAATATCGCGAGACGAAGGGAATATATATAGGATTGATTGAATCCACGGCATCGTGGTTCATCCGATATGATCATCGATGAATGTGTGGGAGTCAATATGGGTGCCCGGACCCGGTTGATTATTGATAGAAGATCATATGCATATTCTCGAACCCGAGGTCACACACTTAACGTGTCTCGACGCTAGGATAGATTGGATAATTGGTTTATGATTTTTGTTGAGTCTCGGATGGGATCCGGGATATCACGAGAGGTTCGGAATGGTCCGGAGAATAAGATTCATATAAAGGCGGTGCAGTTTTGGAGTTGAATTGTTAGGGTTAATCGGTATTATGCGGAAGCTTCTAGAACCTTGGGAAGGGACCAACGTGGCCCCACCTTCCGGGAGGGGCATGGGCCTATGAGGAGTGTCCTGGCGCATTGGGCGGGGCACAAGGCCCCATAGGGCCCACCGATCCTAGATAAGTTTAAACTCGTTTAAACTAGAGATAGGATTTCTAGATAAGGAGAGTTTAAATCGTTTAAACTAGAGATAGGATTTCTAGATAAGGAGAGTTTAAATTGTTTAAACTAGAGATAGGCTTGGAGGAGGGCAGGGCTGGCCGCCCCCCTCTATATATAGAGGGTGGTGCCCTCCCCACACACACCTTCCTCCAAGCCCTAGGCGCCTTGCTACCTTCCTCTCCCCTCCCATTGTTTGTGGGCGAAGCCTGCAGTAAATTCTCCACCATATACACCGCCGTCGTGTTGTAGATCCAATCTATCTCTCCACCATACTCTGGTCAGGAAGGAGGAGGCGTCGAGGTCTTTGCGTGTGCATCTCACGGAGGCACCGCCACTTGTGGTGCTAGATCGGATCGGATCGCGAGGAGAAGCGAGTGCGACTACATCACCCACGTTAAATGAGCGTTCGTTGTCTTGAATCTTCAAGGGTATGAAGATCTAATCCAATCTCTCGTTGATTGCATCTCCTAGATTAGATCTTGGCTTTCCCTCTGTTAGCATCCGTAGAAAATTTTGATTTACTATGCGCGAAACCCTTGATGGTATCGAGCTAGATCTATGCGTAGATGTGTTTCAGTAGAGCAACATGGTTGTTGCGAGCGTTGATGTTTCTGTTGCAAGCCTCTTGTTTGTGTTCTTCTTATGGCGGGATAGTGAGATTGAAGCGGTCGAGGCCAACCTTACGACGTCGTTCGCGAGACCGGCTCACACTTGACGTGTGGCTTGTACCACATGCGGCTGGTGGATGTCGGTTTCTCTCACTATAGTTGTCATGGGATTAACACGGAGTTTGGCAACCATAATATCACCGTTGTGGCTTTCCGTAGGTAAGAATCGTTCTTAGCATCTACTCCCATAAGCCACGTAAAACATGCAACAACAAAGTAGGCGTCTAACTTGTTTTTGGGAGTGTTTTGTGATGTGGTATGGCCCAAGATGTGATGTGTATATTGTATCGATGATCATGTTTTGTAATGTTTCACGACTTGCATGTCGATGAGTACACAACGGCAGGAGCCATATGGTTGTCTTTATAATTGTGTATGACCTGAGTCAACTTCTTATCGCCATGTAATAGCTTTACTTTATCGCTAAGTAGTTAGCAATAGTTGTAGTTGCTATTAGTGGTGGAGGCAATCATGGTGGAGTGATGGAGATCATCTTAGGAGCACAAGATGGAGATCATTGCTTGAGGATTGGCTATACCATGTCACATAAAGTTATATGCATGTGATGTTTATCCCTTTATGTATCTTATTATGCTTAGATCGCGACGGTAGCATTATAAGATGATTCCTCATAAAGATCAAGATAAAAGCATGTTCTCCCCAAGTATGCACCGTTCGAAAGTTAAATGGTGTCCAAGCATCACGTGATGATCGGGTGCTATAGACTCTCGCTCACATACAGCGGGTGCAAGCCAGTTTTACTGCGGAAATACTTGGGTCTAACTTGACGAGCCTAGCATGTACAGACATGGCCTCGGAACACAAGAACCGAAAGGTTAAGCATGAGTCATATGAATGATATGATCGACACTTTGTTGTCCACCATTGAAACCACATCTCTTCTCGTGATGATCGGATTAGGTGTGGTGAATTTGGATCGTGTTCACTAAACAACTTGAGGGATGTTGAATTTAGTGGGAGTTCATCTAGTAATTTGATTAAGTTGAAATATTTATCATGAACATAGTATAAATTGTACTTGCAAATACTGTAGATCATATGGCCAAATCCAACTTCAACTTCAACGTTTTTTCTGAGAAAGAAAAGCTTAGAAACAATGCGTCTAACTTCACCAACTGGTTCCGCAATCTAAGAATCATTACATGCGGCGGACAAAGGACTATGTCCTTGGTAAGCGTTAGGTGACCCCACTGCTTCAAGCTGCGCGGTGATGAGAAAAGCTGTCTCGATCGCAAAGATGATTATGGTGTGATTAAGAGCACCATGTTGTTTGCTATGGAACCGAGCTTCAAAATCGTTTTGAAACCTATCCGGGCCCTTTGAGATTCTTGAGGCTGAAAACCATGTTTCGGACTCAAGCCCGTTCGAGAGATATGAGATCTACGAAGTTCTTTAAGCGCAAGATGGAGGAAGGGAGTTCCGTTAGTGAGCACGCCATAAAGATGTCGGGCTACACTCAGCATGAGCAAGCTGGAATGCACGATTCGGAGGAGCTCAAGATTGTGATTCTGCAATCACTCCTCCCGGCTACAAAAGTTTTGTAGTGACTCATAATCAGATTGGTTCCATCGATACGATCACGAGCTCTTACAAAGTCAAGGCTGCGGAAGTGGACATCAAGAAGGATAATCATGTGTTGATGGTCAACAAGCCCTCCTTTAAGAAAGGTAAGGAGCAAAGAAGCCCTTCAAGAAGGCGGCGGCAAGCGATATGCCCTGAGAAGAAGCTCGGTCTGGTCCTAAGCGGACCTTTGAGTGCTTCTATTACAGGACAGGGGTCCTTTGGAAGCCTGTGTCCAAGTACTTAGCGGACAAGAAGGCTGGCACCATCAAAGGTATATTTGATATACATGTTATTGATGTTTTCCTTACTAGCCCTCGTTGTAGTGCACAGGTATTTGATACGGTTCGATTGCTAATATTTGTAACTCGAAGCAGAGCTACGGAATAGCGGCTGACTTCGAGGATGAGGTGACGATGCGTTGCAGCGGATCAAGAGTTGATGTGATGGCCGTCGCACGCTCTCCTTAGTTTTACCTTGGGATTAGTTTTAAACCTTAATAAATGTTATTATGTGCTGCGTTGAGCATGAACATTATTTCTGGATCATGTTTATTGCAAGACGGTTATTCATTTAAATCGGAGAATAATGGTTGTTCTATTTATATGAGTAACATCTTTTATGGTCATGCACCTCTTGTGAATGGTTTATTTCTTCTAAAACTCGAAAGGGATGAAACACACATCCATAACATTGAGGCTAAGAGATGCAAAGTAGATAGTGATAATACTACTTATTTGTGGCAATCGTCGTCTAGGTCATATTGGTGTAAGCGCATGAAGAAACTCCATTCGATGGACTTTTGAGTCTCTTGATTTTGAATCATTTGACACATGTGAACCATGCCTCATGGGCAAGATGATCAAAACCCGTTCTCGGTATGATGGAGCGAGCAACGGACTTGTTGGAAATCATACATACCGATGTATGCGGACCGATGAGTGTTTCGACGCGGTGGATATCGCTATTTTCTCACTTTACCGATGACTTAAGTAGATATGGGTATATCTATTTAATGAAACATAAATCTGAAACATTTGAAAAGTTCAAAGAATTTCGTAATGAAGTGGAGAACCATCGTAATGTAAAGATTAAGTTTCTACGATCCGATCGTGGAGGTGAATATTTAAGTTATGCTTTTCACGCATCTTAAGGCAAGTGGAATCGTTTCACAACTCACGCCACCCGAACACCACAGCGCAATGGTGTGTCTGAGCACTTAATCGAACCCTATTAGATATGGTCCGATCAATGATGTCTCTTCGATTTGCCATTATCATTTTGGGGTTATGCATTAGAAACCGCTGCATTCACTTTAAATAGGGCTCCATCTAAATCCGTTGAGATGACACCGTATGAACGTGGTTTGGTGCTAAACCTAAGTTGTCGTTTCTTAAAGTTTGGGGATGCGAAGCTTCGTCAAGAAGTTGATGCCGGACAAGCTCGAACCCAAAGCGAGAAATGCGTCTTCATAGGATACCCTAAGGAAACTATTGGGTATACCTTCTATCACGTAACCAAGGCAAAGTGTTTGTCGAAGAACGGTTCCTTTCTTGAGAAGGAGTTTCTCTCAAAGAAGTGAGTGGAGGAAAGTAGAGCTTGACGAGGTTATTGAACCTTCTCTTGAATTGGAGAGTAGCGCGACCTGAAATTGTTCCAAAGTCGCTGCACCAACAATAGAGGAAGCTAATGACAAGGATCATGAAGCTTCGGACGATGCTGCTACTGAACGTCGCAGGTCGACAAGGTCGCGTGCCCCTCCTGAGTGGTACGGCAACCCTGTCTTGACTGTCTTGTTGGTAGAAGACAGTGAACCTACGAACTATGAGGAAGCGATGATGAGCCCAGACTCTGAGAAATGGCTAGAAGCCATGAAATCCGAATTGGGATCCATGAGCGAAAACCAAGTATGGACTTTGGTGGATCCTCCTAGCGACCGAAAGGCCGTTGAGTGCAAATGGATATTCAAGAAGAAAACGGACGCGGATGGTAATGTTACCGTCTATAAAGCACGGCTTGTCGCAAAAGGTTTTCGACAAGTTCAAGGTGTTGACTGCGATGAGACTTTCTCTCCCGTAGCGATGTTTAAGTCCATTCGGATTTTATTAGCAATTGCTGCATTTCATGATTATGAAATATGGCAGATGGATGTCAAGACTGCTTTCCTCAATGGGAACATTGATGAAGAGTTGTATATGATGCAACCCGAAGGTTTTGTCGATCCTAAGGATGCTAGTAAAGTATGCAAACTTCAGCGTTCCATTTATGGACTGAAGCAAGCATCTCGGAGTTGGAACCTTCGTTTTGATCAAGTAATCAAGAGCTTTGGATTTGTTCCAAATTGCTACGAAGCTTGTATCTACAAGAAAGTGAGTGGGAGCTCGGTGACGTTTCTGGTACTATATGTGGATGACATATTGATTATCGGAAATGACATCAACATGCTTAACGATGTGAAGAGTTATTTGAACAAGTGTTTTTCAATGAAAGACCTAGGTGAAGCTGCTTATATATTGGGCATCAAAATCTATAGAGATAGACAAAGACTCGATAGCTTTAAGCCGAGTACATACCTAGACAAAGTTCGAAAAGGTTCGAATGGATAAGTCAAAGAAAGGTTCAAGGCCTATGTTGTCGGGTAAGATATTGAGCAAGGCTCGGTCCACTACGGTAAATGATAGGAAGCTATGAGCAAAGTGCCTTATGCCTCGCCATAGGTTCCATCATGTATGCCATGTGTGTACTAGACCGGATGTGTCCAATGCTCTTAGTTTGACGAGCAGATATCAAAGTGATCCAGGAGTGGAACACTGGACAGCCGTGAAGAACATCCTAAAGTACCTAAATAGAACTAAAGAAATGTTCTTAGTCTATGGGGGTGATGAGCAGCTTGTCGTAAAAGGTTACGTCGATGCTAGTTTCGACACCGACAAGGATGATTCTAAATCTCAGACATGATACATGTATATTTTGAATGGAGGAGCTGTGAGTTGGAGAAGCTGCAAGCAAAGCGTGATCGCGGGATCTGATGAGAAGCGGAATACATGGCTGCCGCAGCGTCAAGTGAAGGAGTTTGGATCGAAACTTCATCATCGAGCTTGGCGTGGTTCCAAGTGCATTGGACCCATGGAGATATTATGTGACAACACCGGCGCCATAGCACTCGCTAAGGAACCAAGATATCATCCAAAGACCAAGCATATCAACCGCAAGTTTCATATAATCCGAGATTATATAGCGATGGAGATCAAGATTAGCAAAGTACATACGGATCGAATGTCGCAGATCCATTGACTAAACCTCTTCCACGTGTAAAACATGATCAACACCTCGTGCCATGGGTGTGAGATTGTTGCCATGTAAACTAGATTATTGACTCTAGTGCAAGTGGGAGATCGTTGAATTATGCCCTAGAGGCAATAATAAAGATGTTATCATTATAATTCTTGTTCATGATAAAGTTTATATTCCATGCTAGAATTGTATTAAGCGGAAACATTAATACTTGTGTGGTTTGTGAACAACACCGTGTCCCTGATGCGCCTCTAAGGACTAGCTCATTGATCAATGATGGTTAAGGTTTCCTAACCATAGACATGAGTTGTCAATTGATAATGAGATCATATCATTGGGAGAATGATATGATGGACAAACCCAAACTAAGCGAAACAATTAGATCGTTCATCGTGTTCATCTTTTAAGCTTTTCCTATGTCAAATATTGTATTCCTTAGACCATGAGATAATGCAACTCCTGGTACCGGAAGAAAGCTTTGAGGTCATCAAACGTCATCCTATGAGAGGGTGATCATAAAGGTGTCTTCGGTGATCGGAAAGTATCTGTGGGTTGTATGTATCGAGATGGAATTTGTCCCTCCCAAGTCGGAGAGATATACGGGCCCACTCGTGTCGATATCAACACCGCTTGCAAGCATGTGGTTAAGGAGTTAATCACAAAGTGATATCGGATTACGAACGAGTAAAGTACTTGCCGTGAGCGAGATTGAACTAGGTATGACCAGCATCGACGATCGAATCTCGGGCAAGTAAAATATCGCGAGACGAAGGGAATATATATATGGGATTGATTGAATCGGCATCGTGGTTCATCCGATATGATCATCGATGAATGTGTGGAGTCAATATGGGTGCCTGCACCCGTTGATTATTGATAGAAGATCATGTCGCATATTCGAACCCGAGGTCACACACTTAACGTGTCTCGACGCTAGGATAGATTGGATAATTGGTTTATGATTTTTTGTTCGAGTCTCGGATGGGATCCGGGATATCACGAGGTTCCGAATGGTCCGAGAATAAGATTCATATAAAGCGATGCAGTTTTTGGAGTTCGAATTGTTCCGGGTTAATCGGTATTGTACCGAAGCTTCTAGAACCTTCCGGGGGACCAACGTGGCCCCACCTTCCGGGAGGGGCATGGGCCTATGAGGGAGTGTCCTGGCGCATTGGGACAGGGGCACAAGGCCCCATAGGGCCCAGCCGATCTAGATAAGTTTAAACTCGTTTAAACTAGAGATAGGATTTCTAGATAAGGGAGAGTTTAAATCGTTTAAACTAGAGATAGGATTTCTAGATAAGGGAGAGTTTAAATTGTTTAAACTAGAGATAGGCTTGGAGGAGGGCAGGGCTGGCCGCCCCTCTATATATAGAGGGGTGCGCCCCTTCCCACACACACACCTTCCTCCAAGCCCTAGGCCTTGCTACCTTCCTCTCCCGATCGCTTGTAGGCGAAGCCTGCAGCAGAAATTCTCCACCATATACACCACGCCGCGTGTTGTAGATCCAATCTATCTCTCCACCATACTCTGGTCCGAGGAAGGAGGAGACGTCGAGGTGCTGCACGTGCATCTCACGGAGGCACCGCCACTTGTGGTGCTAGATCGGATCGGATCGCGAGGAGGAGAAGCGAGTGCGACTACATCACCCACGTTCCGACGAACGTTCATTGTCTTGAATCTTCAAGGGTATGAAGATCTAATCCAATCTCTCTCGTTGATTGCATCTCCTAGATTAGATCTTGGCTTTCCCTCTGTTCGCATCCGTAGAAAATTTTGATTTACTATGACGCGAAACCCTTCAATATCAAGAAACAAAGGTCATAATACAACTTTATATATGCATATTTGGATAAGTAGGGTTTAGGTTTATTTGCAGAAAGCAATATAGTTTTATCCTATCTTTTCAAAATAGTTTTGATCTTTTGACAATCTTTCTGAACTCCTTGGAAAACTCCAAGTGCTTCTAATCCCTTGTTGACACCATCAAGTTTTACTTTGAGAAATTGGAATGTCGAGATCTTCCATAGCTTTAGGCCTTAGTTGCTCAGAGTTGTCCGTAACCGGGGACATGGCTAAGTACTTAGAATTTTGATCTTCTGCAGAAGTTGTACACTTTACCCACATGACACAATCTCGTCTTGACGCCACCAGTGGCCGCTGGATAAGTACTCACCAAAATGGAGTACTGGCAGATCGAGAATATGACAAAGTCTTTCCATAGAAGTTCTCCCAATACACAATGCTAGCTTGTCTACCAGACACCAATGTAGGGATATATTTCCCTTACACAATTCTAGTTAACCTGAAGATGCCAATGCATGGGTCTTCCACTATGTAGTTGAATAAGCCAGAGCCCATTTAGCATGTGGCTGTACACGGAAGCCACTGTACGAGAAACATGTTCAATCTCTAAGTCCCTGGGCGGTTTTATTCTAGTGCACACACAAAAAGATAGCCATATAAGCATGGTTCCCTTTGTTGCCACCTTGTCCAATCTTGAGTATCCTTGTCCACCCAGGTGGTTCATTGAGTACTTGTTTTATTATATAAAACATATATCTTTCCAACACTTCATATATTCATATCATGTATCCCATCCCAAATATATAGCAGGGCTAATCTTACTACAACTACAATGTTTTCACTAAGGAAGATATAAGGATATCCTAATAGGATTTAGCATAGCATAAAATCTAGTAGTCCTTATCATGCATGTTACAAAAATCCACTAAGTGTAATGAAAATAGTAGGACTTGGATGATAGTGTCACTTGCCTTAGTAGTTGGTGGTGTTGGTACACTCTTCGCAATAACACACTTGATAATCAACACAATCTATCAAGCAAAACAACCAAGACAAAATATACACAAGATCAACACTAATGGTAACACAAAAATCATGCAAAGTATGCAAACATGCAAGATGGAAATTTTTATTGTACAAATTTTTATAACAAGGTTCTGAACTTACTAAGTGATTTCTGAACATTTTATATTTTCAAGATTACAAATGCAACCATTTGTGCAATTGTAGCAATTAGCAATATTTTCTAAAACTTGGAAAGTACGTTCTCACTAAATAATTTCCATGGTATTATTATAATATAATAAAATTATATTTTTCTCTTACTGTACAGAGGGTTCAATATACAACCATTTGCAAAAGGATTCACTTAAAAATAATTTACACAACAATTTTTATACTCAAAATAGTCCACAAATGGTTCTGTATAGAACGTGATTTTAACAGACTCAAAAATACCGAATTATGGCTCTAGTGTGTTCTACTCGTTTTTGTGAATCCATAGACATATTATTTGCTAAATTTGGATATACATAACTAAAGATATAATTTTTATGGTGAAAATGACCAATTAAACCATTTAATTTATAAATCAAATTTTGTACAGAGAATAAGTAATATTATTGCAGAAATGGATTCTATAGAATCTCAGCTTTACAGGGATATCAAATTTATAATTTTTGGACTTCTAAATATTTTTTTATGAATTATACGAGTTTGTACTAAAATCCGGAAAAGTCAAACTCGAGAATTGACTGAAATTGACTTTAACTAATCTGACTAAGTTGACTGTTGACTACGCTGATGTCCTGATGATGTCAGATTTAACTACAGAAAAAGTTGCTCGGATGGAAAAACTTTCTACATGAAAGTTGTAGATAACAACTAGATTTATCTACTGTTTAAAGGAAATTGTGTTGGGAGCAACAAGGTGGGCGTAAAATGGATTATACCTTCTAAGATCTGAACCTTTGACCGTGTTTTTCTCTCTGCTCGATGAACTAAACGAGGTGAAACCAGCGGGAATGGAACCGTCTTGACGAGGGGAACAACTTCCGTCTTCAAGCCGCCGCGATCCGAGGTCGTCTTGAAGGTCTATTTTGGTGGAGAAGATTGGGAAGAATTTTGGACGAAAATGGAGGTATGATGAGTTGAAAACTTTGAACTTTCCTGTAGTGTGGTTTATATAGGAGGGGGTGGGGGCTGGATTAAAGGAGATTAAAGAGGGAGATGAATTAGGGGACATTTAGTGCAATTTAGGAGGGCAATTGAGAGTCATTTAGGAGCATTAGATTCAAAAAAAATGAAGACCAAGTGTTCCCTCATTCCTATAGGTGCCTGGTAGTGGTGCCTTCATGGCCGATCGGCCTGGTTGGGCCGGCCCATTTTGGCTGGCCTGGCCGGCTTTTTTTTTGTTTTATATAGTTTTTTCTATTTCTTAATTCTTTCATAACTTTGATTTAGAGCTCCGAATTTACCTATTCAAATTTCCGCGGGTTTGTAAATTCATGGGCAATATTTTAGGACATAAATTTTATATATTTGGAAATATTTATTTTTCTCAATTATTAATTAGTCAATTATTGTACGATTGCGTGTGTGCGATATTGGCCTAGTTGCAGGGCAATATATTTGGAATGACTTGGATTCTTTTCTTTTTTGAACTTGATTCGATTTAGTTCCAATTTACATGGATAACCATGAATTAAAGTTTGAAAATATGAGAGGATAATTTTATAAAATCTTAAAATAGCTCACATAAGCTATGGTGCTTATTTTAAAACGAGACTCTTTGCTTTTATTTTTGGTTCAAAACAAAACAAAGGTTGTTTGAAAAATGTAAATGAAGTAGTTGAGATGTATAGATGGTTTTTGGTTGAGAACATTCCTCAAGATTAAAAATAGATTTTCAAATCTGAGAAGTTTGTGAAAAAAGATTTTGAAGGGAACCTTACAATTAAAATTTTGAAGTAGAGGAGTTATATGGATAATCTTGGTGCTTTGATCTTAGGTTTTTTTTTAAATGCTATTTTTATTTTAAGGAGTACCTTTTTTTGGGGGGGGGGGGGGACTTTTGTAATAGTTTAAAAGGTTTTAATTGTTTCCAAATAGAAGCAAAAAGTTTCTTTTCCCCATAAATTTCATTCTTTATTTATTTTGTTTATTTCTTTTTTATATTTCAAAATTTGGAAAATTTTGGGACGTGACATGTACTCCTGAGGCGTCCGTAACCGTGGACACATGGCTTCTCGAAAAGATTTACCCTGCAGGGGTGCACTACTGTACCCAAACGCATGCTCAACCCTTCAGGCAACATATTCCGCGTGCCATCCGAATCTCACAACAAGAACTGCCCCATAACTACGCGCATATCCAGAGACATCACCTACTGTGGGGAACTAACCAAGAGGTACGACGATTCTCAAGGAAGGCACATCGTTTGCGCCTACTGGTAGATCGGGCCCTGCGGGGTAACCTGTACACATCGTGGGGTGCCGCCACCATGTACCGCGATTTATGTATGCAAGCCATGGCAATCCACCAAAACATCAAGTCCGAAGACATATCAACTCACCAATGTCCGAGGACATATTATGCGTATGCACCAAATGAAAAAACAATTATGTAACCCTCTGGATATACGAATAGCGCCGGTAGTTGAGGGGGGATCCCAGAGGCCCCACGTTTGGTTAGCACGATCAACTCAGAACTGGTATCATAGAACGAACGGGTCCTAGGTCGGCTCAAGCAGTTCCCAAAGGTGGTCCCTATCGGGGCCTTATTATTAGGTGAACCCATAACCATAACCAACATCACAAATTTAATTATATTATCACCATCAATATCCAAGTATCATGTTCCACCTGTATGAGAGAGGTACTAAGCATGCCTACGACTCGCAAGGACAAAGCTAGCCAATCAAACAAGTCAATCGGATAACCAAGGCAATATAGTGAAGCAGGTAAATAAAGGAACGGTACTAAAGCATCAATAATAAAGATAGCAATAGATCAAAGGAATGAAGAAAAGACTATAAATGCAAAATAGGTAGAAGGGGGAGAATGCTCGCCTGAAAACATTGTCGAAGGTTCACCCGAAGATCGGTCGACACTCGCATCAACTCATCGGCCTAGTCCGCGAACAAGCAAAACACTAGAAGAGGCAACGGATGCAATATTTAATACTAGGACGGAAGATCAAGCATGATTATATTATGATGCATGGCATGGCAATGCGGTCCCACTTAGCAATATTAAGCATAATCGGGATTCCGAAAAATAAATATTATGGTTCGAGTTGTTTATCTACACCGCAAATTAAATGTTGAGTTAACAAGGCAAAGCATGGCATCGGATCGCTACACTAATTTAAATGGAGTCGGGATAAGATAAATTTAGCCCGCATATAGTCTTCATATTAGTTATTAGATGATTCGATAAAGTACCCCAAGCAAATAAATATGTATGCGAGCATGAATGATTTAATATGCAACAAGTTAGATAACATTTATACGAGAATAGGAATTGGATTGGGATCTCACAGTTCGGATTGGAGTAGAATAGATGGCCTTCGAGTTATAGATGAAGTAGCGGAAACAATGTAATCCGAGAGGTAAATCTTGATGAAGAAGTAGCTCGTGGAGCATTGGTAGGTCGGTGACTCAAGCAGGAAAACGACCCTTGAGAGTCTCGTAGGAATTTTATCGAACACGTGCCAGGTTGTAAAGTCGAACAAAATGGTTGCCGATAAAACAATCAGCTAGGTATTGACTCCATGCGCTGAATCAAGACAAGGAACTGAAGCTAATTAATCTTGCCGATATACTTCCTTGAACAAAGGAAAAGGAAGAAGAAATACTGAATTTAACCTGCTGTTGACATTGTCTGGAGCAGAGAAAAAAATAGCAGGGCGGTAGCTCTGCTGCTGCACGGGGAACAAGAGAACAGGGGCTAGGAAATAAGGGCGCCGGCCAGCAGCGCTGCCCCATGAACGCGCGGAGGGCCACGGTCCCGTGGAAATGACAACGGCGACAGACTGCTGCTGCTGCACTAGGATTCTGTGGCATGGAGTGTGGTGCACTATGACGACAGACACAGATCGAGGCAACACCTGGACCTGGTCGACTGCAGCTTGCTGCTCAGCGCGCGCGGGAAAAAGAATAGGCGACGGCGGGACTCCTGGAGGCTTTGACGCATGGAAGCTGAAGCAGTCGGCATGTGTGCGCACGCGCGCCAGGGAACCAAGACGACAGGGCTCACAAGTGATGGAATCAATTGATATATTTTCTTCTTGCTACTCGGTACTACATGAATCAAATAGGCAGGATTGATGGCGTGTAGTGATTGGGTATCGAAAGGGATCTCCTTAGCTAGCTAGCTCTTGGAGAATCGCACGTACGAGGTTGCTGTTGATCTGCTTCGTTTCGACAAGAGAAAATAGAAGAGATGGCGGCGGCGGAGGAAAAGGAAAGAGGTCGGGAATTGGTTCAGATTTGGAGGCTAAGGTTTAGTGAGAAAGAAGGGGAATGGATTGTTTATTTAGACAAAGTAGACTAGATAGGGCTAGTTTTGAGCCAAAACTTTAGACGGGCTTTTAGCCTAATTTTATTTATAAAACAAGAATATGATTTGTTGTAATTTTAAATAAGAACGAGAGACGGGTTAAATAAAACCACATGAATATTTAGTAAAACAAAATATGGTTTGCTAAAATAATTTTACGGATAAAATATGCATGATGATGTCATGATGCAAAAATAGAAATTAACACGCAATTTTATTTTGAAATATTTTCCGGGGAATTACAACTTGTAATGCCCCCGAATCGGGTCTATGCAGATCACAGCATTTCCCGCCAAAATCCGCATAAAAGTGATTCAAAGACGCCCACCAGACACTTTCGTGTGGGTGGGATTTGAATACAAGTAGTTACATCACAGTAGTTTACAACAGAGTCCACAAGAACTTATATATACAACAACAACTCAACGAGTCGAGAATACAAAAGATACAATACGAAGATACAACTCAAGAAGAAAGCAAAATAGTATCCGAGTACGGACAAGATTCAAATGGGACTAAAAGTTCTGAAGAATAACCAAGCGGTGTCCAACCCTGCCCAGGCCAAGCCTGAAGGGTAACCTTGCTAACGTCATCAATCACATACCTGTCAAGCCAAACGGGTGCCGACAAAGGGCAAAGAAAAACAGAAAGAGAGCGGTCAGTACTGAGGCCAGTACACGGCGAGACTAGAATTCGGCGGTCCTCGGCTACATAGGTATGGTGGGCTCAGCGGCAGCAAAGCTTGCACTATCTAACTTATAGAGACACGCTACAATTTCGGCTATTAGAGCGAGATAAGAGAGCGCTATGCGGTAACAATAATATAACACCAAACATAACCCATCCGAAGATTTCCCCCTCGAAGACCAGTCGAGGAAGTCCCCTTGCCAAACACACACAGTGGCAATTTTAGTTAAGCAGGTGTTTAGTTGATAAGGCTAGTTACTAATCATATTATTAGGGGCAAAACATTAGTGGTGTTGTCTATGATCATGACACTGTACTCCTGAGGCGTCCGTAACCGTGGAGACACAGCTTCTCGAAAAGATTTACCCTGTAGGGGTGCACTACTGTACCCAAACGCATGCTCAACCCATCAGGCAACATATTACGCGTGCCATCCGAATCTCACAACAAGAACTGTCCCATAACTACGCGCATATCCAGAGGGATCACCTACTGTGGGGAACCAACCAAAAGGTACGACAATTCTCAAGGAAGGCACAGCGTTTGCGCCTACTGGTAGAACGGGCCCTGCGGGGTAACCTGTACACACCGTGGGTGCCGCCACCGTGTACCGCGATTTATGTATGCAAGCCATGGCAATCCACCAAAACATCAAGTCCGAAGACATATCAACTCACCAATGTCCGAGGACATATTATGCGTATGCACCAAATGGAAAACCAATTTTGTAACCCTCTCGATATACGAATAGCGCCGGTAGTTGAGGGGGGATCCCAGAGGCCCCACGTTTGGTTAGCGCGATCAACTCAGAACGGGTATCGTAGAACGAACGGGTCCTAGGTCGGCTCAAGCAGTTCCCAAAGGTGGTCCCTGTCGGGGCCTTATCATTAGGTGAACCCATAACCATAACCAACATCACCAATTTAATTATCTCATCACCATAAATATCCAAGTATCATGTTCCGCCTGTATGAGAGCGGTACTAAGCATGCCTACGACTCGCAAGGACAAAGCTAGCCAATCAAACAAGTCAATAGGATAACCAAGGCAATATAGTGGAGCAGGTAAATAAAGGAACGGTACTAAAGCATCGATAATAAGGATAGCAATAGATCAAAGGAAGGAAGAAAAGACTATAAATGCAAAATATGTAGAAGGGGGAGAATGCTCGCCTGAAAACATTGTCGAAGGTTCACCCGAAGATCGGGTCGACACTCGCATCAACTCATCGGCCTAGTCCGCGAACAAGCAAAACACTAGAAGAGGTAACGGATGCAATATTTAATACTAGGACAGAAGATCCAGCATGATTATGTTATGATGCATGACATGGAAATGCGGTCCCACTTAGCAATATTAAGCGAAATCGGGATTCCGACAAATAAATATTATGGTTCGAGTTGTTTATCTACACCGCAAATTAAATGTTAAGTTAACAAGGCAAAGCACGGCATCGAAGCTGATGCACGGGAAAGAAGAGAACAGGGGCCAGGAAACAAGGGCGCCGGCCAGCAGCGCTGACCCATGAACGCGCGGAGGGCCACGGTCTCGCGGAAATGACAACGGCGACAGACTGCTGCTGCTGCACTAGGATTCTGTGGCATGGAGTGTGGTGCACTGCGACGACAGACACAGATCGAGGCAACACCTGGACCTGGTCGACTGCAGCTTGCTGCTCAACGCGCGCGGGAAAAAGAATAGGCGGCGGTGGGACTCCTGGAGGCTTTGACGCATGGAAGCTGAAGCAGTCGGCGTGTGTGCGCACGCGCGTCAGGGAACCAAGACGACAGGGCTCTCGCTCACAAGTGATGGAATCAATTGATATATTTTCTTCTTGCTACTCGGTACTAGATGAATTAAATAGGCAAGGATTGATGGCGTGTAGTGATTGGGTATCGAAAGGGATCTCCTTAGCTAGCTAGCTCTTGGAGAATCGCACGTACGAGGTTTCTGTTGATCTGCTTCGTTTCGACAAGAGAAAATAGAAGAGATGGCGGCGGCGGAGGAAAAGGAAAGAGGTGGGGAATTGGTTCAGATTTGGAGGCTAGGGTTTAGTGAGAAAGAAGGGGAATGGATTGTTTATTTAGACCAAAGTAGACTAGATAGGGCTAGTTTTGTGCCAAAACTTTAGTCAGGTTTTTAGCCTAATTTTATTTATAAAACAAGAAAACTTTTGCCGCGAGAAATATGATTTGTTGTAATTTTAAATAAGAACGAGAGATGGGTTTAATAAAACCACATGAATATTTAGTAAAACAAAATATGGTTTGCTAAAATAATTTTACAGATAAAATATGCATGATGATGTCATGATGGAAAAATAGAAATTAACACGCAATTTTATTTCAGAATATTTTTCGGGGCATTACAGTAGGCAATGCAAGTTTTCGTAAACATTTCTTCAAAGGTTGCTTTTATTCCGAAAAGCTATGTCCGTCAGCCTTCACGGGTTTACCAGAACTTTCATGGAGTTTCTTTCCCGCCGCGTTGGTAGCTCCTTCCCGGAACAGCGAGTAACAAGTTACAGTTTTTTACACTCTACAGAGATGCGTTACTTTACCCATGAGAGATATTAGCTTTGTTGCACATCCGGCCGCGAACCCGTTCACACTTCCTTGGTGTGAGGACCAGACTAAGACCCAAGCCAATCACTGCCTTCTCCGCGACCCCGCATGTCTCCTTGGTGTACACCAGCACACCTATTGAATTATAGCAATTGGAAGTACAAACCGTTCATATGCCGGAACTATCGTGGGACATTGAGGGCTCCCACCCATATGCTGCATATCCTCTACGAATTACCAATTAATATTTACGCTACGAGCGATAACAGCCACGACCCGCACATTCGGCTCCATGCGAGAGGGAAAAGATGCAGCTGACTTCTCCGTCCCATTCCAAATCTCATGGTCAACGCGTAATATACGATGCAAGAATCACTAGCGACATTGGTTGTTAAGTCCTAGGTAATATGCTCATTTACCACCGGAACTCTTATAGTAGGTTATTACCTCATGGTAAATAACCTATAATTACATTATTATGAAAACAGTGTTTTCTGTCCTTTTTCAAATGCAGGTGATGACAACACTGGATTTGCAAAATACTTTACAGAAAATAATCAAAGGACATAAGCAAGTGTGAACTTGCCTTTTGTGATTGCAAGATTATGCACTCACGGTCTTCGAGACAATATAAGATCCAATATCTGAAATCAGCATCATTGGTCTGATAAGGAGTAATGTTTAAAGAAGCAAGATGTTATTATGCATAAGTAATGTAATGCAATTTCGTAAACTCGAATCCCGGGGTTAACGTTGTTCTAGGGTTTGGATACTGGAAACGGTTTCTTTAGAATGTGTTGTCCTTTTAGATAAGTTTCACACTTGTGCTTCTTAGTAAGACTTGTGAGTGTGTGTGAACAACACATATCTATATAACAATAAGGTACACACATATGGAATGCTACTTAAAGACTACTTACATAATAATTGTTTATCTTCAAATTTACTTTACAAGTAGTGTCACTTCTAAAGAACTTTAAGTGTTATTAATCCTAAATATACAAGTAAAGCATAATGTAATGTGATTATTATTAATTGTCATTTGTTGTTTGAAGTGGCAAAAAGAATAACATTTGAAGAAAATCTTACTTAACTAAGTAGAAGCATTTAAACTTTTAAGTTAACCTTATGAGGTGTTCTTTCTAGTTATAGTCTTTAAGTAAGAAAGAATTATTCCATTTGAATAATGACATCATTAGTATTTGAGACTTATCTATCTTGGTTTTCAACTTGGTTAGTTTGGTATAAATATATTTTATAACTTAATTATAACAGACCAAAGTTAACTATAAATTATATAATAAAGTTTTTAGCATTATACTTAAAGTCTTGTAGACTAAAGTTAACTTTAAAACATAGATGGACTTCATAGTATATTGCTTATGTTATATGTACCTCGTGTACTTTATAATGGTTCCTTAAAGTCACTTAAGAATGGTTGTACTTTTATTTGGTGTAGTGGTTTCTTGATTTTATAATGGAATAGAATAATTTACCTTTTTGTAAATGAATGGTTATAGTTGGTAATTAGGGAAATGACATTATTTAACTACTTATGGTTCACTATAGGGTTTTGATTTGTTTATAAACTTGTGGTTGAAGTAAGGAAAAAGATTTTATTAAGTCAAAATAATAATCTTGAGAATTTAATATTTGATAACTCCATTTGGAACATAATATACATTTAATGTTGAATTATAATTCAAATAAAATTGTATTAAAAATGTGTTGGACCAATTTGACTTTATATTATAAATATTTAAGACTAATACTATTTATTAGACTCGATTGGCTAATTTTAAGAATTATTAGCAAATTTTATTTACCTTTATATGAATTATTAGTTAAGGAAATGGCTTTAAATTCAAGTTATTAAAATGTTTAACTTTTTATTTAACTCAAAAGTGGAATATTATATTTTTTAACATGTAGACATTATTTTTGTGATCATTTTGATATACTACATTTATTTTTGTGATTTATAAATAATAAGATGTGATTTTTATAGTACTTATTACTTTATAAAGACTTAATAAATAACAAATATTTAATTAAGTGGAATAATAATGCATGATTATAGTTTTAAATTATAATTATTATTTTTCTAAGATTTTTGGTATGTTATTTATATTTTTAACATTTTCCATTATTAAAATATGAATTATCAAAGTTTTATTACTTATAAAACTTTTATTAAATAATATTTATTTAAATAATCCTCATAATAATATTTGATAATAGTTTTAAGTTGTAGATTTTATTTTTCTGAAATTTTTTATATATTAAACATATTTTTCTAAATTACAAAACAAAACTTATTGATTTTATAAGATTGAATCATTTCATGAATTTTTAATTAAATAACTAAGTGTGTTTGTTAGGTAATGCTGATGTCAGCATGAAGTGAAGGGTTTTTTCTAACTAGAGCCAATCCTACCCCAGTTACTGACTGGTGGGACCTTTGCCAGGATATCTCAATTTAGGAAATGATAAAATGATATATGACATCAGCATGATGTCACGCTGACATCATCCAAGGAATGATCCTCGGATTGGGAGCATGCGCACGCTGGGTGGTCTTGTTGAATCGATTGGGATGCGGAAGCGAATAGTGGCGACGCCGCCCCTGTTTGGTCGCCGGAACTTGCTCCACGGCGAGCAAACACGACGGCGGTCAGAGGTTCACGGCGGAATGGCAAACGACAGCAAGATAGAAGGATTGAAGGGGTGCAGGAGTACGGCGAGCTCCCCTTGATTCTTGTACGATGATCATTGAGGCCTGGTGCGGTCGGATGCGGCATCTCCGACGAGAATTCCGATGAAGGCCGATGAAAAGGAATGGCAAAATTCGATCGCCTCGTGCTCCCCTTGATGTTGCGTTCCTCACAGATGATCTACGCACGCTGGCGCATCTCCTCGACCACTCCACGGACTCCGAGACAGCCTCTACTGACGGCGACGATCATCTCTGACCGGAGCTAGGATTCGCATTCATGCGGGAGAGGAATAAAGAGAGAGATGGTGAGGATGAGGACGAGTAGGTACATCGGCGTGGCGTTCTTATCCTCGCAGAGACCCCGTTGGCGGCGTCGGGACAATGGAGTAGCATCGGGCGGTCACCGACCCCTCCAGCGAGCTGCTTGATGCAAGGAGGAAGATGACGGATTGGTTGACAAAAGGGTATTTGGACCGGGCTTCTGTTGGTCCGTGGTGAAGTGAGCGGGTTGTTTTCTCTATTGCTCGCGAGCGTTAGATAGGTCGAGGAGAAATGGGCTGTGGGCCAGAATTGACTAATACTCCTTTTTCCTTATCTTTTCTGTTTTCTGTTTTTTAATAATTTGTTTTCATTTCAAATTTCTTCAAGGTTTTAAATACCATAATTGTTGTATAATATTTTAAATATTCCAAAGATAACAATCATAATTGATTACTCTAATCATGTTGATATTTTTCAATGCTCACAATTATATCAATTTTTTTATTGAATGGAATAAATAAGAATTAGGGTTTTAGGGTTTTGTTTCTAGATTTGTATTTTAATATTTGATTTGAACTTTTCTTTAAGGAATTTATTTGGTGAATATTTGCAGCAACAATAAAGTTATTATAAATCAATTTGTGAACTTTTATTAGATAGAGTTTTATTTCTTTATTCTGTTGATATAGATCCTTCTAATATTTGGTACATGAGGTTTTGAGTAATTAATATGGTTAATATAATTCTCATAAATTAAATAAATAGAAATATAGATATTTTATTATATCTAACATAGAAGTTAGGGTTTGAATTGCAAATACTTACCCTAGGGTTTAGGGTTCTTAATATACTTATATTCTTCTGTTGATGTGAATAAAGATTAATGGCTAAGACAGATTGTTTTTATGTTTGTGATCTTGAATGATATCACCATTTAAATTAAAATAGTGGGATTGTTTTCTAGGCTAACTTATGAGACAAAATTGATAAAGATAGTTTTTAAGCATCTAGGATAATGATGGTTGAGAATAACAAAGATGTGCTTAAGTAATTGTTATAGGAAAATATTCCTATAAACCATTGTGGAAACAAGATGATAGATCCATCAGATGTAATGGATTTTATGATTGATTAAAGATTTAGGGTTTAGTGTTTTATCCAGAATTCCTATTTTCCATACTTCATAATTCTTGACTTCTAATTAAGGAATTACTTTCCTAGATATATTACTTCTTCCTATCCTTAATCATGTGTTAACATGATGAGCTTTACTTTACTAGAATCTTCTTATTCACCTTTAATTCTTCTAAATCCATTTATCAATGCAATGAGCTTGACATTAAAGCTTTTCATAATCATCTCATATCCAGACTTGGTGATATCAACTACTCCCTCCTTTTAGAAATATAAGATGTTTTAGGTTTGTGAAGGAGATGTATCTAGACACCTTTTAGTGTATAGGTTCAAATGAATCTACACACTAAAATCTGTATAGATACATCTCACTCACAAACCTAAAACATCTTATATTTCTAAACAGAGGGAGTACTCTTCTGCTGATAACCTTCAATCCAACAAGTGGTTACTTCTACTCCATTCATACACTTCCTTAATCATCCACCACTAATATTACTTCACCAGATGTATTTATAATTAGATATACATCAAATCCTACTTCACCTCAAGTGTTAGTATTTCCCAAGAGGAAACTACTATTTCTATAATCTAATGTTGCTCTAGCATCATCTTAATCATACTATCTTATATTTACCTTACTCCAGTAACTCATACTCCAACCTCACATTATATTAATGTGACTTGTATTGACTACTCTAGGATAACTTATCTATACTAGGGTTTGATCATGTTCTATCCACCAATGTCACTTATACTTGATATAAGCATTCAATCTTGGTGACAAAAGCATGATCATTATAATCCTTTGATCATATATGGCTTAGGTTTCCAGATGGCTAATCAAGGCCTCATCAATACAACACTACAGTTGTATTGAAATTATCTTCTGTTTTATCTCCATTGGACTAAGAGATATCATTCATTGACTAGGTCAACTTAACCCAATAGGATTATTCCTTTATAACTATCTTCAGGATTCATCCTTGTAAACTTCTTTATCACCATATAATTATAGGTTCCATATTACTCTTCTATCATTTTAGGAGTGAGTTAACTCCATCAATTATCATATTGATTTAATTCTCTTCAATCACTCCCATCCTATAGATGATATCTAAAACTAGCATTACTATTTACCTCTTCTTACTTCTTTCTCTAAAGTACTGAAGTGAATGCTATGATAAGGACAAGAATTGCTAGTTCAAGAATTGATAGGTTAAGAATTGGTGAATCAATAGTTGATTACTCAACATTAATAAATATTAGAATAGGATTCAATAGGAATTGTAAAGATTGATATGAATAGAAAGATACATGGTGAATGATCTTGACTTTATTTCTTTCCTAGTCAATACCACTAAAGAGTTAAGGTTAGGTATTACCATGATACTCATGGTATAAGTAGATGAGATTAAGATAGATCAAGAATTGGTTGTTACATCCTTATTACTTAAGTTATGTTTATAACTTGGTATTCATGGGTTGTGTAATGAATACTGGGATATGTCTACTTAAAGATCAAATATGAATCATTAAGTAAGATATTAGGGTTTAACTTTTATTACATTTGATCTACCCTTAGATCAAATCTCCCTTACCCAAAATAAGGTTTTAGCAAAGGTCATATTGAAACTTATCGCAGTCAACTTGATGATCTACTTCAATTCCATCAAGTTGAGAGAAGCTTCAATCACTTTGACAAGTTTTGTTCAAAAGCGCGAAAATTATTCGGATTTTCTATGCATGAATGCACTACACACATCTGGGTTCAGCTTATTTCTAAGCTCTAATGTTGGGATGTTACACTTGACCACGAAATTGACCTCCATTGTTTAACCTCTTGATCTTGCTTCCTCCCCTTCCCTCCTATGATTCTTGCATCTTTTGAGGGCTTTGGAAGAGGATATCTAGTTCTACAATCCCCACCAATCAATTCCTCCTCTAAATGAGGGGAATCCATTGGATCTAGATCTTGGGGTCATTTGTTGATTTCCTCCATTGTTCTTCCTCTCTAATTCCTCCCTATCACTTGTTGCTTTGGCGGGGTTTTAGAGTGAAGGATTTGAGCACCCTTGGTGTTCTTGCTTTGCATTCTTGCATAGGTGTTGAGCTCTTCATTATGATTTGTTTGAGTGAGAAACTATGAGCTTGTTTCTCTTGGAGGGTGACCTCCTAGTTGGCTTGTCGGTTGGTACCGCGTGTTGGAGATATGCCCTAGAGGCAATAATAGAAGTAGTTTTTATTATATCTTTGTGTTTATGATAAATGTTTACATTCATGCTATAATTGTATTAACCAGAAACCTTAATACTTGTGTGATTTGTAAACTTGTTAGAGTCCCTAGTAAAGACTCTTTATAATACTAGCTTGTTGGTTAATAGATGATCATGGTTTCCTGATCATGACCATTGAGATGTTATTAACAACAAGATCATATTATTAGGAGAATGGTGTGATGGACATACTCCTATAGTTAAGCGTAGCATTAAGAACAATTCATTTCAATAGTTTGTTTGCTATAAGCTTTCAGATACATAATGACCTAAATCCTTCGACCATGAGATCATGTTAATCACCATCACCGGATGGATACTTTGATGACATCAAACACCACTTCGTAACTGGGTGGTTATAAAGGTGACATTGAGAGTTCAGAAAGTATGTGTTGAGGCACATGGATCAAGAGTGGGATTTGTCCATCCATATGACGGATAGATATACTCTAGGCCCTCTCGGTGGAATGTCATCCAATTAGCTTGCAAGCATGTGAATGGCTCACAAGGGATCACATATCATAGGAACGAGTAAAGAGTACTTATCGGTAACGAGGTTGAACTAGGTATGCAGAGATACCGACGATCAGACCTCGGATAAGTAAAATATCGCGAGACAAAGGGAAATTGGTATCGTATGTAAATGGTCCATTCGATCACGAAGTAATCATAGAAATATGTAGGAACCATATGAATTTCTAGATTCCTCTATTGGTTATTGATCGAAGAAGAGTCTCAGTCATGTCTACATAATTCACGAACCATAGGGAGACACATTTAAGGATTCGATGTTATTTAGTAGATATGAAATGTGAATAAGAAGACCTAATGTTGTTTGGAGTCTTGTATGGGATCCGGGATATCACGAGGTGATCCGGAATGGTCCGGAGAATAAGATTCATATAAGGAAAGTATGATTTCAGAGTTCGGAAATGATTTTGGTGTTTTCACCGAAAGGTTCTAGAAGGTTCTAGAAGGTTCATCGATCTGGAAAGGGAAGGGTACATGAATGTGTCAGAACAATGTGTAATGGTTGCATCATGTACTAGGTCACTTGGAAAAGAAATGGGAGAGATAAATCAAACACTAGTTTGATCGGATCAAACAATTGTTTGTCAAATCCCAAGATGGAAAGTTTTTGCCAATTGTTGGGAGGGAAGGATTCCAACCTAGGGAAGGAATCCTCCCTACCCTTGCCTCCGGACAGCCAAGGCGTGTTGGGGGAGGATTCCCTCCCCCCAAGCCGCCTCCTCTCCTATAAAAGAAGAGGTAGGGAGCCCATACCCCTCACAACTCCAAACCCTAGCCCAAGGCGCCTAGCCCTCTCTAGCCGCCGCCACCGGGATCCCTCCAAGTCGGCGACTTGGGGCAAACCATTGCCCCTTACCGCCAGCCACACCACCCCTTGGTGCCATCTAAACCCTATATCGCCAAGGCCCTCTTCTACTCCACCATACTCGCTCCATCTTAGGCGAAGCCGTGCGGGATCTCCCCTCTAATCCCGACACCATGCCGTCGTGCTGCCAGAATCACGAGGAGAGAGCTACAACCTCTGCTGCCTGCTAGAACAAGGGAGAGGAAGGTCTTCATCGAGTACCTAACGTGTGACCAACTGCGGGAGTGCTATCGGATCGCGGCACCGGAAGGATCGTCTATGCGATCTTGAGATCGGCAAGTGAATGACTACATCACCCACGAGAGATTCGTATCTCGTTAAACGCTTTGGAATGTTCAAGGGTGAGTTCTCTATCGACTCTTTGCTACAATCTAATAGATAGATCTTGGCTTGTGTGTGTTCATGCGATAGATTTTTTTTGTTTTCCATGCTACAAACCCCTACACCGCGGTGTACTCTTCATGGAATATTGTGAAGAGACCCGGGCTTCTCCTTCGTGTAGCTTGTGAAGTGGTTGTGGAGCTTGACATCTCCGGAGTGGAGGAAAAGCTAGCCATAAGGAAAGGGACTATTCCTTCGTGGGATAGACTCGGAGAAGAAGGTGAGCCTTCGTGGCGTTGGGAATTCCTTTGTGGAATCCCACACCTCTCCAACTTGACGTACCTTCTTGTAAGGGAACACGGGAATACATCTTCATCTCCGCGTGCCTCGGTTATCTCTATACCCGAGCTTACTTTCCTTGTGATAGCCATCGTGCTTGAAGTACTTATATCTTTTTATCACTTGTGGTATATTTATATTGTGCTCTCTTGCTTAGCTTAACTTGTTGTTGGTGCACTTAGTTGAGCCTAGTGGTTTTAGGTTTTGTGCTTGTAAAATAAATTTTAGTTTAATTCCGCATTCTATCAAGCCAAAACCGTAATAGTTTTGAAATTGCTTATTCACCCCCCTCTAGGTGACATCTCTATCCTTTCACATACGGTGTACGAAGACAAACCTCCGTCTCCCGGATCATGCCGGAAGCGCGGAAAAAGATCTCCGGCTATGGAATCCTTGTAGTACAACGACGTGTTGCAGATGCGTCGTCTCTTACGCGAACAACCCAAGGCCGTTCCAATGCGTGGAGACAACTAGAGGGAGAGAGGTTGGAGAGGAGGCGCACATGGGGGGAGAGTTCCCAACTCACGGGACAAATTATTTGTCTCTCCTCCTCCTAGGAGGGACTTTATATAGGGGAAGGGGGAACCCTTACCCCCCACCAAGGAAACCCTAAGGCGTACAAGGGGGGCAAGGGGGAGGGGGATGCCCTAGGGCTCCCTGAACCCTAACCCTAGCCGGCGGCCAAGGGATCAGCCCTAGGCGCATGGGCCCTCCCCTCTCTTGGTTTTTCCCTCACAGGCCCTTTTCCTTAGGGAAGTTGGCCCATTAGTGAAATACCTTTTCAAATTAGATTTTAATATTATATTTAATATTAATTACATTAATTAATATGTAAATACATATTACCAAATCCGATTTAACCTGAAACACCTTTCGGTTCCCTTTCTATATCCTCCGAACAGCTTCGGAACATCCCGGAACAATTCCGATCCTCTCACCGGAACTTTTCCGGTTTCCTTCATTTCTCCGAACAACTTCGGATCTTTCTCCTCAGAACAATTCTGGATTTCTATTTCTCTACTATGATTCCAACTTATGTATAATCTCAAGCTCGTTGCACCCTTAAGTGTATCCCCTCACGGCTCAGTAATGCTACAAGCATGACCTAGACTCTCTTGCGTGAATGATAAACATCGGAACCGTGATGTCCATAATGATCCCTGTGCATTCCAGATTAACAATGTTGTTTGAACCATAAACTTCGAGTCCATTTCCCTTTGTTTCTTCGATACTACTTGTCTGAGATCCAATCGTTAAGGTATCTCCATACCTTGTTCAATCTCGTTACCACAAGTATTGTTTACTTGTTACCGCAATATTACATCCCCGTGACATAGTCACGTGTTGCAACACATATGGATGTAATCTCACCAAGTCGGCCTAACTGTATCTTACCTGTCACTGGCTAAACAAATCCCTCTCTTGACGTAATCTCTTTAACGTATTCCTCCAGATACCCAACGACACCTTTATAATCACCATTTCACTGAGTGACGTTTGATGCCATCAGCGTAACCTCGGGAGTGATGGGGATATGCCTACCGGGGTATACTCAGGAGGACATTTACGACTGGCCCAGGTGCCTGCGAGTGGGCTCGTGGAACGGCGACTGGATCAAGACCTGGCGTGGACTCAAGCGACTGGAAGCTGAAGGCCCAGAAGCGTAGATAGGCCCAGTCGGATTAGGTTAAATGATTGCTGAAACATTAACTGATTCGGTTGAGATCTGTAAACCCTAGGGGGTTGAGTCTATATAAACCTCCCTAGAGGGCGCGTAGAGGATATGTCCCATCATACACCCAAGCGACTCGCTGCCTAGCCGCCGAGCTCGCCTCGTTGTACTCTCACCATAATACAATCTAGCAGGAGTAGGTCTTTACCCTTCGGGGGCTGAACCTGGGTAAATCCTTGTGTCTCCGCCCTCATCTCGCACCGCAGATGGCTGGCCGCCCTTGCCCCATGTTCTACTACTCGCTGCCGATTGCAGCATCTGCCGTGGTCATTCCCACGACAGTGGCGCCCACCGTGGGGCCTGGCCGGTCTGGCCGGTGTTCTGCGGCGAGATCCAATCTACCCATCAACGAGTCGATCGCCACCGGCCGCATGATAGCGATCGGCGAGATGCTCCAAATCTTGCCGAGCAGCTACGTCCCGGCGGCGCGACCCGTCACGCATAGCATGATCCTGCCGGTCGGCACGATCAGCCTCTTCGTCGGCCTCACTGACGTCATCGTCTTGGAGGACTCAGCTCGCATCCGCGAGTCGCCGCCACACGACCGGCTCTCTAAGAGTCAGGTCCGCACGATCCACCGCCTCGCCTCCGAGTATGACTCGGCCCACAGCGACGTGGCTGAAACCACCGCAGCCGCGGAAGACGCGACCCTCAACGACGACGCCGACTCGGCGACCCCGGCGTCACTCGCCGGATCCATTGTCGCCACGTCGCCAGCGGGTTCCATCACCCAGGTCTCCAACTTCGGAGACTTCGAGGATCCCTCCATCCTTGGGATCTTCGACTTCGACTCCGGGTCGGAGAACTCCGCCGACCTCCGCGACGGAACCTTCTGCCACACCGCGACCTACATGGCGACTGGCGCCGACCCACCGGAGGATCCATTCTCCAGTCCGATCCCTCCCAATGCGAAAGCAACGGAGGTCGAGGAACTCCGCTGGCAGCAGCAAGAACAAGCGAAAGCGAAAATTTCGCCTTGAGCAGGTGTGGCGCAAGAGCTGTCGCGCTACCAGCTCGAATCAGGTCGCGCTGAACCCCACCGTCGGTAGCATGCCGCCCGATGACGAGAGCGACCAGCGGCCGAAGTCGCGAGAACGCGCCGCCAGAGGAAGCGCCGGCCCCCAGGGTCAACATCCAACGGCACCACCACCCAACCGCGCACCACCGGGGACCAGCGAGATCGTGGTCTCCTCACGGGAGCAAGACACGAACGCCTACCTGTTCTCCACCCCAATGGACAACCTCGTGGGGCGAAAGCGCCGACAACATCGCGGCCACCGGTGACGGCGCCCTATAGATCCAGTACGCCAAGGCCTTGCTCGCAAAAGCGGTCGAGCAACAAAACGCAGGCGTCGATTCACAGGGTCGGATGTACTCGCGTTCATCGGGCAGCAGGGTAGCCTCAAGCTGCCGCCCCATGGCGGCAAACACCCTCAACTGCCCGCCACCCGAACCACTACAGCTCCAACACTGACCCGCGAACGCGGCACTCTCCACCAACAACCCCTGGCCGGCGACCAACTTCGTCGCCGCCAACGGTCAGCCCGTCGATGCCCGCACCCACATCATCAACAACCAGAGTTGGCGCGCACGCCAGCCCGACGACCTGCGGCATACCCTAACCAACCGCCGCGACGACGAGCCGAGGGGGTCGCTAAGCCGACTCGGGCCCCGGTGCTTCGGACCGATGATCCGAGGAAAAAGATACCCGGCGAACTTCAAAGCGCTGAAGGAAATAGAGAAGTATGACCCCTCGTACGATCCCTCTGTGTGGCTACCTCATGGCAATGGGGATCGCCGGCCACACCGATCTACTACCCGCCAGCTACCTCCCCCTGATGATGGAGGGGGCGTGCAGGCAGTGGATCAACACTCTCCCCGCGGATAGCATCGACTCCTGGGAAGATGCGCGATGCCTTCGTCAGGCACTTCGAGGGTTCATACACCCGCACCACCAACATCGAGGACCTGGAACGATGCGTCCAGGGACCTCGCGAGTCGACCCGCAGCTGGGTCCAACGGTGGAAAGAACTGTGGTACAACACGGTCGGTATCCATCCAGACACCGCAATCCACTACTTCAAGACCTCGTGCCGCTACGAGCCCCTGGTCTCCAAGCTCAAACGACCATACCGCACACTCGACAACATACCGGATCGCCAAAAGATATGCGGAGGAAGACCCAAACCAAGAAACCGACGACGAGTCGGGAGGACAACGCCGCACGAGCGGCAACGACAACTATAGACGATCCGATCTACGCTACAGCAACACTCGCCTCACCGGCAAGCGCCGCAGTGACGGGCGAGTCGACTTCGTCGCCAACACTGGGTATGCGCAGCGCGAGCCCAAGAGCTTCCGCCACGACGGGGGGCAACGCCGCGATGGCGGCAACTACAAGGCGAAGCCAAGGTTCGACCCCGCGGCCCTTATTAACCAACCTTGTGTATTCCACAGCAGGGAAGGAAAACCCGCTACGCACACGACCGCCAACTGCCACTCCCTCAACGAGATCGAGAAGGCACGGCGAGCGCAGGAAGACCCCGACAACAACCCGCCAAACGGCGGAAAATTCGGCAGCGTGGCCGGCTCGCTCCACACCTTCACAAGCTTCAACACGAAGCGCGAGAAGAAGGTGATCGCCCGCGCCGTCGCCGTCAACGCGGTGGCCCAGGTGGACGTCCCCCAGTTCCTCAACTGGTCTGAGCAACCAATCACTTGGAGCCTCCAGGACCACTCGCCACGAATCGAGTACCCAGACCGAGTCGCCCTGGTGGTCAATCCCAAGGTGGGAGACTACTGGCTCCCCAAGACATTGATGAACAGCGGCAGCTCCATCAATATCCTGTACCTGGACACCTTCAGGCGACTGCGGCTCCCGCAGTCAATAGTCGAGACGACCTACACCACGTTCCATGGCATCGTCCCCAGTCGGAAGGCGTACCCGATCGGCAAGGTCACGCTGCCAGTCACCTTCGGCACACCGGCAAACTTCCGCACCGAGCGGATCATCTTCGATCTGGTGCCCTTCGACAGCCCCTACCACTGCGTCTTGGGGTGCCAGGCGTTCGCCAAGTTCATGGCGGCGCCCCACTATGCGTACAACGCGATGAAGCTCCCCGGACCGCGAGGCGTCATCACAATCCACGGCGACCCCGACATGGCCGCAGAGTGCGAGGCCAAAGGAGTTGAACTTGCCGACGCCGTCATCGCGGCAGAGGCCAACCACGCCGATGAGCTTGCCAAGTACGCGAGCGGGGTTAACAACAACGACCCCACCATACTCAAGAAGCCCAATGCGGAGGGCGGTAACACCTCAGCCTTCGAGGCAACGACGCATACCCGCACCGTCGAGCTGGTCCCAGGCGACTCTAGCCAGACGGTGACGATCGGGACGGGCATGAGCCCAGCATAGGAAGGCGTGCTCATAGAGTTCCTCCGTGAGAACAGGGACATCTTCGCATGGAAGCCCTCTGACATGCCTGGTGTCCCTAGGGAACTCGCTGAGCACAAACTCAACGCCGACCCCAAAGTGCGACTGTCAGCGATCGCGTCTTCAATGAAGAGCGCCGCTGAGCAATTGCCGAGGAGGTGCAGCGTCTACTCGCTGTAGGCTTCATCCGGCCAATCAAATACTCCAAGTGGCTGGCAAACCCAGTCCTGGTCGAAAAGAAAAATGGTACCTGGAGGATGTGTATCGATTACACAAAATTAAACAGCGCCTTCCCGAAGGACAATTCGTCCTCCTGCGGATCGACCAAATAATTGATTCCACCGCGGGCTCGGAGTCTCTCTGCTTCCTCGATGCCTACTCGGGGTACAACCAGATAAAAATGGCCGTTGAGGACGAAGAGAGGACGGCGTTCATTACGCCATTCGGAGCCTTCTGCTACACTGCCATGACCTTTAGCCTCAAGAACGTCGGGGCGACCTACCAGCGGTGTATGCAGGAGTGCCTTGCGAGCCAAATTGGCCGCAATATCCACGTCTACATCGAAGACATGGTAGTGAAGTCCGCCAGAAGCGACCTACCACGACCGGTGGAAACATTCGCCAACTGCGGAAATACAAGATAAAGCTAAACCAGCAAATGCACCTTCGTGTACCAGCAGGAAGCTCGATACGCTCTCCAAGCGGGATCGAGGCGAATCCCACCAAGATCGACACGATCGCTCGACTCGGCAAACCCGAGTGCCTGCGCAACGTCCAGAAGCTGGTCGGGCGAGTCGCGGCTCTCAGTCGCTTCATCCCCCAATTGGGCGAAAAGGTGATGCCCCTCTACCGCCTGATGCGCAAGAATACCACCTTCCTGTGGGACAAGGAGGCGGATGATGCGCTTCGCGACCTCAAGAAGGTTCTACTCGCAGCATCGCTACTCGCCGCTCCCGTCGACAAGGAACCCATGCTGGTTTATGTCGCGGCTTCCGAGCGCGTCGTCAGCGCCGTCATGGTCGTCGAGCGACCAGAGGAGGGAGAGGAGCGCCCGGTGCAACGACCAATGTACTACATCAGCGAAGTCCTCACCGAGTTGCGACAGCGCTACCAGCAATACCAGAAACTGGTATACGCGGTCTTCAGAGCACAGCGGCGACTGCCACACTACTTCCAGAGCACCGATAACGTCGCTCCTCAAAGACCACAGGACATCATCCGCAACCGAGGCGAATCGAAGTCGCCAAGTGGGCCTTCGAGATCGGCGTCCACAACATCATGTACGAGCCGCGCAAAGCGATCAAGTCGCAGGCTCTCGCGGACTTCATCGCCGACTGGGAGGAGGCCCAGCAGCCAGAAAAGCTGCCATACCTCCATTATTGGAGTTTACACTTCGACAGCTCCAAGAATGCGGACGGTGTATGAGCAGGGATCGTGCTAACCTCTCCGAAGGGCGACAAGCTATGCTACGTCATCTGCCTCGACTTCACCCCCTGCACCAACAACATGGCCGAGTATGAGGCACTACTCCACGACATGCGGGCCGCCAAGGAGATGAATGTCAACCGCCTACGCTGCTACGGAGACTCCGACCTCGTCGCTGGGCAAGTCGCTGGCACCTGCGACGCCGTTTCCCCCACCATGGCGGCATACCGCCAAGCAGTGGACAAGCTGGGCGGACACTTCGCAGGCTACTTCGTCAAGTGGATTGACAGGCGGAAGAACAAGGAGGCCGACGCACTCTCTCGTATCGGCTCGGCTCGACTCGCACCACCCGCCGGCGTCTTCCTCGACACCATCACCAAGCCTTCCGTCTCTCCCCCAAGGGAGATCGACATCGGAGTCCCGACGCAAAATCCTCCACGATATCCACTCTGGCGACTGCGGCCACCACGCCGGCGCCTGCTCTCTGGTCGCAAAGGCTATGCGACACGGTTTCTACTAGCCTACCGCACACGCAGACACTGTCGACATTGTCCAGCGGTGCGCCGGGTGCCAGAAATACGCCAACCAGACCCACGTGCCGAGCTCGACGCTCAAGACAATCCCCATCACCTGGCCGTTCGCCATGTGGGGTATGGACATGGTAGGCCCTTTCAAGAAGGCCCCTCCGCTTCACACCCACCTGGTCGCAATGACAAATTCACAAAATGGGTGGAGGCCAAGCCAGTCCGGAAATGCGACGGGAAGACCGCCACCAAGTTCCTACGTGAGCTCATCTATCGCTACGGGTTCCCAAACAGCATCATCATGGACAACGACACCAACTTCGCCAAAGGAGCCATGGCCGAGTTCTGCGAGGAACACCACATCTGACTCGACCTCGCCTCAGTCGCTCACCCGGAGTCCAACGGCCAGGCGGAACGAGCCAACCAGAGCATCCTCCATGGCCTGAAGCCACGGTACGCCGAAAGGCCGCCGGGTGCTAGGTCGAGGAGCTACCCTCTGTCATCTGGGGCATCCGCACCTCTGTCAACAGGTCGACAGGGTTCACCCCCTTCTTCATGGTGTATGGCGCCGAGGCAGTCATGCCCACCAACCTAGAGCACGACTCGCGCAGGGTGGTCAACTACACGGAGGCCACAAACAAACTCGCACGCCAGGATGGAGTCGACCAACTCGACGAGGCACGCGACCTAGCTCGCTCCCGCACCACCATCTGCCAACAAGGGCTCCGCCGCTACCATAGCCGGCGAGTAAGGACTCGCACTTTTCAGGAAGGTGATCTGGTGCTACGCCTCATCCAGGACAAAAAGGGCATGCACAAGCTCTCCCCCCCTTGGGAGGGACCATTCGCCATCGGGAGAGTCCTTGGCAACGACGCCTACTACCTCACCAATGTCCGAGGAGACGGGAAACTTGACGTCAAGCGACCGTGGAATGTAAACCTCCTACGGAAATTCTACTCCTAGAACTCCCTACATGTACTCTCCACCTGCTATGAAATAAAACAGATCGGTTACCGCAAATTGCGTCTACTCTCCGTGTCTTGTGCCACTCGCACTCGTAACAACAGTGTTAAGCTAATCGCAAAAGTCAACCTCTGGTACAACGACTGGCATGGCCAAGTAGTGCGCTCTGAGGGCACTGGGTTACCCCAGGACTCGTAACGTCCACAAAAAACGCCAACCCGGATCCCCATTGGAGTCGCCTAGCTCGACTGGCTTACCGAGCCAAGACAATCAAGCCGCTCCTCACGACCAAGGTCCTCTGCATCCTCGGCAAAGAACTCGAACGGCCAAGTACCACGCCGGGGATCGACGACCAACAAGCAGCGACTAGGAAAACGCCAAGTATGAGCGTGCCCAGACTCGCCACGACCGATCCTTCGGTCAGCAGAGGACGCGCTTACTCTAACACGCTCCCTCACCTACCCTGGAGCTGCGACTAGAACCACCAAGTACCACGCTCGGGGACTCGGCCACCCGACCTCGTTCGCGCACGGGAAAACGGTCAAGTAAAGAGCACCCACGGGAGTCGCCCTGCGACTGGCTCTCCGAGCTCGGGTGAGTCGACCTCAATAGCAAAACAACTGACAAAACATTCAAAATCACAAACACATAACAAATGAGGTAAACCCCATAAAAAGGGCGGACGCGCTCGGGGACTCGTCCAATCAGCATCCAAAATCACGAAACAAATCACAAAAGAACACGAAGTTTCATTACAGCAGAATAAAGTCGTTCCAAAATACAAGATGAGTCTAATGGCTAATTGTTACTAACGCCCCAGGGCACAATGCTTCTATTCCGCAGGTTTCGACGGTGACTCGCCGCCACCCCTGTGGTTGCGAATGAAGGGCGAGTACGAGTTCGACGGGTACGTCGTCAACTCACCCGCTATCGCTGCACGGAATGGCTGCTCGACCTTGAAGTCCCGATGCTTTGGCTCAGGATCGTTGGGGGCGACGGTTGTCTCCTGATAGGGGAGGAGGTCGCCCATTGCCCAAACGCGATCAGAATACACCGCGTCGTCCGCTCAAAGACTCGGCAATCTCCACAGAGCCCGTCGACGAGGGGTAGCCACTAGTCACATCGTCAAGGTCGAAGTCCTCCGAGAAGTGGGCAAGCCCAAGGCTGAGAGTCGTCGCCGCGTCTTGAAGGAATCGGCCATGAAGTCGACGACTAACGGCGCCTTCTCCAGATAACGCCATACTTCTACGAGGTTGCTGGGAATCACTTCTTTGGGCGATATCTCCTGAAGATATGCTCGAATGCAAGTCGTGGACAACGCGGCCGAGTCGACCAGAGTGGTCACACATCGCCGCATCGTGATGACCGCGCCCTCCGAAGCTTTCAATAATCCGACTGTGGACTAAGTCGGCGATGAGTACAACAACGATTCCACAATGCAGCTATTACAGCGGAGGAAAAGGAAGAAAAGCTACCAATAAGCGACGGCAGAGGCCCGTGATGAAGCTTTGAAGCGAGGAGAAGTCGATGCGCAACCCAACAATGAGTGCGTCCGACACCTTCCGTTCTTCAAGCGGCAAGGATACAGCTTTTGCTCGTCCTCCGCCGAGCTCGCTCATTCGCTTCCTTGAGCTCGCCCAGTCGACAATCCATCTCGGCCGCACTCAGCGAAGTTTGAGCATTGTCAGTCACCCACGACAAGGCCCGACGGACTTCCTCACGCCGCAACGGCTCGCAACCCCTTGTTTGTCTCCTGGATGGCAACAAGTTCTTTCTCCATGCGACACTTTGTCGCAAGCCGGTCGGCCGACTCGTGCTGCAGGCCCTGCGCACAAATTAAACCGTCAACAACATCAAAAATCCTAAGTGCCCACCCGCCGAAATTCAACGACTAGGCACTCGGGGACTAGAGGTCAAAAAATCCTAAGTTCCCACCCGCTGAAATTCAGCGACTAGGCACTCGGGGACTGGACGCTACAAAAATACTAAAAGAATACGACTACTGAAATTCAGTGGCCCGATCCTCGGGGACTGGACATACCTGGATGGCTGCGCCCAGCATGCCGTGGAGCTGTAGCGCGTCCACAGACGCAAGCAGAGATGGAGTGTGTCCGTGACGCTGCTCGACCTCCGTCTCGGCGACCCCAGGCGTCTGGCTCATCGGCGATGTGCCACTCGCTGTGGCCGCTTTGGCCATGAAGAGGGGGAAGGATGCAGCGGATGCCCCAGCGCCACTAGGAGCCGGCTCGGCCACTCCGGGCGAGGAAACATTCTCCTTGGTCTTCGAGGCCACCTCCGCCGCAGTCGGAGGATCGCTTGGAGAAACTATTGTGTCGTCAGAGACCGTGACGACATCGTCGCCGCTTCTTAAGCGCGCCGTGCGGAGCAGCGATTGCCGCCTTTCCTCTTCCGCGAGGGGTCCTCCTTGGCGATGACTGGCGGAAGCTTGGCCATGGAAGGATGGCTGATCTTTTTAACTCCAGTCCTGTGAAACAACGATATGAGCAAAATTGTCCGATTACAACGGAAGGCAAGCAGATGAACAAGACTTACTTGGCGACTGGTATGAACCGCAGACCCGTGCGGATGCTGGCCGGCTTCTCCATATCGGGACCCAACTTCCGACTGAGGCCCATCTCAAACACATCGTGTGCCCAAGACACAAAGGGCCTCTTCAAAGATGAGGCCGCGGCAGGAGCCTCCGTGATGACATCTGCGGGAGCTTTCCTAGGAGGCGAAGCTGCTGCGGCTGGAATAGCCCCCAACCCAGAGACCGGGGCGAATGGGGGTGGAAGCGATGCCAGAGGTACCTCATCCAGGGGAGCGGCATCATCCGGTGCTACTGTCGTACGCGCCGCTTCACCCTTAGCCGAGTTGGTGGCGTCAGAACTAGTCTCAGAACGGGGCGGAGACGCCTGCTTTGCCGGCTTCGTCTTCCTCCTTGGCGGAGCTTTCACCTCCTTCTTATTCTTCTTCTTCGATGGCGTGGCCTCATGACGCGAGGTGTGCTCGGGGAGCTCGTCGTCATCGTCATCGTGAGGTTCGAGGCTCCTACTCGCCTCGAGCTCGCGCTGATGCTGCCCGCGAGTTTTGCGAACCATCGGGGCGGCGTCTTCCACGGGCTCGTCTTCGTCATCATCATCGTCATCACCCGTGTCGCTCCCGACGTCGCCTTTGGCGGGTGGCGACTCGCTCCTGTCCTGGACGGACGAGCTCGAGTTCTCGTCGTCTGCCGGTGGGAGCCATCCTTACACCACTTGGAACAACTACAATAAAAATGAAACAACGTCAGCATAACTGCGACTGCATCATCTGCGACTGCGAGTGGTGACGAAGATGGCGACTTAACTTCGGAGTTGGGCGCCTTGCGGTATAGGGGGCGACCCGGCCTGGCCCGTGCACGCCCGCCGGTGATCTTCTTCAGGGCCAGGATGTAGTCTTCGAGTTTCCACTCGACGAGGCAGGATTTCGTCGGGTCGTCCCTACCCGTGTACCCGTACATATAATGATCGCGGCGAGCCAAAGGCACGAGCCGCCGCCCGAGCCAGCAGTTGTAAAGGTTGATGGTTTGGAGGCCCTTCTTCTTCAGACTGCGGATGGTTTGCAACATTTCGTCGACAACCATCCGCTGATCCAGCGGGAGCTTGCCGATCTGGAGCCGACGTGGTTCGGGCCGGTCGGCGGAGTACCTTGGAAGCGCCACCTCGCCGTATGGAGTCGACTCGGTGACGTAGAACAAGGATTTCTTCCATTCGTTTGCCGCCTTGGCGGGCAGCATCAGGTCGGAGAACGACGCCTTCGACTTCAGCTGGAACGTCAGGCCACCCGCAGCCAGCATCAGGCCGCCTGATTCTTCGTGGCTGATCCTTCCATGGAACAGATCTTGCCACAGGGGGAAGTAGGTCCTGCAGCCTAGATAGAATTCGCAGAACGCCACGAAAATGGCGAGCTGCTCGATGCTATGCAGGCCGAGGTCCGACGGCTGGATCCCGTAGTAAGCGGTAAACACCAAGAAGAGAGAAGAAACCCAGCCCATGCTCCGTGGTGGTGAAGCACGAACTCTCTCGCGGGTCCGGAGTCACTTCTTCAGCCGCGGGGATGCGCCATCTGCCGGCGCGCAGGATCCCGGCCTCCTCGAAGGACGCTAGTAGTGCCCTGGTGCACTTGGATCTGCCCCATGGTCTGGTGGAGGGGGCCATTGGTTGGAAGATTCGTGGAAGTCGGGGCTCTCTGGATCGGTTGGATCGCGGTGCGGAGTGGAAACAAAGATGGGTGAGATCGAAGGAAAGATGAAGGAGTATTTCCCCGCTCTCCTGTCATTCTCCTTATATAGCGGTTGTTACCCGCCAATTTCGGGAGCCGTTACTACGCGGTGATTACGCCAAAAGTTACAGTTGGATTACCCCAACGGCTAGTTTTGACCCCACTTGACGGTCCAACTTCATCCACTCGACTCGTCGCTCCGGGCGACTTGATGATTCGCCGACCCGATAACTACAACAGTGACTGAATATTCGCCAACCCGTTCGCCGAGCTGTGACCCGATCGGTCGCCGTTAGCGCGACTAGAATAACTAGTTTTTCCTTTATTCAGGAGTCCGCCGCTGATTCGACTGGGCGTCCGCATTGGACCCGTATACACCGACTGCCAGCGACCACCTGCGACCAATCAACGACGGCCTCGGGGACTACTTATGGGGATATGCCTACCGGGGTATACCCAGCAGGACGTTCCGATCGCCTGTGGTGCTGCGAGTGGGCCCGTGAATGATCGGATCAAGACCTGGCGTGGACTCAGGCGACTAGAAGCTGAAGGCCCAGAAGCGTAGATAGGCCCAGTCGGATTAGGTTAAACGATTGCTGAAACCTTAACTGATTAGGTTAAGATCTGTAAACCCTAGGGGGTGAGTCTATATAAACCTCCCTAGAGGGCGCGTAGAGGATACGTCCCATCATACACCCAAGCGACTCGCTGCCTAGCCGCCGAGCTCGCCTCGTTGTACTCTCACCATAATACAATCTAGAAGGAGTAGGTCTTTACCCTCCGGGGGGCCGAACCAGGGTAAATCCTTGTGTCTCCGCCCTCATCTCGCACCGCAGATGGCTGGACGCCCTTGCCCCATGTTCTACTACTCGCTGCTGATTGCAGCATCTGCCGTGGTCATTCCCACGACAGGGAGACAGTGATTTGTTAAGGTCTCACGCTCTAAGGATAATGAGACTTCGTTTCTGAATATTGCAACGATGAACTTCGTGACTTGATCGTGTCACAATCTTTGAGGAGTGTCCATCACATCATTCACCAATGATATGGCCTCATTGTCAACCAGCGCTATCACTTCATGATCAGGAACATTGATCATCTTGTTTCCCAACGAACTAGTAAGAGAGGTTACTAGGGACTTATGTTTTATATCACACATGTATTAATGTTTCCACTTGATACAGTTATAGCACAACATGAAACTATTATGAAATTATTGGGATATGACAATAAGAAACCTTTTATTATTTTCCTCTAGGGCATATTCCCTTCAGTCTCCCACTTGCACTAGAGTACAAATGATCTAGCTTGCATTTACTAATCATAAACAATATCCCCATATGCGTTTTTTGATCATGCTGCTCATGAGACACGTCATGTCCCTGTTCTGTTTTACCAGATCAGTATTTCTTTTGCAAATCATTAATGTCCTCCTAATTTTGACATTCCCTTAATTATATCATAATAGGTTGAAGTATTCATTTTGGCATGTGAGACTTTGTTTCGATTGTTTACAATGACGGTTGTTGAGTCAATTTAACCTTCACTATTGTCATGTAAACTCCGGAAACACACTTCGAGAAGTCAAACTTCTTTAGACAAAATACACTTTTATCTTTATGTCGATCCTAGTGCATAACATGCAACTATGTGCCTAGCTTCACTTCTTGCCTTTCAAGAATGAACTTTAACTCTGGTTCAGTGATTAACTATGGAATCACTTCAAGACATGTTCTTTCAACTAGATCCTTTTGGGTCATATTATGTCGAGTATACAATATGGTTCCATGGAAGTACCTATGATTGAGGCATAGGAGGTGCAACATATTTCTTTCTTTCTTTTAACCATAGTTATATTACTGAGTCTTACTCATTGCTTCATACAAGTAAGAACTATCTCTTAACTTTGTTCATACTGAATCTTACCTAGGACATTCTGAACATCTTTAGAATCAAGTCCAGGAAGCATTCAACAATAATGTTTATTAAACTTACCAATTCTATCTTGATAGATTCCATTGTTTAATAACTTCTTCAACTTCATCCATATTTACTAACTTAAATATTATTAATACCAATCACATCATTCATATATGTCATCCACACACTTCAAATTATGACACTCTCCCACTCAAATATGTCATCCATATATGAGATCCAGGGACTAGCTCCCACTCAAAATGGCATCCATATGAGATCCAGGGATTTCACTTAGCTCCCACTCAAAATATGTCTCATACATATTGAGTCTTAGCCAAGCCATCAAGCTTCCACTCAAAATATGTCTCCTACATATTCAGGTTTAAGATGAGCTAATATGCTCCCACTCAAGTGAAAATCTTCTCAACAATCTTGGACATTCAAAAATTCTTTGATCATCATCAAATTGAGAATTCCAGTTGCGATTTCCCAATATCCATATATTGCTAGTGTAAATCTAATAGACTCGAGCATCTCTACATTTGTAGTCAACTCTTTGAGTTTGTCCAAACTTCCTTTGTGAAAAATCAAGCTTTATGTCTTTCCATTCATTTCTTACTCATGACTTTGCAATCATTTAGAAATATTAAGTAAATTTCTTTACTTAATAAGTTCAAGTAACACATTACTTTTCAATCTTGAATGTAACTTAATACAGGATTTTATGACTCCTAGTCATTTCTCGCATTTAGGTCCATCACGCTTCTTTGTATTTCGTAGGTTCATATAACATGTCAAGTGAATCAAGATAATTCCGCTTACTTGCAAAATATATTCTTGAATCCTTCTTTCTTTTGTAAAAGTATTCGCTAAAACTTTATGATCATTATCATTACTTTCTCCACTATTTGCAGAGTTCGGTTTCATGAAACAAATTTCGCTGCGCTACTCAACAGTCAGGAGGTAAAGTCAAATACCTTGTTTTGACCTTTTACTTTCTTCCACATGCATCTTCATCAAGACACATATACTTAGGACAACAACAGGTTTGCCCTCTATGGAACATGTATTCATAGTTTCCTAAGAATACACTACAAATACTTGTTTATTTGCCACAATTTTGAATTATTGAAATCTTCAGAAACTCGAACATGCCACAATTCTTATGGTGTTGTTTCCACGAATCCTTAGATGTTCCTTTGTATTTCAAATGGGCGTTTTCTTATTTCAATCTTTAACTCTAAATGATAACCATGACCCTAATAAGAGATAATATTAGACCATATGTATCTAATACAAAATGATTATGATATCTAAACATATCAACACCTTGAATTTGTCCAATTATCATAATTTGTGAAACATATTTCACAAGTCCCTCTATGCCAAACTTTAACTTAAATACTTTAGTCATATCGATCAAATCAAAGAGACTCTGTATTCCTATTAATTCCATATCCCACTTTATTTTTGAACTCATTTGAACAATTCAAATCCCTTCAAAGCTTTTGTTTCATTTAAGTAAATACACCTATTCACTTAAGTCCACAATGAAATAATTATTTCCACTATTTGTTGAAAATGCGATACATCACTATGTATAAATTTTAACATTTCGTCGCATATCATCGTTCTACCGAAATGCGGAGTATTAGTCATATTGCCAAACGAGGCATGGTTTTGCAAAGTCACTAGATCAAATATCTAAGACCCTGATTTTCATCTAAGTGAAAAACATGCAATAACCATCATGACTTTAATAATAGTGTCATTTCATTATTAACCTTTGGATATCTTTTAGCATTCTAATACTTTATAAATGTTTAACTTATTATCATTAACATAGTGATGAGAATAAATTATTTATAATCATAATGTGACCATAAAGGTTTTACTCATAAGAACAATACAACTGGATTGTAACTTATTCATATGAATAATCGTCTCGCCAAAAGAAAGACACACAAACAAGAATCACAAATTTTATTCAAGTCCATTAATCCAAATGATAAACTTTGAGGGAAGGAGTGATGTCATACAACAACTAGTTTGCTTGCCTTCATCAAGCCACATTGCCTCAATTCGAGCAATTCTCAAGCAGACCATCCTGCTTTTCACAAAACGGAACAAGTATCCAATACTTTGTAAACTGCAACGAGCTTTTACAAGAATTACATTTATAACTTTGTATATTTGACATATACCCTTTTTCATCCATGACCTACATTACAATCAAGCCCTTCTGAGAGTTCTCAACTCTGATGCAAGATTTCTATGTGATTCACCAAAGCAATGCTTTGGCGTCCACCATGGAGGAAAACTCATCCAATGGCTCATACTCTATGTGCATGATCTTGCAGAATGCAAAATTGTAGTCCAACTCTCCATCAAATTGAGAATGGTCCCTTTTGAATGATTTATGGAGAAAACACAATCTTTCTGGAGTCATCAGATTATCTCCTAATGGTTGTTGTATCAAGAAGAGAATACCAACTTATTACGAGGATATCCCTTGGGCGTGGGTATTAATCTATGAAAACAGACCCTTTTGCTAATTTCCAAATCAAGCATGAAATTTCTCATGGTTGCAAAGGACCCTAATGAGATAGGCTATGATCTACTAAGATATTTGCAAAAAGACATCTATACTTAGTTCATAATAATGAGTTCAATTCATAATTGAGCTCCCACTAAAATAGTCATCCCCTGGACGATTTTAGCGATCACATGATCCCAATTCACTATGCAACCCACGATTTCAACCAGCAACATAGATTCAAAGGTAGACATTCTCCAATGCCAATCACATCTCCATGTGACTCATGCTCGATCTTTCGATCTATTGTGTTCCGAGTCCCATGTCTGACATGATAGGCTTGCCAATTCAAACTTGTGTGTATTGCAGTACAACCATTGCACCCACTGTATGCGAACGTAGGTATGTATAACACCCAATTAACACGGCCTGCCTCATATCGAAGAACTTTCTTGGTGCTGCACACACAAGGGAAACACTATCCTTGGAATTTTGAGGTCATGTCTGCACATGCTAGGCTCGCCAATTTAATATTGGATTTAATAGGGATCATCTTATATATGCTACCGTTGAGTATATAATACTAGCACACAATAAGATGCAAAGCAGGTATCAACATCATACGTATATTTGTGATATGATATGGTCCTCCTTGCGGCTTGAACTTCATTGAGCGCTCCGGCATGATCTCCATCGTGCCACCGGTTTTGACGCCAAGTCCACAATGCCATCAATAGGTCATCCATCGGAACGATGACTATTACTACAACTTATTAACATAAAAGTACACTAATTTACCTTTGTAATGACCATGAACATATCAAAACACATTCCCCTGCTGCAACATAAAGTTATACGCCTCTACTTTATCTATTACAAGTTTTACGTGGTTATTAGAGCTTTTGTAATAGAACCATTTCTAATATACGAACTTTCTAGCCACAACATGGATCCATACAGTTGTCTCTACTACATCCCTTTCGAGGCCCTCCGTTGTAAATGCTATATCAACTATTGTAAGAGAGACATACACCCGCCACCCACTTGTACAGAACAAGCTATATGTTGAGTGTGGAACCAGTCTCTCGTAAGCTTACGTGTAAGGTCAGTCCGGGCCGCTTCATCAAACAATCCCGCGATATAAGCAAGTACACGTGGGAGGGTAATAACTATAGCATCAATGCCCGCACAACACCGTGTGTGTACTGTCCGTACAACACTACTAATCATAGATCGGCTTTGATACCACTCTAGGGGTTCCGGGCAGAAAATCAAATATTTTACTATAACGGATCGCCCCGATACCCAAGATCTATCTACTAGTAATGCAGTAACGGCTGAAGGTTTCAGATACATACCCTTGTAGTCCGAAAGCAGTTAACGTTCCAAGAGGAACGTGGTTGATATAGTCGTGCTCGTAGCCGACCTCAAGGTCGGGAAGCTCCTCGCAGGTGACCCCTTACTCCATCACCATGCAGCAGTCTGGCTTATGACATCACATTGCCTCACGTGTTGCACCTTGTGGCTTTGTACACATACGGTGTACGACGACAAACATCCGTATCCCGGATCACGCCAGAAGCGCGGAAGCAGATCTCCGACTATGGAATCCTTGCAGCACAACGACGTGTTGCGGATGCGTCGTCTCTTGCGTGAATGTCACATCCCAAGATTTTCTAAATCTTGTAATGTGAAAAATAAAGGAATAAAATAAATTTTTGTTTGATTTTCAGAGCCAAAAGAAACTTTTTGAATTCAATTGGAGCTTCAAACCCATTTGAATTAAAAATCCTAAAAGGATTTAAAAAGATAAACATTTTAAATAAAGGAAAACAAAATATTTTGGAAATACTATTTTAGATCTTCTAAATAAGAGGATTTGGCTTTCAAAAGAAAAAGTGGATTTATAAATAAAGAATATTTTATATAGCCAAATTAAACCTTGACCAATATTTTGAAATAAATGTTTTGTTTTGAATAAAAATAGCAAAGGTTTTATTTAAATAAAATAATAAGGAATTAATATTCAAATTTTATTTAAATAAAAGGTTTTACCATTTTAATTGAAACATCAAAACTTATTAAATTATTTAAAATAAGTTTTCCAAATGTTTGATATTCACAAATAAAACCTACTAAAGTGTTTTGGCTTTATTTTAGGTTTCAAAATAAATATCTCAATAAAACAAATCCTATTTGATTTAATAATGAAAGTCTATTATATTTAATTAATAATGGACTCTAAAATAAAATGTTATTTTGTTTTAAAACAAGTTTCCAAGTATTCTTTATTAAACCTACTGATTTGATTTTGAAAATGTTTGAATTTTAAATGGAGATTTTATTAAATAAATCAAACCCTATTTGATTAAATAACTAAAGGGCTATTTTATTTAATTATTAAATAGATCCTAAAAATGAATAAAATATTATTTTATTTTTGGGATTTGGTTTATGTTGAAAAACAGAACCAAAAACTCATTATAAGTTTGAATTGTTTGAATAGTTTGAGTGAATGAATAATTGATTCAAATTCAAAATAGAAAAATAGAAATAGAAAAGGGAAAAGAATTCAGAAGAAAAAAAAATATATGAAATGGATCTGGCCCAACTGCCCCAGCCAAATGCCCACTGTAGCCCACCTCCTCTTATTTCCCGAACTGCTTTTTCACTCACCTCGACCCGCTAAGTAGCCGACGGGTGGACCTCCTCACACTTCCTTTCCTCTCACCGGAGGACCCCACTCTCCTGCTCGTCTCCTCCCCGCACGACCCGTTCCTCCTCGCTCGCCGTTGATTCTCGGCTTAATTCGACTTAACGCGTTTATTCCTCGCGGTGATCAAGCACCTTAAACGCCAAAGACGTCCTCTTCCGCTTCTGACACCCTCTCTACACGCCTCGTGCCGCCTCAATTTCTCCCAACACCTCTGTTCGACGAGGTCCGAGCCGATTACGGCGACTCGACACCACCTCCTGCCTCCCGAGCACACGAGCACGCTCACCGCATCCTCGCGATCTTGCCGTGCCATTCATTCATCCATGGAACCCTACAACCTCGACAACGACAAACTCCAGCACCGCTGCCGTCCGTTCTTCTCCAACGTCGTTTCCCGGTAAACCAAACCGCTCCTTCTCTTCTCTTTCACGCCGCATCACCGCAATGACTTTGCGCGTAACGCACCTCTACCTTGCTTCGACGCACTACGCCTCGCCCTCGACCACGGTCACAGCGCGGCCGGCCAGGAACTCCGTGAGCAATCCACCGCTCCCGTCGCGCCTCGACGAGATCTTACACGTTGAGCTTCCCAGGCGTCTGAGCACGGTGAGCCACCCTCCTCCCCTAGCTCCTGTCACACGGAACCATCGCCAGCGAGCAGCGTCGCCATCGCCGCCCGCGCCATTCTTGGTCAAGCGGCTGTGTGTCGTTGGATTATCATCCAGTGGCTGAGATTAGATTAGGTCAAAGAGGTATGCGTTGATCAGAGCCGCACATATCCCTTTTAATCCAACGGTTTGCATCTATGCGATCCGCACGAAGCGGTACCGGCCAATCACGGCTCGACGTGTGTCCCTGTTCTGATTAAAAACAGAATTATAAACCAGATTTAAAAGCCATTTTCAAACCTCTGTAACTTTCAAACCACACGTCCAAAAATTACAAATTTGGTATCAATGGATTCAGGAGAACAAGCCCTAGCCAACTGTGGAATTAGTTTAACCAATAGTATCTGTTAGTTTGCTTGATTTTGCAGATTCTTTTGTGAGCTTGTTTAGAGTATAAAAATTGTTTAAAATTGAATTTAGTGGTAAAACTTTTGCAAAATGGATTGTTGTGACCTTACTGACCCTAGGAACCAACCCTTGGTGTTAAAAATGATTTTGGTAAGATTTAGGTTGGATTACTTGACTTAGCCATTTTCTAGCCAAATAAAAAGAATGGTTTTTGTTATGAAAATGTTTATGGAAAGAAAACTTTAAGAAAATGGTTTGATCAAACCCACTGACCCCAAAACACCAAGTCCTAAGAGTTAGAAACTTTTGGTGAAGATTTAAAGGTTTTAGACTTGATAAAACTAAAATTCCACCACATAAAATAATGAATGGATTTAAAATGGTTTTGGACAAACCCTCTTGCTAATGACTTTGCCACTTTGGTAAATGACCAATTTGGATCTTACAAAGTTTAGAAACCCAATAGAGACCCTCTTTACAAAATAACACTATCTTGTGCATGCTCCCATGCATGACTTAGATCCCATTGTTTTGTGTGTGTTAAATTGTTTGATTGATTTATTGGTTTGGAATGCTAGTTGATTTTGTGTCTACTTGATTGACTTGTAGTGAAGTTAGAAAGTGTGAGACTAGCAAGATCAAGGAGTGAACCACCATTCCCTACCAAAAAGGCAAGTGATGCTTCATACTTTTTGTCCCATTATTTTCTCTATGCATTAGTGAATTTTTTGCTAAGTAAAACTTGCATGGATTTTGCTAAGTATGAACCTTACTATAGGAAAACCTAGTAGATGAATCCTTAGTAGGATTTCCTAAGTTAAAGTTTACTATTACTACCAAGCTTAGCCTAGCTAATAGAAAACATGGGTGGAATATATATTCACACTATGGAAAAATATTCTAAGTCTGAGGACTTGTGATTTTGTCTAATAAAACAACTAAGTTAATGAATCACCTGGGTGGAATGGGATAGCTTGGTGGTGATTGGTTGAGTGGTTCACAAGGCCATGGACTTGGATTGTGCATCTCACTTGTGGTATGCCACCCAGGAACAAAGAGATTTGAGATGTCAAATGTTGAGAAGCTTCAAGTGCAACCACTTGGCAATATGGGCTCTGCCATGATCATGTAGGTTGCAAGAACTTAGCCATATGGAAAGTGGGTGGTAGTGTTTGATAGGTTGGAACGCGTCCATTTTGGTCTAAGGGAAGGCTTCTGAAAGATCTTGTCTTGGGAAACCAAGTCTTGTGGGGAAAGTGCACCACCTCTGCAGAGTGTAAAATCTAAGTACTTAGCCATGTCCCTGGTAAAGGACAATTTGAGCATCAAGACATGGAAGCAATCAAGAATCTCATCATTCAAATTTCTAAGATAAAACTTGTGGTTTGAACAAGGGTTGTTTGAAATCTTCAATCTTTGATTGAGAGATGCCTTGTAAAGGATCTTCAATCTTTGATTGAGAAAAATGATTTTATCAAAGCAAAAACTTAGTATTTTCAAATGTTAAGGAAAAATCTATTTTGAGCAATGCAAGCCTCAACTCCACTTAGCCAAATGCATATAGATGATAGACTCCACTATACTACCATAGTATCACTTGCCAATACAATTCAAATGTATTGACCCTTTGTGGTTGTAACTTGTATGTTGCAGGTTTGATTGTTTTAGTGAAGATTGATTGATTAGGATTACAAAGTCTACAATCAACATCTGCCTGTGGAACTTTGAAGATGAAGGACCCCATGATTATAGTTATTCCGCTGCAATGTAATGTAATAGCCAAATGAGCTATGTTTGATGTAATAAACTTATGTTATTCCTGGTTATAAAGTTATATTATGACCTTTGTTTCTTGATATTACATCTTAACTGTGGATGCTAGCTATTGATCCAGGGACTAGCATTGTAAAACACAGGAGGAATCTACCTTATTAGGTTGAGACCCCTACAGATGGTATCAGAGCATTGTGTTGCCTGTAGGATTTGTAAACCTAGGATTGGACAAAAACCCTTAGAAAAATAGGAGTTGTTTTGTTCCAAAAACTTATTTACAAAAACTTGTAAGCTCTTTCCTCAACCATTTTGGTTTCAACTCTACTTCTCTTCTACTTCAACTTGATGGAAAAACCTACCCATGACCAAAGACTACACTGTGTGCAAAGGACTCCTTCAACTTCATCAACTCTAATGACTTCAACATCTTCAGCATGTTCACCAAGGACTCCCAACTTGGATATCACTAAGGACTACAAGATAGACAAGGAAAACTTGCTCAAGAATTAGAGACTGGGGGAATGCAAAAGTTAGAAGGAGCCTACACCATTTGAAGAATGACAACCAAGAGTTTTTCTCAAGGAAACCATGATCTCAAGTAAGAAGAATCATGAAGGAAGGAAAGATCACAAGTGAACCATATAGATGGACCACCATATTTTAGTTAAAACAAAACCACCAACTTATGTGGTGTAACAAAAATATTTTGTTGCCTAAAAATGTGCTTGAACTTTGTTTGAGTGAAAAGTTGTTTGTGAATGCTTGCACATTGTTTGTGTGAATTGTGATGTGTGTGATTAGAATTGATTCCTTAGAAATATCTTGCCTATTCTAATCTCCCTTCAACCCAAACAGATGACTACTCCAAGAATCTCCAACATCAAGGTTGATAATACCAACAACAACCAAAAGGACAACATGAGAGAACTTATAGCAACCCAAAACCAGTTGAGCCAAGAGACAACTCAGCTTTTAGCCAACAACAATGGACTAGACCCAGCCATACAAAGGATTTTGAAACTTCAATCCCAATTGTTGCAAGGATTAGTTACTCAAATGATCAACATGAGAGAAAACTTTTCCCAAGGAGCTAATGACAACAAGGATGACAAAGAAGCTAATCTAGAAGGAACCCAAGCTAGCAATATTTTTAGATACAAGGATCTTGCATCCAAGGAGCATGAAGATCAATGCCCCAAGAAGAGAGAAAGATCTCCCACCTATGAAGAACATGAACTAAAAGAACTCCTAGCTTTGGAGAGACCCAAGAAGAAGAAGAAATTCCCCAACACTAGCAAGAAGGATATTACACAAGTGAAATGTTTCAAATGCAAAGAGATGGGACACTATGCCAATGAGTGCCCAGAAAAGAAGAAGAACCAAGGAAACAAACAAGAGACAATAATACCAAAGAAAAAGAAAGATATTAGCCGAGTGATGTGCAAACACTGCAAAGAGTTAGGACATTATGCAAACTACTGTCCAGAAAAGATGAAGCATAAGATAAACCAGCCTATCAGGGATCTCAACCTTGTCACATGTTTCAAATGCAAGGAACTAGGCCACTATGCAAGCAATTGTCCATAAAAGATGAAGAATAAGTTAAACAAGTCTATGAAGGATCTCAACCTTGGCCCATGAGTCAAGCATGGAAACAAAGGACTCAATGCAAATGTTTGCTTAGAGAAATTTCCCCAGGATCCCAAGAAGGCCAATATGTAATTTTTTGTTTGAAAAATTTTAAGGGTGGTAGTACCCTAGTTGTTTTGAACTTGCTTGTAACCCTAGCCTCCCCAAATCTCGGGACGAGATTTATTTTAAGGGTGGTAGCCTGTCACATCCCAAGATTTTCCAAATCTTGTAATGTGAAAATAAAGGAATAAAATAAAATTTTGTTTGATTTTCAGAGCCAGAAGAAACTTTTTGAATTCAATTGGAGATTCAAACCCATTTGAATTAAATAAAAATTCTAAAAGGATTTAAAAAGATAAACATTTTAAATAAAGGAAAACAAAATATTTTGGAAATACTATTTTAGATCTTCTAAATAAGAGGATTTGGCTTTCAAAAGAAAAAGTGGATTTATAAATAAAGAATATTTTATATAACCAAATTAAACCTTGACAAATATTTTGAAATAAATGTTTTGTTTTGAATAAAAATAGCAAAGGTTTTATTTAAATAAAATAATAAGGAATTAATATTCAAATTTTATTTAAATAAAAGGTTTTACCATTTTAATTGAAACATCAAAACTTATTAAATTATTTAAAATAAGTTTTCCAAATGTTTGATATTCACAAATAAAACCTACTAAAGTGTTTTGGCTTTATTTTAGGTTTCAAAATAAATATCTCAATAAAACAAATCCTATTTGATTTAATAATGAAAGTCTATTATATTTAATTAATAATGGACTCTAAAATAAAATGTTATTTTGTTTTAAAACAAGTTTCCAAGTATTCTTTATTAAACCTACTGATTTGATTTTGAAAATGTTTGAATTTTAAATGGAGATTTTATTAAATAAATCAAACCCTATTTGATTAAATAACTAAAGGGCTATTTTATTTAATTATTAAATAGATCCTAAAAATGAATAAAATATTATTTTATTTTTGGGATTTGGTTTATGTTGAAAAACAGAACCAAAAACTCATTATAAGTTTGAATTGTTTGAATAGTTTGAGTGAATGAATAATTGATTCAAATTCAAAACAGAAAAATAGAAATAGAAAAGGAAAAGAATTCAGAAGAAAAAAATATATGAAATGGATCTGGCCCAACTGCCCCAGCCCAACAGCCCACTCGCAGCCACCTCCTCTTATTTCCCGAACCGTTTTTCTCACTCAGTCTCGCACAGCGGTGATGGGTGGACCTCCTCACACTTCCTTTCCCATCACTGCAGGGACCCCCCTCTCCTGTTAACGTCCTCCCGCATGACCCATTCCTCCTCGTTCTGCCGTTGATTCTCCCGCTTAATTCGACTTAACGTCGCGTTTATTCCTCGCGGTGATCAAGCACCTTTAAACGCCAGCACGTCCTCTTCCGTTTCCCCCAGACACCCCTCCTCTACACGCCTCCAGGCCGCCTCAATTTCTCCCCGAACACCCTCTGTTCCGACGAGGTCCAGAGCCAATTACGGCGACTCGACACCACCTCCTGCCTCCCCGAGCACACGAGCATGCTCACCGCATCCTGGCGCATCTTGTCGTGCCATTCATTCATCCGCGGGAACCCTGCAACCTCGACAACGACAAACTCCAGCACCGCCGTCGTCTGGTTCTTCTCCGACGTCGTTTCCCCGGTAAACCAAACCACTCCTTCTCTTCTCTTTCACGCTCGCATCACCGCAATGACTTTGCGCGTCTAACGCACCCTCTACCTTGCTTCAGCACGCACTACAGCCTCGCCCTCGACCACGGTCACGCGCAACCGACGCCAGCAGGAACTCCGGCGAGCAATCCACCTCGCTCCCGTGCGCCCCTCGACGAGATACTGACACGTTGAGCTTCCCCAGGAGTCTACGAGCACGGTGAGCCACCCCACTCCTCCCCTAGCTCCCTGTATCACCGGAACCATCGCGAGCAGAGCCGCGCCGCCAGTCGCCGCCAAGCGCCGCGATTCTTTGGTCAAGCGGTACGTGTCGTTGGATTATCATCCAAAGGTCGAGATTAGATTAGGTCAAGAGGTATGCGTTGATCGAGCCGCATATCCCTTTTAATCCAACGGTTTGCAGCTATGCGATCCGCACGAAGCGGTACCGCCAATCACGGCTCGACGTGTCCTCGCTACGATTAAAAATAATTATAAACCAGATTTAAAAGCCATTTTCAAACCTCTGTAACTTTCAAACCACACGTCCAAAAATTACAAATTTGGTATCAATGGATTCAGGAGAACAAGCCCTAGCCAACTGTGGAATTAGTTTAACCAATAGTATCTGTTAGTTTGCTTGATTTTGCAGATTCTTTTGTGAGCTTGTTTAGAGTATAAAAATTGTTTAAAATTGAATTTAGGGGTAAAACTTTTGCAAAATGGATTGTTGTGACCTTACTGACCCTAGGAACCAACCCTTGGTGTTAAAAATGATTTTGGTAAGATTTAGGTTGGATTACTTGACTTAGCCATTTTCTAGCCAAATAAAAAGAATGGTTTTTGTTATGAAAATGTTTATGGAAAGAAAACTTTAAGAAAATGGTTTGATCAAACCCACTGACCCCAAAACACCAAGTCCTAAGAGTTAGAAACTTTTGGTGAAGATTTAAAGGTTTTAGACTTGATAAAACTAAAATTCCACCACATAAAATAATGAATGGATTTAAAAATGGTTTTTGGACAAAACCCTCTTGCTAATGACTTTGCCACTTTGGTAAATGACCAATTTGGATCTTACAAAGTTTAGAAACCCAATAGAGACCCTCTTTACAAAATAACACTATCTTGTGCATGCTCCCATGCATGACTTAGATCTCATAGTTTTGTGTGTGTTAAATTGTTTGATTGATTTATTGGTTTGGAATGCTAGTTGATTTTGTGTCTACTTGATTGACTTGTAGTGAAGTTAGAAAGTGTGAGACTAGCAAGATCAAGGAGTGAACCACCATTCCCTACCAAAAAGGCAAGTGATGCTTCATACTTTTTGTCCCATTATTTTCTCTATGCATTAGTGAATTTTTGCTAAGTAAAACTTGCATGGATTTTGCTAAGTATGAACCTTACTATAGGAAAACCTAGTAGATGAATCCTTAGTAGGATTTCCTAAGTTAAAGTTTCCTATTACTACCAAGCTTAGCCTAGCTAATAGAAAACATGGGTGGAATATATATTCACACTATGGAAAAATATTCTAAGTCTGAGGACTTGTGATTTTGTTTAATAAAACAACTAAGTTAATGAATCACCTGGGTGGAATGGGATAGCTTGGTGGTGATTGGTTGAGCGGTTCACAAGGCCATGGACTTGGATTGTGCATCTCACTTGTGGTATGCCACCCAGGAACAAAGAGATTTGAGATGTCAAATGTTGAGAAGCTTCAAGTGCAACCAGTTGGCAATATGGGCTCTGCCATGATCATATAGGTTGCAAGAACTTAGCCATATGGACAGTGGGTGGTAGTGTTTGATAGGTTGGAACGCGTCCATTTTGGTCTAAGGGAAGGCTTCTGAAAGATCTTGTCTTGGGAAACCAAGTCTTGTGGGGAAAGTGCACCACCTCTGCAGAGTGTAAAATCTAAGTACTTAGCCATGTCCCTGGTAAAGGACAATTTGAGCATCAAGACATGGAAGCAATCAAGAATCTCATCATTCAAATTTCTAAGATAAAACTTGTGGTTTGAACAAGGGTTGTTTGAAATCTTCAATCTTTGATTGAGAGATGCCTTGTAAAGGATCTTCAATCTTTGATTGAGAAAAATGATTTTATCAAAGCAAAAACTTAGTATTTTCAAATGTTAAGGAAAAATCTATTTTGAGCAATGCAAGTCTCAACTCCACTTAGCCAAATGCATATAGATGATAGACTCCACTATACTACCATAGTATCACTTGCCAATACAATTCAAATGTATTGACCCTTTGTGGCTGTAACTTGTATGTTGCAGGTTTGATTGTTTTAGTGAAGATTGATTGATTAGGATTACAAAGTCTACAACCAACATCTGCCTGTGGCACTTTGAAGATGAAGGACCCCATGATTATAGTTATTCCGCTGCAATGTAATGTAATAGCCAAATGAGCTATGTTTGATGTAATAAACTTATGTTATTCCTGGTTATAAAGTTATATTATGACCTTTGTTTCTTGATATTACATCTTAATTGTGGATGCTAGCTATTGATCCAGGGACTAGCATTGTAAAACACAGGAGGAATCTACCTTATTAGGTTGAGACCCCTACAGTGAACAACTCTGGGCCGTGCCAATGCATGGAGACAACTAGAGGGAGAGAGGTTGGAGAGGAGGCTCACAGGGGGAGGAGAGTTCCCAACTCATGGGATCAATTATTTTTCTCTCCTCGTCCTAGGAGGGCCTTTATATATGGGAAGGGGGAACCCTTACCCTTCCCCCACCAAGGAAACCCTAAGGCTGCCAAGGGGGGCAATGGGTGGTGACAAGGGGAGAAGGGGATGCCCTAGGATGCCCCAAACCCTAACCCTAGCCGACGGCCAAGGGGGCAGCCCTAGGCGCATGGGCCCCTCCCCTCTCTTGTTTTTCCCTCATGGGCCCTTTTCCCTAGGGAAGTTGGCCCATTAGTGGAATACCTTTTCAGATTAGATTTTAATATTAATTATATTAATTAATATGTAAATACATATTACCAAATCCGATTTACACGAAACACCTTTCGGTTCCCTTTCTATATCCTCCGAACAGCTTCGGAACATCCTGTAACAATTCCGGTCCTCTCACCGGAATTTTTCTGGTTTCCTTTCTTTCTCCGAACAACTTCGGATCTTTCTCCTCGGAACAATTTCGGCTTTCTCTTTCTCTACTATGATTCCAACTTACGAATAATCTCAAGCTCGTCGCACCCTTAAGTGTATCCCCTCACGGCTTGGGAATGCTACATACATGACCTAGACTCTCTTGCGTGAATGATCAACATCGGGACTGTGATGCCCATAATGATCCCTATGCATTCCAGATTTACGATGTTGTTTGAACCGTAAACATCGAGTCCATTCCCCTTTGTTTCTTCGATACTGCTTGTCCGAGATTCGATCGTTTAGGTATCTCCATACCTTGTTTAGTCTCGTTACCGACAAGTATTGTTTACATTTAGTGCGATATTACATCCCCGTGACATAGTCACATGTTGCAACATATATGGATGTAATCTCACCAAGTCATCGTAACTATATCTTACCCGTCACTAGGTGAACAAATCCCGCTCTTGGCATAATCTCTTCAACGTGTTCCTCCGGATGCCCAACGACACATTTATAATCACCATTTCACTGAGTGGCGTTTGATGCCATCAACGTAACCTTGGGAGACAGTGATTTGATATGCTCTCACGGTTTAAGGAGAAGGAGACTTCGTTTCTGACTATTGCAACGTTGAACTTCATGACTTGATTGTATCACAATCTTTGAGGAGTGTCCATCATATCATTCACCAATGATATGACCTCGTTGTCAACCAGCACTATCACTTCATGATCAGGAAACCTTGATCATCATGTTGCCTAACGAACTAGTAATAGAGGCTATTAGGGACTTATGTTTCATATCACACCTTTATCAATGTTTTCACTTGATACAGTTATAGCACAACATGAAACTATTATGAACTTATTGGGATATGACAGTAATAAACCTTTTATTATTTTTCTCTAGAGCATATTCTCTTTTATTTTTTTGTTTACTTTGGAAACCTTTATTAGTAGTACTTTATTATTACGAGGCGATCATGTGCCATAATATCCGATTGCCTCCCGATTGTGTCCATGATTCATCCAAGTCGTCATCGTTCTGGGCTGTCGCGGTCGCCCACGAGTTCAGTGGTCGCTATGCAGTTAGCAGACTGAAGCCGCTGCGCCCGCCTGCTTTTTTTTTCCAACTAAAAAAAGAAGAAGAAGAAGAAGAACATCAGAATGGAGCTTGCGTCGGGTCGGACAGATCGGAGAAGATCAATCGATGGATAAGACCAAGCAGGGGAGATATTTCCGCCGGGTGCGAGGTGACAAGGACGGACAGGGGATGAGAATCAGAGATACAGTAGCTTCTCTTCCAACTACTGCAACTACTAGTACTCCCTCCTCGGCTCACAAATACGACATCTCGGAAAACATGTGAAAAATGTACATTCAAAAGGCTATTCAACTCTATGTTTCTGGTTGCAAAATTCACATGAAAAGAGTGGTGTTGCAAATGGAAGTACTCATTAGAACTCACTCAGGAACACCATTATTTTCGAACATACTCCCTCTGTTTTAAAATATAAGATATTTTAGGTTTGTGAAGAAAATGAATCTAGATTTTTTTTGTGTGTAGATTCATTCCAAAGTCTAGACTTTTTGAGTGAACCTATATACTAAAACAAGTTTAGATTTATTTTCTTCACAAACCTAAAACATCTTATATTTTGAAATGGAGGGAGTAGGTAGTATATACACATGGGATCTGGGGTCTCCAAACTTAAATACACCAAGAAGAAAAAAGCTGAGCAGAATAACTTATTCAGGGGCACGAAAATAACCACCTGTGGCATCCGAACATTGATACATGACAGGTGTGGTCCCGAACTGAAACCCCATACCCCCAGCAAGAATTTCCAACCGCCAAATGGTTCATTCGCAGTTCAGGATCGAGAACCGTTTTAAGGGGAGCAGCTAGCAGAAAAGCCCAAACGCCATCTCCATCACCCAGCCCTTTGTGTGACGCCGCGCAAGCTCTTCGATCCTCTGCCGCATTTTGTACTGCAGCATGGATCCAGAGGAGTTTCCCCTGCTCTGAAAGTTCATGAACGTCATCAACTCTATCACCACTGTCATTTGAGCAAAACGGCACTGATGATTAAGTATCATTTCGAACAAAGTAATCTAGAACAACCATTCTCCTGCGTTTTATGTGATGGGAGTATATATTTTACTTTATCTGCTTCCCTAAGCTAAAGATAAAACAACCATCCTTCTGCAAGTTAAGTGGTGATGTATATATTTTTACTTTGTCTGCTTCCAGAAGCTAAAGCTGAAACACTGCATATATGCTATTAAGCAAGTTCTTTCCAGCTAACTTTACAAGGCTATTTGGAAAAAGCCCATGTAGATAGGCTTTTCTTCTACCACAACTTGTACATAAGTTAGGAAACTAAAACAGCATTAAAAACATCTAAACCACCAAGGAGCACTTGCAAGTTGCAATTCAAATAACTTTTCCCCCCATGTGTTCATGCTAGCTACTATTTTTTCTTTAAACTGCAGGGATATATGAGTATAAAGAGCATTCAACAGTATAAACATAAACTGAGTGGAATGGTAGATCAGAGAGGAATATGTTGAACGAATGAAAGGAACTTTTGTGCTTAATGAAGAATATAATCAACTTAAGGAACACATCGATGTACAGGATTTGAGCAATATATGCAATCCATTTCATGAAAACACGAAGTGAAAAACAACCAACCTTGACCATTTTTACGTTGAATATTTGTTCCACTATCCATGAGAATATAAGAGCAATGTCAGTCTGGTTAAATAGTGCAGACTGCAATTTTCCATAGACAGATGATCAATACATGGAGATTTGCTCATTGTTATTTGATATGTATATGTTCCAAATGCAACAAATCTTCTGAGCTCAACAAAGGATATGCATGCTGATCCATTTTACAAATAAACATGATAAATAATCATGTTGGCATGAAAATAATGGTTCTTAAATTGGAGGTTAAAATATAGCATCTGCATCTGGCACATATAGTATGCGGTGAATTTGGGAGTCGCCGACGACGACGAGAGAGTGCACGGAAGGGGAACAGTGTGTTGCTGGGCGGTTTGGGACCGTTGATCGGTGGTCTATCTACGGCCAAGATTGCACCTCCCGTCTTCTCCTCAGACTCTTGCTCCGTTTAGGAAACAAGCAAGAAGTATCTCTCGTCAACTAACAGAGCAATAACGCATATGATTTCAGCAGACGAACTTCAGCTCTTAAGTTTTATAATAACTCATTCAGAAGATGAAGTGGTATTTCAAAAAAAATCAAGGCATGCATTCCTTTTGGTCAGAAACCTTTCCCAAATTCTGGCAAACAAATCAATCGGCCGATCCTGATAGAGTTTCAAGAGTCATGGATTCTTAGCAGCTTCGAAGGTGAACCGAGGCATATCACGGATGGCCAGGAGGTGTTGAGTGTCGTAGCCCGCTCTGTCACTGAGAAGAACAGTAGGTTGTAGTGTTGTTGTATTGATCAATCGTCAGAGTATATGTTACAGAGAATAAATAGAAGGGGGAGAGCCCTATCGGGATGGCCACGATAGAGGCGCACGCAGGCGCATGCCATGGTCTACCCTGAAGACTAGGGAGGAGAGGTTACAGAGTAACGTTACAATTCAACACACTGTACACACCAAAAAAAAATCTTCTATTGAACTGCTTGGAGGCCTGTCTAACTCCCAAGTCGCATTTTTCTTAGCACCTTCGAAGGTTGAATGGCATAGGAATCATGAGAACTCTCGATGCTAATCTCAAATTCGATTCAAACTTTTCATGCTCGTGTTTCTTGATGACTGGCATTACTGCACTTCAGGAAAACAAAACCTTCGGGGTTCCAAATCAAGCATCTTAGAAATACACATGGCATAGAACAAGGTGGCAAGAACGAGATGGGTAAGCAGCTATCTAAGTTGCAGGAGTGAAGGCAGTACAAAACGGGTCAGATTTAAAATCCAAATCTGAATGAGGTAGACAGCAAATCTGCAGGAGCAAATGGCAACATATAGAGTATTCCCGGGGTACATTAAAGAAGTCTTGCGTTTGGACAATAAGCAGCAAACCTGGTTAAATCAAAGTCTGAGCGTTGAGGAGTTGATGTCATATGGGGTTTCCTCATTGGGTAGAACACGATGAAGAAAATTAAGGAGTTACAAGGAGAAGACTGATCAAAGGGGAGTCAGAATAGCTCCACTTCATACAACATACCTAAACTACAAAAAATACAAACAAATTTCGAATAGTATAAACAAGACAAGACCACAGAATCCTGCCTTCATATCATTGAAATGATACTGTAATCATCTGGCACTTGCAGTTCTTAAGGTTCAGTTGACATAGCAGGTAAAAGATGCACAGGCCACCTATGGATATCCTTTAAAATGGGGTTCAGATTCAAAATCCAAATCTGTACGAAATACAGAAATCAATAATGTAGGAACAAATGATGATATCAAGTAGACAACTCAAATAAGAGCTAATTAAAAAGATCTTGCATTTGGACAATAAAACCCTCAGAAATCTGGTTAAATCAAATACCAAGCCTTGAGGCCTAGTATGTCATACGGCACTTGCAATGCATGGATTTCCTCATTGAGTAGAACAAGATCAAAATCAAGCTAGAATAGCTTCAAATTATACAAAAGAATATGTACAAAAAGTACAAACAAATGTTCAATAGTATAAACAAGACAACACCACAGTGAACCTGCAGTGATATCATTGACATGGCCATTCTTGATGACAGTATAATCATGTGGCAACTGCAGTTCTTAAGGTCTCGTCAGTTGACAAAGGAGGGATAAAAGTGCACAACAACAGCACAAGAAGCTAACCAAAGTTAAACTTTAGAAGGAGCAGTAGAAAGTTATTCAGACTTAGCACTCAAATTTTTCATAGGTGGATAACAGTTGTGTAGAATAAATGAAGCTCACAAGTAAAAAAATTCCATGCAGAGTGCAGTAAATAGGTCTTACATCTATACAATACTAATCCTCAGAAACCTGTTTAGATCACAAACCAAGCCTGGATGCCTGGTAATGTCATACGGCACTTGCAATGCATGGGTTTCCTCATTGGGTCACAAGCCAATCAGAACTTATGTTAGAAGCCTTCGCTATATTCGTTTATAAATGCGCTACAAGTTGTTGACAATTAAAATCCAAAATTGCATGAGATATGGAAATTAAATCTGTGGTAACAAATGATTCTCTCAAGTAGACATTCGAAGCAAAGTACATTACAAAGGTCTCACAACTTGACAATGAAACCCTCAGAAAACTGGTTAGATCATAGACCAAGCCTTGAGGCCTAGTGATGTCATACGGCACTTGCAATGCATGAATTTCCTCATTGGGTACACCAAGATCAAAACACAGATTAATAGGGTGTCACAAGGAGAAGTTTGATGAAAAACCCTCAAAGTTTGATACTCTCAAGTAGACATTCGAAGGAAAGTACATTACAAAGGTCTCACAACTTGACAATAAAACCCTCAGAAAACTGGTTAGATCATAGACCAAGCCTTGAGGCCTAGTGATGTCATATGGCACTTGCAATGCATGAGTTTCCTCATTGGGTACACCAAGATCAAAACACAAATTAATAGGGTGTCACGAGGAGAAGTTTTGACGAAAAACCCTCAAAAAACTGTATGAGAGATGGAAATTGACTTTGTAAGAATAAATGATGCTCCCAAGTAAACAATTCCAAAAGAAAGTACATTGCAAAGGTCACAATTAGGCAATAAACCCTCAGGAGACTGGTTAGATCATAGACTGGGCCTTGAGGCTTAGTAATGTCATACGGCACTTGCAATGCATGAGTTTCCTCATCGGGTACAATAAGTTCAGAACACACATAAGGAGTCACATAAAATTGCATAACCGTCAGAAAACTGCATGAGATGGAAATCAACTCTGAACAAACAAATGATGCTCTCAAGAAGACAACTCCAAGCAAATTGTATTACAGAGGTCTCGCTATTAGATAATTAAACCCTCACAAAACTATTTACATCATATACCAACACTAGAGGCCTAGTAGATCATATAGCACTTGCACTGCATGAGTTTCCTCATTTGGTACAACAAGATAAAAACTCATATAAGGAGTCGCAAGCAGAAGTTTCACAAAAAGGCAAGCTGGAATAGCTTCAATTACCATGATATATGTGTGCTAACATAGCAAAAAAATAAGGAACTTTTACTTCAAAAAAAAAGGAACTTGGAAACAACCTGAAACTCCAGAAATGTCAAAACCCTTTTGCAGTTGTCAAATTAAAATAAATTGTACCAGAATGTTGCATCAGAAATTATGCCAGAAACCTATGTAAGATACACGAATATTATGTAAACCTTACTATCAGCCTTTACAACCTTTTTCTCTTGGTTACTCTCTGGGTGGTCTGTGTTCAGTTTACCTTTGCTTCCTTGAAGATTCTAGGAAGGACAAGGCACACGGAAAACAGTATATCTTTGGTTCACTTGAATATTTATTCACACCCATATGGTATGAGCTCCACATCATTTTCTTATACAAAACTGGAGACTGGTATCGATTCTATCCTGGCTGTATACTTTCTATTGTTTTCTCCTGTACTTGCGATATACATCAGAGACCTTTGCAGCATCCACATTGTATCTAACATTGTGGACCCTTACTATATTAGCACCATTCAAGATCGCAATTGTAACAGCAGAAGCAGTAGCATCTCTCTCAACTGGATCCACGCGATTGCATATTTCACCTAAGAACCTTTTTCTCGAGGGTCCAAGTAATATTGGCACATGTGAAGCACCTAGACTCATCCTACCCATCTCTTCTCTAATGGATTCCAAGCCCGCGATTACTTCAATATTTTGTGTGGATTTCTTGGAAAACCCAATGCCAGAATCAAGAACTATCCTCCACAAAGGAATTCCAGACAATTCTGCTGCTCTCAGCCGGGCGTATAACTCAGAAGCAACTTCTTTGCAGACATCATCATACTGTAAATTCTGTTCATTTTGCATAGTTGATGGATCACCTCTCATGTGCATGGTGACATACGGAACTCCCAGTTCAGCGACAACTTCAAGAATGTTTGGGTCAAGCTGCCCACCAGATACATCATTAATCATGGTGGCTCCTCTTTTTACAGCTTCAGCAGCGACTTGCGCGTAGAACATATCTACTGAAAGCAACTTCCCTTCCATCTCAGGGACTTTTGTGATTGCATCCAGAACAGGCACCAGCCTCTCGAGTTCTTCGTTTGCAGATAGCCTTCTTGCAAAGGGCCTGGTGGACTGAGCACCAATATCAATTATGTCAGCACCTTCTGATATTAACAACCTGGCCTGAGAAATGGCAGCTTCCACTTCTTGAAACTTACCTCCATCGCTAAAGCTATCGGGCGTGAGGTTAAGCACCCCCATAACGAGGGTCCTCTCACGCCAATCGAGCAGTGTATTTCCAACAGGCATGACCCTTTTAATACCTTCTGTTCCAACTATAGATTCACCGCCAAGCTTGTTCCACAAATCAAAGAACCCGCCATTGCGCTTTGAGAGGGAGTGCCAACTTTTTTCCATACAATCGTCAGCCGACGAACCCAGAAGGTCAACCAGAGGCGCCAAGACGAATGGCCTCTCATGGATGCGTTCATGTGGCACAGTCAGATTCTCTGTACTGATCCGGGAGTCGCCATACAGAAGAATGTCTAGATCGATTGGTCTTGGACCATACCGAATCCCAGCAGTGCGCCCTATATCCTTCTCGATCTCCTTCAGCTTCTTGAGCAAATCGTGAGGTCCCAGCTTAGTCGTGCCTCTAACAGCAGAGTTGAGGAACCGTGGCTGATCAGTCACATAAGCAGGGGCAGTCTCGTACAAACAGGCATGCCTGGTGATTTTGATGCCTGAGTTCCTCATCAGCCACAGCGCTCTGTCGAACGTGCTGATCCTGTCTCCCACATTGCTTCCCAGAGCAATCACGATCTCCTGGTCGGCAGAATCACCCCCGAGCGCACACTGCGTGTACGAACGGACCCTGAAGAGATTAGCATGTCCCGGTGGTTTCCTCAAGGAGTTGAGAGAATGCCTAAGATCCAATGCTGTTACATTGATAGGGGAAAGAAAATTAGAACCGTCTTAGATTGAAATGCAAAACAGATGTTGTAATTCTGGATCTTAATTCGAGCTACTACCTGAGAAGGCATTCGGCGCCGCTAGCCCTGCGCAGTAGTAGCCCTTGGCAGCTGAGTACATCTTCCTGAGTGTATCCTTGGCACGGAGCATCTTAGAGCATACGACCCAGGCTAGTTCTGCTGCTTAAATCCTCTGTCGCATGCTAGCTCTTCCGGTTGTACGGAGAAACCGAACGGGAGCTGGATAGGGCAAGGGGAAAAGGTCGCCCTCCTCCATGGTCGCTGCCGCCGAGGAACACACCACCAGTTCCCACCGCCGTCTTTCCCTCCCGTGCTCCTCCCTCTCCCTCCCACCTTCTTTTTCTATGGCCGGACAGCGAGGAGGCGGAGGGGTAGCGATGCGCCGCCACAGGGAGAGACGAGGGATACAAGAGAAAGAGAGACGGGAACGGGAGATGAAAGGGTTAGGGATTGGAAGAAATATCAATTCCGGAATTCCAATTCTGAAATTCAATTCTGCACATCCAAACATAGCGTTAGGAATTTTTTATAAGAAAATCACTTTATTTATGAAGAGAAAAGTAGGAAGAAAACACCATTATCGTCATTTACCTGAAATACTGATCACCTGCATGATTGTCCCAGATTTTGCCTTTCGCCTGTGCAGTTATAGTTCTCGGTGTCTTCCATACAGCCATGAATTCGTCGCCCCAGCTAAAAAACTGGGTGTCGCAAAATGGAGATCCCCGCGAACAGTCGTGGACTGGGGTCACTTGCTTAGGTTCCAGAGTGACAGCAATGTGAGCTCAACTTTTAGATGTGGTGTTTTTCTGAGTCAGAACTACTTATCTTTCTTATCTGACATTATTTTTCCCAATATCTAACAGAAACTTACCATGCATGAGCCTTGACGGGACTTTGGGTTACAACATGAACCTACTGACTACATTAGTTCAGCTGTTAGTGCGATCTCTCTCATCCCAAGCATCAATGCCCTCATGGTTATACATCACATTTTAGTAAGGTTTTGACCGACTTTAATTCCGTGCAGTGATATGAGCAACAACAATCTTGGAGGCAGTGACATTCCCTATAATCTTCCTTCAAATCTCGAGAAATTGTAAGTAATACTCATTCATGCAACTCAAGCTGCTCTTATCTATATGCAGACCAATCTCTGGTTCTCACAAAAAACTTGATCTGCAGAAATCTTGCCGGAAATCACTTCACTGGAACCACACCATACTCCATTTCCCAAATGTTTACACTCAAGGATTTGTAAGTTATTTATCTCCTTCCTATAAGTCAATGTGTTGGCTGACCTTCTTTGTCATTATCTTTCTGGTAAGATCTGAACAAATTTGTTAATACATTCGATGCAGAAATCTTGGTCATAATCAGCTCTCAACCATCAGTGATATGTTTAACAGCTTTACCAACCTAGCAACAATGTGAGTGATTTTGTGTTTGCACAAAAACATGTCAAGCTAGTATAAAAAACTTGAACAAACAATTCATTTCACCCAGGGACCTCTCATTCAACACATTTTCTGGTAATATTCCACAAAGCTTCAACTCCTTGACAAGATTGAAAACACTGTGAGTACATGTTTTTGTATGTTTCTACATCGATTCATTTCATCAGCAAGAATAAAATCCATATGATTACAAATGTAACATCTCCTCTTGCCGGTTATATGCAGAACAACCAATTCAGTGGCACGATAGACGTCCTTGCCAATCTTCCTCTTACTGACTTGTGAGTTTGATATACCCATTGCCTATTCCAATTTGCAGTTGAATTCTCTTGTAAATGCAACATTTGATCATCCTTCAAGAAATGTTGCAAACAATAAATTCACTGGTCGGGTCCCTGGTAAGCTAAAGAAAAAAATAATCTCCAGTAAGTATTTTTAGTACACTATCAGGGTTCATCTGTCATAAGCATGTAGAATAGAATCACAATTAGTCCTCCCCTCCTTTTGCAGGTGACATGTATATACCCCACAGATGACTTATATTGGTATACCCGGTCCAGCCCAGGGAAGACACACGTGAAGACTTGCTGCCCAAGGAGGCTCCGGGTGACCCAAGCCTGACTGAAGTTTGACTCCTTGAAGAGTACGACTGGATGTAGATAGAAATTCAAAGGGTGAAACCCTAACTTGTAACCGACTTGACCTGATCCCGGGACCTAGCCTGTCTATATAAAGGCTAGAAGGGCACAGCGAGAAGGAAGAGGGAAAAACCTAAGACACCTCATACGCACAACACGCCAGATTGCATATGCGCACCCCTTGTAACATTCGGTTCCGCCATAATCAAGAACAAACAAGCAGGAGTAGGGTTTTCCCTCCGGGGGTCTGAACCTGGGTAAACATTGTGTCCCTGCATTGCTTGCCTGTTAACCGTCTCGCTATCTCCAGCGTCCCCTCCTTCTCCAAAACCAAGTCCATAATAATGGGCATTGATGAGTCTGAACCTCGTCAATTGGCGCCGTCTGTGGGAACTGGGGATACTGATCGTGCGGTCGCGACGGTTCCATACGAAGCAATCTTCGACTCCTCGGCGACGGAGAATCACCTCCTCTTCGGCGCTCTCGACTTCACCGTCCACTCTCCAGCCACCCGCAAAGATTTTGAGTCCATAGGCGACGGATTCGAGATTGTTGGAGATATGCCCAAGAGGCAATAATAAAGTGGTTATTATCATATCTTCATACTTATGATAAATGTTTACATACCATGCTATAATTGTATTAACCAGAAACATTAATACTTGTGTGATTTGTAAACATAAAAGAGTCCCTAGTAAAGCCTCTTGTCAAACTAGGTTGTTGGTTAATATATGATCATGGTTTCCTGATCATGAACATAGAGATGTTATAAACAACAGGGTCATATCATTAGAAGAATGATGTGATGGACATACTCCTATAGTTAAGTGTAGCATAAAGATCAAGTCATTTTATATAGTTCATTTGCTATAAGCTTTCTGATACATAGTAACCTAATTCCTTCGACCATGAGATCATGTTAATCACCATTTCCGGAAGGATGCTTTGATGACATCAAACACCACACCGTAACTGGGTGGCTATAAAGGTGGCATTGAGTGTTCGGAAAGTATGGGTTGAGGCTCATGGATCAAGAATGGGATTTGTCCATCCATATGACGGATAAATATACTCTGGGCCCTCTCGGTGAAATGTCATCCAATTAGCTTGCAAGCATGTGACTGGCTCACAAGGGATCACATACCACGGGAACGAGAAAAGAGTACTTATCGGTAACGAGGTTGAACTAGGTATGCAAAGATACTGAAGATCAAAACCGCAGATAAGTAAACTATCGTGAGACAAAGGGAAGTTGGTATCGTATGTAAGTGGTTCATTCGATCGCAAAGTAATCATAGAAATATGTGGGAGCCATATGAATTTCTAGATTCCTCTATTGGTTAGAGATCGGAGAAGTGTCTCGGTCATGTCCGCATAATTCACGAACCGTAGGGAGACACACTTAAGGATTCGATGTTGTTGAGTAGTTATGGAATGATGAGTAAGAGACCGAATGTTGTTAGGAGTCTCGGATGGGATCCGGGATATCACGAGGAGATTCAGAATGGTCCGGAGAGTAAGATTCATATAAGGAAAGTCCTATTTTGGAGTTGGAGAATGGTTCCGGTGTTTTCATCGGGAATGTTCTAGAAGGTTCCGGAAGGTCCGACACTCTGGAGGGGAAGGGTACATGAATGTGTCATAACAAGTTGGAATGGTTGCATCATGTACTAGGTGTCATCGCTGAGCAAAATAAAGGGATAAATCAAATCCTAGTTTGAAAAGTCAAACGCCAATTTGAAAAGTCAAATGGCAAGTTTGCTTGGTGGAGGGAGAGTAGGAAACCTACTTAGGGAGGAAGTCCTACTCCCTCCACCCGCCGGCCAAGGAGGAGGCCTCCCACCTATAAAAGGAGGGGCAGGGGTGCCCCTCTTCCCTACACCTCTCTCCTCTAAACCCTAGCCCTAGCCGCCGGCCTCCACCAAGTCGCCGCCGCCCCTAGGGTTTGCCTAGCCGCCGAGTTGGGGCCCTCCCCTTGCCCTAGCCGCCGGCCCCTTGCCCTAGCCGTCGGCCTAGCCCTCTCTCCTTGGTGCCTCTAAACCCTAGATCGCCAAGGCCTCTCTCATAGTCCACCATACTCTCTCCTGCTTAAGGCGAAGCCTCGAGATCTCCCTCTACTTCCGGTACCATGCCGTCATGTCGGAATCACGAGGAGAGTGCTACAACCTCCATTTTCTTTGGAACAAGGGAGAGGAAGGTCTTCATCGAAAATACGAACGTGTGACCATTGAAGCGCCGCCAAAACGCAATACGGAAGGATCGTCTACACGATCTTGAGATCGGAAGTGTTCGACTACATCACCCACGAGAATCGCTCGTTAATCGCTGGATCTTCGAGGGTTAGTATTCTATCGACTCGTTGCTACAATCTAGTAGATAGATCTTGGCTTGATCATAGATTAGATCTTGAGTGTGTGTTCATGTGGTAGAAAATTTTTGTTTTCCATGCTACGAACCCCTAAAGTGGTATCAGAGACGTGTCTATATGTAGATCTGTTGCACGAGTAGAACACAATGGTCATTGTGGGTGTTGATGCTTTTGTTGCCGATTGCTTCTTGTGTACTTTGCATCTTGCGGGATGGTGGGATGAAGCGGCCCGGGCTAACCTTACATGACATCGTTCATGAGACTTGCTCCACGCTTGACATGCAACTTGTATTGCATAAGTGGCTTTGCGGGTGCCTATTTCTCCCAACATAGTTAAGATTCAATTTACAACGGGTGATTGACAATACTAGTATCAATGTTGTGGTTCTTGTTCGTAAGTTAGAGCGACACTTATTGAAAGCCTCAAACCACGTAAAATATGCAAATAAAATTAGAGGCGTCTAACTTTGTTTTGCAGGGGTGTGTTGTGATGTGATATGGCCATGATTGTGATTATATTTGATGTATACAATGTTCCTTATTATAAGTTGGCAACCGACAGGAGCCATATGGTTGTCTTTAAATTCTGTTAAGACCCGCGTGTCTATTCAAAGTAGCTGTAATAGTTGAAGCTGGTGGACGACAACCATGGAGCGGCGTCATTGACCTTGATGCAATGCCGGTGATGATGGAGATCGGAAGCACAAGAAGAAAGGCCATATTATGAATTGCATGTGATGTTAATCTTTTATGCATATTGTATTGCTTAGTTCACGACGGTAGCATTATAAGATGATCCCTCAAGCACACAATTTCAAGTTTTAAAGTTTTCATCCTTAGTAAGCACCATTGCTAAAGCTCGTTGTTTCGAAGCACCACGTGATGATCGGGTGTGTTAGATTCTGCGAGTGTATACAACGTGAGCAAGCCAGATTTGCTCATGCGGAAGCTAAGGTTTGATCTTGACGGGCCTAGCATGTACAGACATGGTCTCGGAACACGGATCACCGAAAGGTAAAGCATGAGTCATATAGTAGATATGATGAACATGTTGATTGTTCGCCATTGAAGCTACATCAACTCTCGTGATGATCGGTTTTGATATGGTGGATTTGGTTCGTGTGATCACTAAAACAATGTGAGGGATATTGTTTTGAGTGGGAGTTCAACGGCAATATGATTAAAAGTTGAACACTATTTATCATAAATTAAATCAAAGTGAATTTGCATAATTGTTGTGGTCATTGGCATCCATTTACCACCTTGCGCTTAGTTATAATTGAGATGATAGAACTATAGAATTCTGGTTAGTTACTTTACGAACTGGTATCGTATTGTTTTGAAGTGTTAATCTAAAGTTTAAAAGCCTTATTGCAAACTTTCAGTAAGTTTCGGTTACTCCATGAAGTTTAATAACAGGTATTAAATCTCGAGTGAAAATTCCAAGAGTTAGTGTATGAGTATCATGTTTGTCTCCATGATTCTTGATATTCAAAGAATTGTCTTAATATCAAGGTTATCTAGGATCTAAAAGAGTTGTTTCAGAAACCATGATGTGTGGAAGATATTGTGATATCTGAAACAAAGTTTTGGTTGCAACATGATAGAGTATAATATGGAAAAAGTCATGTTCTCATTTTTTATGAGAATTTGCAAAGGGTTGGAGACACTAGTTGTCCTAATCTACCAAAAGGTTTTGGAGAGCAACATAATACTCGCGGTTCATCTTTATAAGCTAAAAGTAGCTTGATCATGAATAATTCCTGAAGGAAATATGCCCGAGAGGCAATAATAAAGTGGTTATTATCGTATTCCTTATTTATGATAAATGCTTATTTTACATGCTATAATTGTATTAATACGGAAACGTTAATACATGTGTGTTTAATAAACAAAAAGGAAGTTCCTAGTTATGCCTCTCTTATAAACTAGCTTGTTGATTAACATGATGATCAAAGTTTCCTGATCATGAACATTGGATGTTGTTAATAACGAGGTCACAACATTAGTGTAATGATGTGATGAACATTCATCCGAAGTATAGCATTGCAATCAAAGTCATTGAGTTTATATTGCTATAACAACTTACGAAGTGATCCTAATCCTTAGACCATGAGATCATGTCAATCACTAACACCGGAAGAGTTTCTCGATGACATCAAACGTCCTGCATCAATCGGGTGATTATAAAGATGGCTTAACTACTAAAGTGTTATATTGAGACCCATGGATCGAGAGTGGAATTTGTTCATCCCGATGATGGATAGATATGATCAGGCCTCTCGGTGATATCACATTGATTAGCTTGCAAGCAAGTGATTTGATCACTAGAATGTTATATCACGGAGAGAAAAGAGTGCATGTCGGTAACGAGATCAAACTAGGTATGGAGATACCGATGATCGAATCTCGGACAAGTAATATATCGTGCAACAAAGGGATTAATATACTAGCGCAAAAGGTTCACACGATCACAGAAGTCATCGTTGAATGTGTGGGAGTCGAGATGGATCTCCGTGTCCGCTACGATTATTGATCGGAGAAGGGTCTCGATCATGTCCGCATTATTCGCGAACCGTAAGGTGACACACTTAAGGGATACCGACACCATTGGAGCAAATGATATGCCAGAAAAAGAAAAGGAAAGCGCAGGAATTTATTTCACTAGACACCGAAACAGTTTCGGTTGAAATTGTTGGAATTATGCCCTAGAGGCAATAATAAAGATGTTATTATTATAATTCTTGTTCATGATAAAGTTTATATTCCATGCTAGAATTGTATTAAGCGGAAACTTTAATACTTGTGTGGTTTGTGAACAACACCGTGTCCCTAGTACGCCTCTATGGACTAGCTCATTGATCAATGATGGTTAAGGTTTCCTAACCATAGACATGAGTTGTCAATTGATAATGAGATCATATCATTGGAGAATGATATGATGGACAGACCCAAACTAAGCGAAGCGCTTAGATATCATCGTGTTCATCTTTGCAAAGCTTTTCCTATGTCAAATATTGTATTCCTTAGACCATGAGATAATACAACTCCACGGTATCGGAAAGCTTTGAGGTCATCAAACGCCATCCTATGAGAGGGTGATCATAAAGGTGTCTCTCGGTGATCGGAAAGTATCATTGGGTTGTATGTATCGAGATGGAATTTGTCCCTCCCAAGTCGGAGAGATATACTTGGGCCCACTCGTGTCGATATCAACAACGCTTGCAAGCATGTGGTTAAGGAGTTAATCACAAAGTGATATCGGATTACGGAACGAGTAAAGTACTTGCGTGAACGAGATTGAACTAGGTATGACTGCAAGCGATCGAATCTCGGGCAAGTAAAATATCGCGAGACGAAGGGAATATATATATGGGATTGATTGAATCCTGGCATCGTGGTTCATCCGATATGATCATCGATGAATGTGTGGGAGTCAATATGGGTGCCCAGACCCCGCTGTTGATTATTGATAGAAGATCATGTCTGCATATTCTCGAACCCGCAGGGTCACACACTTAACGTGTCTCGACGCTAGGATAGATTGGATAATTGGTTTATGAGTTTTGTTCGGAGTCTCGGATGGGATCCGGGACATCACGAGAGGTTCCGGAGTGGTCCGGAGAATAAGATTCATATAAGGCAAAGGCAGTTTTGGAGTTCGGAATTCCGGTTAATCGGTATTGTCTAAGCTTAAGAACCTTCCGAAAGGGGACCAACGTGGCCCCACCTTCCGGGAGGGGGCATGGGACTATGAGGGAGTGTCCTGGCCGCATTGGGCCAGGGGCACAAGGACCCATAGGGCCCAGCCGCCCCAGGAGGGTTTAAACTGGAGATAGGGTTTCTAGAAGGGGGAGAGTCCTCACCCCCCACTCCTCCCTCCCTTGGCCGCCGGCCCAAGGCTTGGAGGAGGGGCAAGGGCTGGCCGCCCCCCTCTATATAAAGAGGGCTAGGACGCCCCCTCCCCTCTACACCTTGCCTCCAAACCCTAGTTGCCCTGCTGCCCTTCCTCTCTCCCTCCCGACTGTTTGTAGGCGAAGCCCTGCTGCAGAAATTCTCCACCATATACACCACGCCGTCGTGTTGTAGATCCAATCTATCTCTCCCCATACTTGCTGGTCCGAGGAAGGAGGAGACGTCGAGGTGCTGCACGTGTGCATCTCACGGAGGCACCACCATTTGTGGTGCTAGATCGGATCGGATCGGATCGCGAGGAGGAGAACCGAGTACGACTACATCACCCACGTTCCGACGAACGTTCCGCTGTGCGAATCTTCAAGGGTATGAAGATCTAATCCAATCTCTCTCGTTGATTGCATCTCCTAGATTAGATCTTGGCTTTCCCTCTGTTCGCATCCGTAGAAAATTTTGATTTACTATGCCGCCAAACCCTTCAGTGGTATCGAGCTAGATCTGCGTAGATGTGTTTCACGAGTAACGCAACATGGTTGTTGCGGCGTTGATGTTTTCTGTTGCAAGCCTCTTGTTTGTGTTCTTCTTGTGACGCGGGATAGTGAGATTGAAGCGGTCCAGGCCAACCTTACGTGACGTCGTTCGCGAGATCGGCTCCGCACTTGACGTGTGGCTTGTACCACACATGCGGCTGGTGGATGTCAGTTTCTCTCACTATAGTTGTCATGGGATTAACACCGTAGTTTGGCAACCATAATATCACCGTTGTGGCTTTCCGTAGGTAAGAATCGTTCTTAGCATCTACTCCCATAAGCCACGTAAAACATGCAACAACAAAGTAGAGGCGTCTAACTTGTTTTTGCAGGGAGTGTTTTCTGTGATATGGTATGGCCCAAGATGTGATGTGTATATTGTATTCGATGATCATGTTTTGTAATGTTTCACGACTTGCATGTCGATGAGTACACAACCGGCAGGAGCCATATGGTTGTCTTTATAATTGTATGACCTGCGAGTCAACTTCTTATACGCCATGTAATAGCTTTACTTTATCGCTAAGTAGTTAGCAATAGTTGTAGTTGCTATTCGTGGTGGAGGAAATCATGGTGGAGTGATGGAGATCATGCCGGAACGCACAAGATGGAGATCATTGCGCGAAGATTGGCTATACCATGTCACATAAAGTTATATGCATGTGATGTTTATCCTTTTATGTATCTTATTATGCTTAGATCGCGACGGTAGCATTATAAGATGATTCCTCACTTAAAGATCAAGATAAAAACTGTGTTCTCCCCAAGTATGCACCGTTGCGAAAGTTCGTCGTGTCCAAGCATCACGTGATGATCGGGTGCTATACTTGGGTCTAGCTTGACGAGCCTAGCATGTACAGACATGGCCTCGGAACACAAGAACCGAAAGGTTAAGCATGAGTCATATGAATGATATGATCGACACTTTGTTGTCCACCATTGAAACCACATCTCTTCTCGTGATGATCGGATTAGGTGTGGTGAATTTGGATCGTGTTCACTAAACAACTTTAGGGATGTTGAATTTAGTGGGAGTTCATCTAGTAATTTGATTAAGTTGAACTATTTATCATGAACATAGTCTAAATTGTACTTGCAAATCAGAGATCACATGGCCAAGTCCAACTTCAACTTCAACGTTTTTCTTTGAGAAGGAAAAGCTTAGAAACAATGGGTCTAACTTCACCAATTGGTTCCGCAATCTAAGAATCATTCTGTCATGACAAAAGGACTATGTCCTTGGGAAAGCGTTAGGTGACCCCCGCAACTACGTTACCGATGAGAAAGCTGTCTATCGGTCAAGCAAATATGATTATGGTGTGATTAAGAGCACCATGTTGTTTGCTATGGAACCAAACTTCAAAATCATTTTGAAGAGTATCCCGGCCCTTTGAGATTCTCGAGGTGAAAACCATGTTTCGACTCAGCCCGCTAGAGATATGAGATCTCCAGAAGTTCTTTAACGCAAGATGGAGGAAGGAGTTCCGTTAGTGAGCACGCCATAAAGATGACGGGCTACACTCAACGCTTGAGCAACTGGAATGCACGATTCCGCAGGAGCTCAAGATTGACAGGTTCTACAATCACTCCTCCCGCCTACAAAGTTTTGTAGTGACTCATAATCAGATTGGCTCCATCGATACGATCACCGAGCTCTTCGCAGTCAAGGCTGCGAGGTGGACATCAAGAAGGATAATCATGTGTTGATGGTCAACAAGCCCTCCTTTAAGAAAGGTAAGCAAAGAAGCCCTTCAAGAAGGGCGGCAAGTTAATGCTCCGCTAAGAAGAAGCTCAAGTCTGGTCCTAAGTCGGACCTTCGAGTGCTTCTATTGCAAGGACAAGGGTCCTTTGGGCATACCGTTCAAGTACTTAGGACAAAAGGTGGCACCATCAAAGGTATATTTGATATACATGTTATTGATGTTTTCCTTACTAGCCCTCGTTGTAGTGCCCGGGTATTTGATCGGTTCGTTGCTAATATTTGTAACTCAAACAGAGCTACGGAATATTCGGTGATTGCGAGGATGAGGTGATGCGGCGTTGCAACGGATCAAGAGTTGATGTGATGGCCGTCACGCTCTCCTTAGTTTTACCTTCGGGATTAGTTTTAAACCTTAATAAATGTTATTATGTGCTGCGTTGAGCATGAACATTATTTCGGATCGTGTTTATTGCAAGACGGTTATTCATTTAAATCGGAGAATAATGGTTGTTCTATTTATATGAGTAACATCTTTTATGGTCATGCACCTCTTATGAATGGTTTATTTCTTCTAAATCTCGAAGGGATGAAACACACATCCATAACATTGAGGCTAAGAGATGCAAAGTAGATAGTGATAATACTACTTATTTGTGGCATCGTCTAGGTCATATTGGTGTAAGGCGCATGAAGAAACTCCATTCGATGGACTTTTGGAGTCTCTTGATTTTGAATCATTTGACACATGCGAACCATGCCTCATGGGCAAGATGATCCAAACCCGTTCTCCCGGTATGATGGAGCGAGCAACACTTGTTGGAAATCATACATACCGATGTATGCGGACCGATGAGTGTTTCGACGCGGTGGATATCGCTATTTCCTCACTTTACCGATGACTTAAGTAGATATGGGTATATCTATTTAATGAAACATAAATCTGAAACATTTGAAAAGTTCAAGGAATTTCAGAATGAAGTGGAGAACCATCGTAATGTAAATATTAAGTTTCTACGATCCGATCGTGGAGGTGAATATTTGAGTTATGATTTTCTCACGCATCTTAAAGCAAGTGGAATCGTTTCACAACTCACGCCACCCGAACACCACAGTAGCAATGGTGTGTCTGAGCAGAATCGAACCCTATTAGATATGGTCCGATCAATGATGTCTCTTCTTGATTTGCCGTTATCATTTTGGGGTTATGCATTAGAAACCGCTGCATTCACTTTAAATAGGGCACCATCTAAATCCGTTGAGACGACATCGTATGAACTGGTTTGGTGCTAAACCTAAGTTGTCGTTTCTTAAAGTTTGGGGATGCGGCTTACGTCAATAAGTTGATGCGGACAAGCTCGAACCCAAAGCGAATGCGTCTTCATAGGATACCCTAAGGAAACTATTGGGTATACCTTCACGCAGAACCTAAGGCAAAGTTTTTGTCGAAGAATGGTTCCTTTCTTGAGAAGGAGTTTCTCTCGAAAGAAGTGAGTGGGAGGAAGTAGAGCTTGACGAGGTTATTGAACCTTCTCTTGAATTGGAGAGTAGCGCAAGACTGAAATTGTTCCAAAGGTCACTTTGCACCAACAATAGAGGAAGCTAATGACAAGGATCATGAAGCTTGGACGATGTCTCATTGAACGTCGCAGTCGACAAGGTCGTGCCCCTCCCGAGTGGTATGGCAACCCTGTCTTGACTGTCTTGTTAGTAGAAGACGGTGAACCTACGAACTATGAGGAAGCGATGATGAGCCAGACTCGAGAAATGGCCGGAAGCCATGAAATCCAATTGGGATCCATGAGCGAAAACCAAGTATGGACTTTGGTGGACCCTCCTAGCGGCCAGAAAGGTTGAGTGCAAATGGATATTCAAGAAGAAAGCGGACACGGATGGTAATGTTACCGTCTATAAAGCACGGCTTGTCGCAAAAGGTTTTCGACAAGTTCAAGGTGTTGACTACGATGAGACTTTCTCTCCCGTAGAGATGTTTAAGTCCATTCGGATTTTATTAGCAATTGCTGCGTTTCATGATTATGAAATATGGCAGATGGATGTCAAGACTGCGTTCCTCAATGGCAACATTGATGAAGAGTTGTATATGATGCAACCCGAAGGTTTTGTCGATCCTAAGGATGCTGATAAAGTATGCAAACTTCAGCGTTCCATTTATGGACTGAAGCAAGCATCTCGGAGTTGGAACCTTCGTTTTGATCAAGTGATCAAGAGCTTTGGATTTGTTCCAAATTGGTACGAAGCTTGCATCTACAATAAAGTGAGTGGGAGATCGGTGACGTTTCTGGTACTATATGTGGATGACATAGTGATTATTGGAAATGACATCAACATGCTTAACGATGTGAAGAGTTATTTGAACAAATGTTTTTCAATGAAAGACCTAGGTGAAGCTGCTTATATATTGGGCATGAAAATTTATAGAGATAGACAAAGACGCCTGATAGCTTTAAGCCAGAGTACATATCTAGACAAAGTTCTGAAACGGTTCAGAATGGATAAGGAAAAGAAAGGTTCAATGCCTATGTTGTCAGGTAAGATATTGAGCAAGGCTCAGTGTCCAGCTACGGTAAATGATAGGGAAGCTATGAGCAAGGTGCCTTATGCCTCGGCCATAGGTTCCATCATGTATGCCATGTTGTGTACTAGACCGGATGTGTCCAATGCTCTTAGTTTAACGAGCAGATATCAAAGTGATCCAGGAGTGGAACACTGAACAGCCGTGAAGAACATCCTAAAGTAACTAAATAGGACTAAAGAAATGTTCTTAGTCTATGGGGGTGATGAACAGCTTGTCGTAAAAGGTTACGTCGGCGCTAGTTTTGACACCGACAAGGATGATTCCAAATCTCAGACAAGATACGTTTATATTTTGAATGGAGGAGGCTGTGAGTCGGAGAAGTCAAGCAAAGCGTGATCGCGGGATCTACGGTGGAAGCGGAATACATGGCTGCTGCGAAGCGTCAAGTGAAGGAGTTTGGATCGAAACTTCATCATCGAGCTTGGCGTGGTTCCAAGTGCATTGGACCCACTAGAGATATTGTGTGACAACACCGCGCCATAGCACTCGCTAAGGAACCAAGATATCATCCAAAGACCAAGCATATCAATCGCAAGTTTCATATAATCCGAGATTATATTGCGGATGGAGATCCAAGATTAGCAAAGTACATACAGATCCGAATGTCGCAGATCCATTGACTAAACCTCTTCCACGTGCAAAACATGATCAACACCTCGGTGCCATGGGTGTGAGATTGTTGCCGGATGTAAACTAGATTATTGACTCTAGTGCAAGTGGGAGATGTTGGAATTATGCCCTAGAGGCAATAATAAAGATGTTATTATTATAATTCTTGTTCATGATAAAGTTTATATTCCATGCTAGAATTGTATTAAGCGGAAACTTTAATACTTGTGTGGTTTGTGAACAACACCGTGTCCCTAAATGCGCCTCTATGGACTAGCTCATTGATCAATGATGGTTAAGGTTTCCTAACCATAGACATGAGTTGTCAATTGATAATGAGATCATATCATTGGAGAATGATATGATGGATGCACCAAACTAAGCGGCGATTAGATCGTATCATCGTGTTCATCTTTGAAGCTTTTCCTATGTCAAATATTGTATTCCTTAGACTATGAGATAATACAACTCCACGGTATCGGAAGAAAGCTTTGAGGTCATCAAACGTCATCCTATGAGAGGGTGATCATAAAGGTGTCTCTCGGTGATCGGAAAGTCATTGGGTTGTATGTATCGAGATGGAATTTGTCCCTCCCAAGTCGGAGAGATATTCTTGGGCCCACTCGTGTCGATATCAACACGCTTGCAAGCATGTGGTTAAGGATTTAATCACAAAGTGATATCGGATTCTGAACGAGTAAAGTACTTGCCGTGAACGAGATTGAACCGGTATGATGCATCGACGATCGAATCTCGGGCAAGTAAAATATCGCGAGACGAAGGGAATATATATATGGGATTGATTGAATCCTCGCATCGTGGTTCATCCGATATGATCATCAATGAATGTGTGGGAGTCAATATGGGTGCCTGACCCGTTGTTGATTATTGATAGAAGATCATGTCTCATATTCTCGAACCGCGGTCACACATAACGTGTCTCGGCCTAGGATAGATTGGATAATTGGTTTATGAGTTTTTGTTCGAGTCTCGGATGGGATCCGGGACATCACGAGAGGTTCGGAGTGGTCCGAGAATAAGATTCATATAAGGCGATGCAGTTTTGGAGTTCGAATTGTTCGGGTTAATCGGTATTGTACGGAAGCTTCTAGAACCTTCGGAAGGGGACCAACGTGGCCCCACCTTCCGAGGAGGGCATGGGCCTATGAGGGAGTGTCCTGGCGCATTGGGCACAAGGCCCCATAGGGCCCAGGCCCTGTGAGAGTTTAAACTGAGATAGGGTTTCTAGAGGAGAGTTCTCACCCCCACTCCTCCCTCCTTGGCCGCCCAAGGCTTGGAGGAGGGGCAAGGCTGGCCGCCTCTATATAAATAGGGCTGGGCTCCCCTCCCTCTACACCTTGCCTCCAAACCCTAGTTGCCTGCTGCCCTTCCTCTCTCCCTCCCGATTGCTTGTAGGCGAAGCCCTCTGCGAAATTCTCCACCATATACACCACGCCGTGTTGTAGATCCAATCTATCTCTCCACCATACTTGCTGGTCCGGGAAGGAGGAGGCGTCAGTCTGCGTGTGCATCTCACGGAGGCACCGCCACTTGTGGTGCTAGATCGGATCGGATCGCGGGAGGAGAAGCGACGACTACATCACCCACGTTCGACGAACGTTCCGTTGTCGCGAATCTTCAAGGGTATGAAGATCTAATCCAATATCTCTCGTTGATTGCATCTCCTAGATTAGATCTTGGCTTTCCTCTGCTCGCATCCGTGAAAATTTTGATTTACTATGCCGCTAAACCCTTCGTAAATTGCTGGCCGGTTCTGCATGTGAAATTGAAATGTTGTAAGGGGTTTTATGTGAATGTTTGTTAATTAAAGTAATTAACAAAATTCTGAATAAATAAATAAAATAGTTTTATTTAAATGAGAGCTTGTATTAAATTTGGTGGAAATTTAATGCATGTGAGTGGATTTTTGATTGGAGGCTTTTAATGGGAGTGAGGCTTTTCATTTTGAGTGGGAGCTCCACCCACATGAATGTGGAAGAGGTGGGGGAAGCCCCATGGCTGGGCGCCATGCCATTTGGGTGCCCTCTCCCTATAAAGGCCCCTCCTCCTCTCAAAGCACACCTCGCGAAGGATCTCTCTCCCCCTTTTAGAATTTCCCCATGGTCTCGGATCAGCGAGATACATGTTCCTGGTGGCTTTTTCTGGAAGGATTTGTTGCTTCCGCTGCTTCGCTAGAGCGAGGGCGCGGAGGTTGTCGGGGTACCCGTACGTGTGTGCGATCACGGATGCACCACTGCTTTGAGGTGCTGGACTTGATCGTGCTAGACCGGCTGGACCAGACGGACTTCATCACGATCTTGAGATCTACAAGCGTTCGTCTACATCATCCACGAGTACAACCTCGTTAACGCTATTCGGTCTTCGAAGGTATGTATTCTATGGATGTATATCCATCCGTTGCTTGTATCTAGTAGATAGATCTTGGTACTTAGATGTTCCCATCGTAGGAATTTTTTTGTTTTCTATGCTGCGAACCCTACAGTGGTATCAGAGCCGTATCTATGCGTAGATGCTTTGCACGGGTAGTACACATATGAGTATGTGGGCGATGATGATCATTTTATTGCTTCTTAGTTGTACTTTGGATATTGGTGGCATAGTGGGATGAAGCGGCCCGGACAAACTTTACATGTCCTCGCACATGAGACCCGTTCCACGCTTGACATGCAACTAGTTTTGCATAAGTGGTTAGCGGGTGTCTGTCTCTTCTACTATAGTCAATGTCTAATTTTCAACGAGTTGTCAACAATTTGGTTATCCTCGTTGTGGTTCATGTTCGTAGGTAATAACGGTTCTATCTTCGAAAGCCATAAGCCACGTAAAACTTGCAATGGACAAATTAGAGGCGTCTAGTTTAGATTGTTGCTGGGCTAGTGCTATGATATGGTGATGTTGTAAGTAGAAGTATGAGATGATACTCTTACAACACACATAGCGTGTAAGTTCCATAGACCTTGGCCTTACACATAAAGGTATGATAGAGATCATACCACGGTGCACATGATGGAGATCATATGCGGGAACCATATCATTTCACTTATTAACATGAGATGTTTTATTGCAACTTATATTGCTATTTTAGCGTTTTATTAGCATAATAAGATGATCCCTCATTTAAATATCAAGATAAAAATGTGTTCTTCCTTAAGTATGCACCGACAATGTTTCGTCGCTTCAAGGCATCACGTGATGATCGGGTGTACTTGAATCCACGAGCATATCTCGGGTGTAAGACAGCTATTACGCGAATACTAAGGTTCTTACTTGGCGAGCCTAGCATATGGACATGGCCTCAGAACACGGACCGAAAGGTTAAGCATGAGTCATATAGTAGATATGATGCCCATTTGATGCTCGCCTTTGAAGCTACACCGACTCACGTGATGATCGGACTTGGTGTAGTGGATTTGGTTCATGTAATCACCAAAAAGACACGAGGGATGTCGTTTTTGAGTGGGAGTTCATTTCTAATTTGGATTAGTAGAACTCAATTTATCATAAATTAAATCAAAGTGAATTTTCATAATTTGTTGTAGTCATTGGCATTCGTTCACCACCTTATGCATAGTTGTAATTGAGATAATAGAACTATAGAATTCTGGATATATACTTTATGAACTGGTATCGTATTGTGTTGAGTGTCAATCTAAAGTTTAAAGTCCTATTGCAAACTTTCAGCAAACTCTGTTTACTCTGTGAGATTTAATAATTGGTACTAAATCGAGAGTAACAATTCCAGTGTTAGTATCTTAAGTATCATGTTTGCCTCCATGATTCTTGATTGTTTTAATATCAAGTTTATATAGGAGCTGAAAGAATTGTTTTAGAAACCATCATGAGTGACAGATATAATGATATCTGAAACATTGTTTTGGTTGCAATATGATAGAGTATAATATATGTTCTCATATTGGATGAGAATTTACAAAGGTTGGAGATGCTAGACATCCTAATCATCCAAAAAGATTTTGGAAAGTAATATTATACTCATGATTCACCTTTATAAGCTACAGTAGCTTGATCATGAAAGTCGTCATGATAAGGGTGAATAGAAGATGTATGTAAAGTGTTTACTACACTAAAAGATTACTAAAGAATGGATTTTGAAAGAATACCGATCATTTTTTTATGATGGTGATTTACTTCAAAGTGCAAGTCCAAAGGTATTATTATTTGAATATACACGCTTTGGACTATGTGTCATGTATATAGCGCCACTTTTGATGTTGATAGATTCTTTTAAAAAGGAAAAGAAAATGCTGAAAGAGAATCTATAAAATATACTTGGCAGAAAAGAAAAGATTGGAAATATCCAATTTAGGTATATATATGATATACATGTTATGGTTGTATTCTTTGCTTGTTAAACAATGTGGTTCTTGGGTATTGGATACCGAATTGGTTGGTATGAAATTTCATATGGAACGACGCAATTCATGAACCACAATGGCCTAAGTAACTAGCAAGAGAATATGTGATGATGTTCATCGAAAACAAACAAACCGTTGTTTGTATTTCTCGTTGACATCAAAGCTTGACTTCAAGATTTGTTTTAATAATTGTTATTTAAATCAGGTATTATGAGAACAAAGGTTGTTCAAATAATTACCATATTCCATATTAGATGGATAATTTACAAATCTAGTTGAAGAAATCACATCCATAAAACCTAATGCTAAAATGTCGCAAGACAAATGATTGAAAGATCACTTACGAAGTGACATTGCCGTTTAAATTATATTGGAAAGAAAACATGAAGAATCTCCATATTCATGGATTTTTGGAGTCTTTTATTTGATCAAGTGACGCTTGTGAGACTTTCCTCGGGATAATTAAAACTTCGTTCAAAGGCCAAAGAAGAACGATCGACTAATATATTGGAATTTATACATATTGATGTATGTAGTCCATTATGTATAGTCGTAAGCGATGGGTTTCAACTTCATATACTTTCTCCGGAAATTTGAGTGAATATTCACTTAATGAGAAAGAAGTGTGAAATATTTGAAAATGTTCAAAGACTTTCAAAATCATAAAGGGATTTATTTGAAAGTGAAAATCATTGTAACAAGAAAATAAATGGTTTATCATTTTATCATAAGGGATTTATTTGAGTTACAAGTGTAACAATAAAATAAATGAATTATGATTTTATCATAAAGGGATTTATTTGAGTTGCAAGTTTAGCAAAACATCTAGATTTACATCTCCCGAAACACCATAGGAGTATGGAGTGTTTGAGATTTGTAATGAAACCTTGTTTGACATGGTTGGATCAAAGGTGTTATTTATAAAACTGCCATTATGTTTTAAAAAGATTAAAGCTTTAGAGACTACCGCTTTTACACTAAAAATAGCTCCATCTTAATCGGTTGAAATGACACCATATGAGTTATGGTTTGGGGTAAAACCCAAGTTGTCATTTCTTAAATTTTGGCATGCTAAACATAAGTAAGATGTTTACAACCAAAGTCGGATGAGCATGTCTTTGTAGGTTATTTCGAATAACAATTGGTTATTCCTCCATAACACCGAGGACAAAAGGGTTTGTTGCTTGAAATGTGAAGTTTCTTGAAGAAGGAATTTTTCATAAAAGTTAAGTGGGAGGACAATAGAACTTTGATAAGGTTAACGAACCTTAGCTATATGTCCGAGTTACTTGTAGGAAATCGCTCAAGGCTGCCATAATGCTCATAGCTTATGTGCCTCAAAGGTTGTGGTCACGGAGATCTAAGTTCCTATTGAACCAAGTAGGTCGGTTAAACAATCAAATGCTAAGATTTGAGAGTAAATCATTATTGTTGGACAATGATGAACCGAATACATACAAAGAAGCGATGATGGGCCCTGACTCCGTGTAAGATCCCCCCTTTGTAAAGGAAAAGGATCCCTGTGATTGCAATGCTAGTCCCTGGATCATTGCTAGCATCCACAGTTTAAGATGAAGTACACAGATACAAAGGTCATTTATTACATCCATTCCAGAGTTTAAACATAGTCTTTACAACTCAAGGCCACAGGCCTAATACAAGAGTTTGGAATAAGTAAATAAACATAAGTCTTCATCTTCATGTGCCACAGGCAAACATGTTGAGTGTAGACTCATGACACCTAATCCTCATCAGAGTAACCTGCAACATCACAAGTTACAGCCACAGTGGGTCAATACTTTGGAATAGTATTGGCAAGTGATACCTTAGTAAATTTTAAGTGGACTATATTACTATATGCATTTTGGCTAAGTGTAGTTTGGCTTGCTTTGCTCAAAATAGGTTTTGCCTATTAGTTGAAATCACTAAGTTTTTCTTTGTCAAAACTTTTCCTAAGAAACCATCAATAGACATTGAGGTCCTTAACCCTTGTTCACCCACAAGATTTTACTTAGAAGTTGGAGTGATGAGATTCTTGATAGCTTCCATGTCTTGATGCTCAAGTTGTCCATTGCCATGGACTTGGCTAAGTACTTAGATTTTTCCATCTGCAGAGGTTGTGCACTTTCCCCACTAGACTTGGTTTCCCAAGAAAGGACCTTTCAGAAGCCTTCCCTTAGCCAAATGGACGCGTTCCAACCTATCATCCCACTACCACCAACTGTCCAAATGACTAAGTTCTAGCAACCTATGTGATCAAGGCAGAGCCCATATTGCCAAGTGGCTGCACTATAAGCTTCTCAACACTTGGCCTCTAAAATCCCTTTGTTCCTGGGTGGCTTTCCACAAGTGAGATACACAAGGTAAACCATAGCCATGGGCCTTGTGTAACCACTCAACCAAAAACCACCAATCAAGTCCCATTCCACCCAGGTGATTCATTGACTTAGTTGTTTTATTAGGAAAACATAAGTCCATGGACTTAGAAATATTTTTCATCATAGCATGTATATTTACCAACCCTTGTTTTCTACTAGCTAGGCTAAGCATGGCATAGATAGTACTTAACTTAGAAAATTTCCTAGCAATTCTACAACTACTTAGGATTTCCCATCATAGCATTTGGCAAAATAGTAACATGCAAGACTTAACAAAATATTTCTAATGCTTGTACAAAATATAGGGATGGAAATATTCATGAAGTACCACTTGCCTTGGTATTGGGGAGAGTAGCACTCTTCACAATCACAATCACTAGCACCAAAATCTACACATAAAATATAGCCACAATCACATACAAAACATATACAATCAAAAATATATATGCATGCATGCAAGATGCTAAGGAATGATTTTTAAAACCTAACCAAGCAAGTGCATAGTACTGAACCATAAACAAGTCAAAAACTTGCTAAACCAAATTTATTTGGCACTAAAATGAATTCCTCAACAATTTCTATACTCAAAATAGTCCTAAACAAGTTTCTGCAAATAAAATCATTTTAATAGAAACTAAACATTAAACACATTGCATAAACAGAAAGGGCTTGTCTCCCTGATTACAACGGTATAAAAGTTGCAAAAATCTAACGTGGGAATCAAAAGTTATAGCCTAATTAAATTTGAATCTAAATCTGTTTCAAATTCTGTTTTAAAACCAAACTCTAGCCGCTGTCAGCGCTCCGATTAAATCGCATACCGCTTCACGTGGATCGACCAGCGTGGACCATCAGATCTAACTAAACATGCACGGTTTAGATTGACACTTACCCCTTCGATGCAGATCTAATCTAGAGCGCTGGATCTAGATCCTACGGCTGCTAATCAATCGACACAACCGAGCGGCGCTTAGCGGCGATCGGGCGGCGTGTCTACGTGGCGGCGGGGCGTTCTAGGTCGCGGGAGTGGGGAAGAGGCTTACCGTAACGCAGGAGGCTGATGCTCAAGGTGGCGATGGTTCACGTCAGGCGTATGGACACGGCGAGGATTCCTCGTCGGAGTAGAGCGCGTCGGCAGCCTTGGCGTCGGAGGCGAGGTTCTGGAGCGAGCTAAGACAAACCAATGGTGCCGTTAGATGCGCACAAACCTGGCGAACTCGTGAGTGTCAAAAAGGGGAGTAGGGGTGGTCGGAAACTACCAGGAGGGGTTGTCGGAGTTGCGCCGAGCCTCGGTCCCTTCCAGTGGTGGACGGTGACGGCGTCCTAGGGCGGTAAAGAGAAAATTGAAGATGTGAGAAGATGCGCAGAGGCATGTAGATCACACTCGCATGAAGCAGAGACCAAGGGGAGAACGATGCTCACCGGAATTGGTCGTCGGAGGTCGTTGGTGCGGTGTGGCGGCGCGACACGGCAACTGGTGGCGTAGTGTCGAGTGAGGGGAAAAGATCGGGAGGAGAGGATCTTATAGCCGGGCAGGGCGGAGATTACGCATTCATCGCCTATTAAGAGGATTAAAATCGCGCAGAGGCGGGAAGAAGCACGGCGGCGTGTTCTGCAGATTTGGGAAGACGATGACGTGGATGGGCCCGCTTGTCGTGAAATAAGCGGAGAGGAGTGGGGTCCAGCGCCGTGACTACGTGGGTGCTTATCTTGGCGTGCGAGAGAGAGGTGGGTGGGCTGGCTGGGCAGCGTCATTCTTTGGGCCAAATTCTTCTGGCCCTTTTCCAATTCTTTTCTCTTTTCTTTTTCTAATTTTGATTTTCAGGAATGGTTTTCAAATGAATTCAAACTCCATTTGAATTCAAATCTATTTGGGATTTTTGTAGTGTGCAACATACTCAAATCTAGGTATAAAACCATGTGGTTACTTTGAAGAGGCTTGGTCATTTTTGGAAAAACAAAATAACAGGGACATTGCACTTGGTTTGCAAATGTTTGAAAAATGGTTTTTGAAACCATTTCTATTTTGTAAAATTTTGTTCTAACTCCACAATCAAACAAATCAACAAGGGAGATAAACAATCTAAGTTTAAAACATTCAAACTCTCAAATGGGGATGGCCATTTGATTTAAGTTTGCTCACATAAAATGATAGCACTATGTGCTTCTGTTTTCTGAAATGAGTTTGAAATTGATCTCAACTCTATATGCATGCATGAATGATATGCAATCTTTGAAATCATGATTTTAGTGATGTTACACTCCGTCAAATGGCTTGAAGCCATAAAATCCGTGATAGTTCCATACACGAGAAATCAAGTTTTAAACTTGGAAGACCCTCCGGAAAGGTGTAAAAACCTATCGGTCGTATTTGGATCTATAAAGAAACAGACATGGATGTTTCACATCTATGAAATAGTCGACATGTCGTAAAGTATTTTATGATAATGTTCAAGGAGTTGACTATGACAAGATTTGATCTTTCATAGCGATATTTAGTCTGGACGGATTAAAGTAGCAACCACTACTTACAATTTGTTATATGGTAGATGAATAAACAAAACAAAGTTCTTCTAATAGAATGGTTACCTAGGACGTGTACATGACATGATCCAAAGGGTTTTGTTAATTCAAAGGATGTTAAAAGGGCATGCAAACTTCAATGGTTGAAGTAAGCATCGCGGAGTTGGAATCTTCACCATGATGAAAAAGGAGTTTTCATCAGGAGACGATGAAGATGCTTGAATTTGCAAGAAATTAAGTGGGAGCGCTGAGACATATTTTTAATACATTATATGGAGGACATCTTGTTGATTAAAAATGATATAATTTTTATTGACAAAGGTTAAGAATTTCATTTCGATGAAATACTTAGGCAAAACCCGAATATTTAGCATGAATGTCTATAGTGGATAGACTATGACGCTAATATGGTTGTGCCAAACGTACATATATGAGATATTGAAGGAGTTCAATATAGAAACAACAAGAAATGGGTCGTGTCACATGGAAAAGGAATTGAATCAAGATTCAAGTGTATCGACACTTGATAAGCGAAACAAGATTCAAGTGCTTTGACACTTGATGAGTGAAATCACAAGGATGTTTTGATCAATCATACCATGATATGTACACATCCAGATATGTCCTATGCTCTAAGTGTTATGATCATATACCAGAATGAATCATAAAATGATCATTGGACGATATTAAGGATATTCTTATGATCTTTTGGAAGAACTAAGAATATATTTGTGTAGAGGTGACAAACAATTACAAATAGTTCATTGTAAAGCGTTACATTGATACTAGTTTTGTCGCAAGATACAAATTAAGTTTATCTCAATTTAAACTATGAGTGGCACAATGAAATGGAAAGGAGTTTTCATGATGGATTTGGATGTATTCCAAAGTTAAGACATTGTGACGAATACTACAACAAAAGGCTAAGTATATGACTGCTATAGTAGCAGCAAAGGAGGGAATTTGTGTCAAGTAGTTTGTTATCAAACTAAGGTGTGGTTCGCAACGGGCTAACACTAAAGATAGCAACGGGCTAACACTAAAGATATATTGTGTGACAATAGTATCGACGTGTTTTAACCCCAAGGAACTAAAGGTCTCACCAAAAGACCAAATTTATACAATGCCATCTCATTGGAGAATGAGTGATGCGTGAAGACGCAAAGACATGCAAATACACACGGACCTGAAAGTGTCAGATCCGTAGGTTATGTTAACCACTTGCAGTTGCGTATTTGGAACACCAGAAAGCCATAGGTGTTCAATACGCAAAGTTTTCAAACTAGATTATTGTCTCTAGTGCAAGTGGGAGACTGAAGGGAATATGCTCGAGAGGCAATAATAAAGTGGTTATTATCGTATTCCTTATTTATGATAAATGCTTATTTTACATGCTATAATTGTATTAATACGGACACGTTAATACATGTGTGTTTAATAAACAAAAAGGAAGTTCCTAGTTATGTCTCTCTTATAAACTAGCTCGTTGATTAACATGATGATCAAAGTTTCCTGATCATGAACATTGGATGTTGTTAATAACGAGGTCACAACATTAGTGTAATGATGTGATGAACATTCATCCGAAGTATATCATTACGATAAAAGTCATTGAGTTTATATTGCTATAACAACTTACGAAGTGATCCTAATCCTTAGACCATGAGATCATGTCAATCACTAACACCGGAAGATTTTCTCGATGACATCAACCGTCACACCGTAACTGGGTGATTATAAAGATGGCTTCAGAACTACTAAAGTGTTATGTTCAGACCCATGGATCGAGAGTGGAATTTGTTCATCCCGATGACGAATAGATATGCTCTGGGCCCTCTCGGTGATATCACATTGATTAGCTTGCAAGCAAGTGATTTGATCACTAGAATGTTATATCACGGGAACGAGAAAATAGTGCATGTCGGTAACGAGATCAAACTAGGTATGGAGATACCGATGATCGAATCTCGGACATGTAATATATCGTGAAACAAAGGGATTAAGATACTAGCGTAAAAGGTTGACACAATCACAGAAGTCATCGTTGAATGTGGGAGTCGATGGATCTCCGTGTCCCGCCATCGATTATTGTTAGGAGAAGGTCTCGATCATGTCGCATTATTCGCGAACCGTAGGGTGACACATGGGATACCGGCACCATTGAGCAAATGATATGCCACAAAAAGAAAAGGAAAGCGCGGAATTTATTTCACTAGACACGAAGCGGTTTTGGTTGAAATTGTCAAACTGGTTCGCATGTGAAATTGAAATGTTGTAAGGGTTTTATGTGAATGTTTGTTAATTAAAGTAATTAACAAAATTCTGAATAAATAAATAAAAGAGTTTTATTTAAATGAGAGCTTGCATTAAATTTGGTGGAAATTTAATGCATGAGTGGATTTTGAGTGGAGGCTTTTAATGGGAGTGGAGGCTTTTCATTTTGAGTGGGAGCTCCACCCACATGAATGTGGAAGAGGTGGGGCAGACCCCATGTCCAGGCGCCATGCCCTTGGGTGCCCCTTTCCCTATAAAGGCCCCCTCCTCCTCTCAAAGCACACCTCCTGAAGGATCTCTCTCCCCTTTTAGAATTTCCCATGGTCTCGGATCGTGAGATACATGTTCCCGGTGGCTTTTCGGAAGGATTTGTTGCTTCATTTAGCTGAGGGCGCGGAGGTTGTCAGGGTACCCGTACATGTGTGCGATCACGGATGCACCACTGCTTTGAGGTGCTTGACTTGATTGTGCTGGACCGGCTAGACCAGACGGACTTCATCACGATCTTGAGATCGGCAAGCGTTCGTCTACATCATCCACAAGTACAACCTCGTTAATGCTATTCGGTCTTCTAAGGTATGTATTCTATGGATTTATATCCACCCGTTGCTTGTATCTAGTAGATAGATCTTGGTACTTAGATGTTCCCAGATATCGTAGGAAATTTTTTGTTTTCTATGCTGCGAACCCTACAATTCCATGATAAGGGTGAATATTTGATGTAGGTAAAATATTTACCACACCAAGATATTACTAAAGAATGGAATTTGAAAGCACACCAAACATTTGATGATGGTGATCTACTTCAAAGTGCAAGTCCAAAGACATTGGTATTTAATTATACACGCTTTGGACTATGTGTCATATGTATGACTCCACTATTGATGTTTATAGATTCTTTCAAACAGAAAAGGAAATACTGAAAGAGAATCTCATAAATATATGGCAGAAAAGAAAAGACTAGAATTGTTCAGTTTAAGATGATATACATGTTATGGCTATATTCTTTGCTTATTAAACAATGTGGTTCTTAAGTATTTGATACTGAATTTGTTGGTGTGAATCGTCATACAAAACAACACAATTCATGAACTACAATGGCCTAAGTAACTAGCAAAAGAATATGTGATGATGTTCATCGAGAAAAAATAAAGGGTTATTGTGCTGCTTGTTAAACATCAAAGCTTTCCTTCAAGATTTGTTTTATCAGGTATTATGAGAACAAAAGGGTTGTTCAAATAATTGTCGTAATCCATAAAAGATGGATGATTCACAAATATCGTTGGAGAAATCACATCCATAAAACTAGTGTTAAAAATATCGAAAGACAAATTGATTGAAAGATCACTTAGGAAGTGACATTGCCGTTTAAATTATATTGGAAAGAAAACATGAAGAAACTCCATGTGGATGGAATTTTGGAGTCTTTTGATTTTTGATCAAATGACGCTTGTGAAACTTTCCTAGAGATAATTAAAACTTAGTTCATAGGCCAAAAGGGAACGAATGACTAGCTTATTGGAACTTGTACATATTGTTGTATGAAGTCCATTATGTGTAGTCAAGAGCGATGGATTTCAACTTCATATACTTTCTCCGAAAATTTGAGTGAATATATGAATATTTACTTAATAAGGATGAAGTATGAAACATTTGAAAAGTTCAAAGACTTTCAAGATGAAGTGCAAAATCATTGTAACAAGAATATAAATAGTTTATGATAAGATCATAAAGGAAGATATTTGAGTTACAAGTTTAGCATAATACCTAAGATTTAAGGAATTGTTCTGTGGATTTGCATGTCCCGAAACACCATAAGAGTATGGAGCTTTCGAGATATGTAATTAAACCTTGTTTGACATGGTAAGATCGAAGGTGTAATTCATAAAACTGCCATTATATTTTAAAGATTAAAAGCTTTAGAGACTACCGTTTTTCCAATAAAAAGAGCTCCATCATAATCCGTTGAAATGACACCATATAAAGTTATGGTTTGGGATAAAACCCAAGTTTTCTTTTCTTAAACATTGGTATTCTATGCATAAGAAAGATGTTTGCAACCAAAGTCGGATGAACCTGTCTTTGTATGTTATTTCGAATAATTGTTAAGTAATCCTCCATAACATCGGAGACAAAAGTGTTTGTCACTTAGAACGTCAAGTTTCTTTGAGAAGGAATTTTTCGTGAAAAGATAAGTGGGAGGACAATAGAACTTTGATAAGGTTAAAAGAACCTTAGATATATGTGCAAAGTTGCGCAGCGCCGAAAAAGTGTTCCGGAGGCAGCAACAATGCTCATGGCTCACGTTCCTCAAAGGTTGTGGTTACGAAGGTCAAAGTTTCTATTGAACCAAGTAGGTCGAGTAAACAATCAAATACCAAGATTTGAGGGTTGAATCATTATTTGATAATAATGAACGTACTACATGCAAAGAAGCGATGATGGGCCCTGACTCCGTAAAATGGCTTGAAGCCATAAAATCCGTGATAGTTCCATACACGAGAAATCAAGTTTTGAACTTGAAGGACCCTCGAGAAAGGTGTAAAACCTTACAGTTGTGTTTGGATCTATAAAGAAATAGACATGGATGTTGCACATCTATGAAATAGTCGACATGTTGGGAAAGAGTTCACAACAATGTTTAAAGGTTGACTATGACAAGATTTGATCTTTCATAGCGATATTTAGTCTAGACGGATTAATGTAGCAACCACTACATATAATTTTGTTATGTGGTAATTGAATAAACAAAACAAGTTCTTCTAATAGAATTGTTACCTAGGACATGTGCATAACGCGGTCCATAGGGTTTTGTCAATTCAAAGGATGCTAAAAGCATATGCAAACTTCAATGGTTGAAGTAAGCATCGCGGATTTGGAATCTTCACCATGATGAAACTGTTAAAGGAGTTTAAATTCATCGGAGACGATGAAGATGCTTGCATTTGCAAGAAATTAAGTGGGAGCGCTAAGACATGTTTCTAATACATTATGTGGAATACATATTGTTGATTGGAAATGATGTATCTTTTATTAACACATATTAAGAATTTCATCCCGATGAAAGACTTAGGCAAAACCCAAATATTTGGCATCAATAGACGCTAATATGGTTGTTCCGAAAGTACATAGATGATGTATTGAATGAGTTCAATATAGAAACTACAAGAAAGGTTCTTGTCACACAGAAAGGATTGAATGAGTTCAATATTGATGTTATATTCAAGTATATTGACACTTGGTAAGTGAAAAAATGATTCAAGTATAGATTGATACTTGATGTATGAAATCACAAAGAGTATTTATATCAATCATACTGTGATATGTACAAATCCAGATATGTCCTATGCTCTAAATGTTATGAGCATATACCAGAATGATTTATAAGATGATCATTGGACGATAGTAAGGATATTCTTATGATATTTTGGAAGAACTAAGAGTATATTAATTTTGTAGAAGTGGCAAATAGATGGTTAGTTCATTGTAAAAGTACTACATTGAGACTAGTTTTGTCACAAAATACAAATTAAGTTTATCTCAATCTGAACTAAGGGTGGCACAATGTAATGGAAAGTAAGTTCCATAATGGATTTGTATGAGTTCCAAAGTTAAGACATTGTGACAGATACTACAACAAAAGGCTAAGTATATGACTGCTATAATAGCAGCTAAAGAGGGCATTTGAGTCAAGTAGTTTGTTATCAAACTAGGTGTAGTTCACAGCGGGATAATACTATGAAGATATATTGTACGACAATATTATAAACATGTTTTAACCCCAAAGAACTAAAGGTCTCACCAAAGGACCAAAATTATACAAAGCCATCTCATTAGAGAATGAGTGATGCTTAGAGACGCAAAGACATGCAATTACACACGGACCTGGAAGTGTCAGATCCGGAGATCAGTTGACCACTAGCAATCGTGTACATACGACACCAGAAAGCCATAGGTGTGGAATACACAAAGGTTTGAAACTAGATTATTGACTCTAGTGCAAGTGGGAGACTGTTGGAGATATGCCCAAGAGGCAATAATAAAGTGGTTATTATCATATCTTCATAATTATGATAAATGTTTACATACCATGCTATAATTGTATTAACCGGAAACATTAATACTTGTGTGATTTGTAAACATAAAAGAGTCCCTAATAAAGCCTCTTGTTAAACTAGCTTGTTGGTTAATATATGATCATGGTTTCCTGATCATGAACATAGAGATGTTATTAACAACAGGGTCATATCATTAGAAGAATGATGTGATGGACATACTCCTATAGTTAAGCGTAGCATAAAGATCAAGTCATTTAATATAGTTCATTTGCTATAAGCTTTCTGATACATAGTAACCTAATTCCTTCGACCATGAGATCATGTTAATCACCATTTCCGGAAGGATGCTTTGATGACATCAAACACCACACCGTAACTGGGTGGCTATAAAGGTGGCATTGAGTGTTCGGAAAGTATGGGTTGAGGCTCATGGATCAAGAGTGGGATATGTCCATCCATATGACGGATAGATATACTCTAGGCCCTCTCGGTGGAATGTCATACAATTAGCTTGAAAGCATGTGACTGGCTCACAAGGGATCACATACCACGGGAACGAGAAAAGAGTACTTATCGGTAACGAGGTTGAACTAGGTATGCAAAGATACCGACGATCAGAACCTCGGATAAGTAAACTATCGTGAGACAAAGGGAAATTGGTATCGTATGTAAGTGGTTCATTCGATCGCAAAGTAATCGTATAAATATGTGGGAGCCATATGAATTTCTAGATTCCTCTATTGGTTATTGATCGGAGAAGTGTCTCGGTCATGTCCGCATAATTCACGAACCGTAGGGAGACACACTTAAGGATTCGATGTTGTTGAGTAGTTATGGAATGATGAGTAAGAGACCGAATGTTGTTCAGAGTCTCGGATGGGATCCGGGATATCACGAGGAGATTCAGAATGGTCCGGAGAGTAAGATTCATATAAGGAAAGTCCTATTTCGGAGTTGGAGAATGGTTCCGGTGTTTTCATCGGGAATGTTCTAGAAGGTTCCGGAAGGTCCGACACTCCGGAGGGGAAGGGTACATGAATGTGTCATAACAAGTTGGAATGGTTGCATCATGTACTAGGTGTCATCGCTGAGCAAAATAAAGGGATAAATCAAATCCTAGTTTGAAAAGTCAAACGCCAATTTGAAAAGTCAAACGACAAGTTTGCTTGGTGGAGGGAGAGTAGGAAACCTACTTAGGGAGGAAGTCCTATTCCCCCCACCCGCCGGCCAATGAGGAGGAGTTGGAGGAGGACTCCCTCCTCCCAACCACGCCTCCCTCCCACCTATAAAAGGAGGGGCAGGGGTGCCCATCTTCCCTACACCTCTCTCCTCTAAACCCTAGCCCTAGCCGCCTGCCTCCACCAAGTCGCCGCCGCCCCTAGGGTTTGCCTAGCCGCCGAGTTGGGGCCCTTCCCTTTCCCTAGCCGCCGGCCTAGCCCTCTCTCCTTGGTTCCTCTAAACCCTAGATCGCCAAGGCCTCTCTCATAGTCCACCATACTCGCTCCCGCTTAAGGCGAAGCCCTGCGAGATCTCCCCTCTACTTCGGGTACCACGCCGTCGTTCTGCTGGAATCACGAGGAGAGTGCTACAACCTCCGCTGCCTGCTGGAACAAGGGAGAGGAAGTTCTTCATCAGTCGAACGTGACTGATCGACGAAGGCCGCCAAAACGCAGCGCCGGAAGGATCGTCTACACGATCTTGAGATCGGAAGTGTTCGACTACATCACCCACGAGAATCTGCTCTCGTTAACCGCTTTGGATCTTCGAGGGTTAGTATTCTATCGACTCGTTGCTACCATCTAGTGGATAGATCTTGGCTTGATCATAGATTAGATCTTGATTGTGTGTTCATGCGGTAGAAATTTTTTGTTTTCCATGCTACGAACCCCTACAGAGATGCTGTTCGGAAGCTTCTACTTCTAGGTGAGGCAGACTGGCACCATCCACCTCCCAGAGCGGGTTTCACCTCCGTCAATCAGGCCCGCTTTGTGGATGCCGCTGATCGACACGTTGCGGGCAACATCGCTAACGAGCGATTCGGCTGACAGCAGCAGCTGTAACTCCGATCTGTGCGATCCTCCCTCTGATGAAGGAACCTACGGTTCTGGATCTGAAAGTTGTGGGAGTAACAACCTCCTCCGTGGACGCTACACGTGTGCGGTCATCCACAACGACAACGTCAACGACGGAACCGAACCACCACCGAATCCCCCTCCCAACCCTCAGGCTGAGAATAGAAGGGCGAAGACACCTCATACACATCTCACGCCAGATTGCATCTGCGCACCCCCTATAACCTTCAGTTCTGCCGTAATCAAGAACAAACAAGCAGGAGTAGGGTTTTCCCTCCGGGGGCCTGAACCTGGGTAAACCTCGTGTGTCCCTTTCCGCATGTCTGTTAACCGTCTCGCGATATCCAGCATCCCTATATTCTATAAAACCAAATCCATAACAATGGGCATTGATGAGTCTAACCCTCGTCGGTACCATGATGCTCACATGCATATGATTCATCGAGTCAGAAAGAAAAGGGCACGTTCCTAGCTAGGGAGGGCGCCTCGCGCCGCCTCTCCTGCTCCCACATGGGGCAAAGCAAGTTCATTACATTGGCAATTACAAATGTCATATGTGAGTTACTAATGACATTTTATCTGGATTAATACTTGAAGGGGTTGTTTGAATACGTGGTTTATCCACATGTGCATTGTAATATATCCCGATTAACTGCCTAACAAACTAATCAGTAACCCGATATATTTAGTAACCCGATATCGAGGTTTTAGAAAAAAACGACTATAAGACGTTTTTTTTGGAACTTAAGGCAACTTTATTACTGAATCAAAACACGGTCCTCTACAATTACAAGTTGCAGAAAATCAGGGGGATCAGTAAACCAAAACTCCATGTGGCTAAAGATAGAACCATAACGAGCCATCTCATGTGCGGCAACATTTGCTTCTCGTGGAAAATGTTGTAAAGTCACCGTGCCAAGCATCATCAATAGATGTCGGCAATCATCAATCACCACCGCACTTGTACCTCTATATTCTGATGGATTAAGAGCAGTCTGGACCACTTCCATTGAATCGGATTCTACCACCAAAGATTGGGCACCAAATTGTTCCGCAAGCTTCAGGCCTAGGAACAAAGCCATAGCTTCCATCGCTACATCATCAATCGTAGTATCAGTGTAATCACAAGTAGCTGCAATAAAATTCCCTGAGGCATCCCGAATAATTTCTCCAGTAGCTCCCCGACCAGAATCTGGGTTGAACGCAGCATCCACATTCAGCTTGTAGACCCCAGACGTCGGCCTTGTCCATCCACACCATCGAATGACATTACCAGATCCTCTCACTTTGACACTATTGGCCAACATACCCAGGATATTAATAACAGTTCTCCCCGGTGTCGGTGCAGGCTGTTTATTTTTAATCTGCCTCCTTGCCCACCATATGTACCAACATGTGATCATAACCAACTCTAAGAAGTGTTCAATATTACATGTTACACCACCAGGCTTGGCAGAGCACAGGAGTTCCTCCAGGACCATGAACCCCGAGCGATCCATACGAGTAGACGATTTGATGAATTCAATCAGCCCCAGCCCTTCCCAAATATCCAACGCTCTAGGGCATAAGAAGAGCATATGACATAGATCTTCCGCATTGACCATACACACATGTCAATTAACAGCCGAACCAATGTGCCTATTGGCCAGGGTGCAGAAACAAGGGACAATCCCATGCAAAGCTCGCCAAACGAAAATCTGAACTTTACGGGACACCTTTGTCCTCCAAATTTTCTTCCAGACTTCATGCGGAGATGATCTATCCGACGAGTCTGTCAGCTGCGCCCTTCTCCTATATTCTACACGCCATTCAAGATGGTATGCAGACTTTACTGAAAAACAACCTGTCTTATTGATATGCCATGCAATGAAGTCAGGATGCCCAAAGTTTGGTAGAGGAATCCGCAGAATACGGTATACGTCCACCGGACAGAAATTCTTCCGGATTAGGTTCTCATCCCAGCTACCAGTAATAGGATCAATCAGCTCACTTACCCTGGTTAGAACACAGTTCCGTCTAGGTGAGACAACCATCCGTGTCGGACTATCTGGAACCCATAAATCTGTCCAGATATTTATAGTTTCTCCATTACCAGGTCGCCAAATGCAGCCCCTCTTAAAAGTTTTCAAGCCTGACATGATACTTTGCCATGTAAACGATGAGCTTTTTTCAACTTTGCATTCAGCAAATCTCCATCCGGGTAATACTTAGCTCGCAAAACCTGCACGCATAAGGAATCTGGGTCACTAAGTAGACGCCAACACTGCTTCGCCAACATAGCTTCATTAAAAAAGTGGAGGTCCTGGAACCCCATCCCTCCTTCACTCTTCGGAATACTCATCTTCCACCATGCCATCCAGTGTATTTTACGTTGAGTTTCCGATCCACCCAACCAGAACCTAGCAATGGCATTACAAATCGCCTTGCAGACCTGCTTTGGGATATTAAACACCGACATAGCATATGCCGGTATAGCCTGTGCAATTTCCTTCAGGAGTATCTCCTTCCCTCCCATAGACAGTAATTTTTCATTCCATCCACTAATCCGTTGGAGAACCCTTTCTACTAGATGCAGGAAACAGTTACTTCTGTCAATACCAACAAGCGTCGGTAATCCAAGATATTTATCCGACAAATCTTCCACCATAATGTTTAGGTGGACACACATCTCCTGTCGAACCAGAACATTGGTGTTCGGGTTAAAGAAGACACTAGATTTTGCATCACTCACAAGTTGTCCGGAGCTTGCACAATACATATCCAGTGCATTACGAAGAGCCGTGGCGTTTGACATATCAGCCGATATCAGGATCAAAGAATCGTCAGCAAAAAGAAGGTGTGACACTGACGGTGCACCACGACACACTTTAACCCCTTGAATACCACCAGTCATCTCCTCATACGCTAGAAGGCTCGACAAACCCTCTGCACAAATTAGAAACAGATACGGTGACAGGGGATCTCCCTGCCTAATACCCCTTGTAGGGGTAAAAACTTCAGGCTCATCAGAATTGAACCAGACTCTGTACTTGACTGAAGTAACACATGCCATGACGAGATTGACCCATACATGGTCAAACCCCAACCTCACCATCATATCACGGAGGAAGTTCCATTCCACCCGGTCATACGCCTTGTGCATATCCAGTTTCACTACACAAACACCTCTATTTCCCTGTCTCTTATTCTTTATTATATGGAAACTCTCATACGCAACCAAGACGTTATCAGTAATTAGACGCCCTGGTACAAAGGCACTATGTGTATTCGAAATTACCTCAGTCAACAACACCTTCAATCTTCTTGAAAGTACCTTAGAAATCACCTTGTAAATTACATTACAAAGGCTAATTGGTCGAAACTGGGTGACCATCTCCGGGCTCTAATCCTTAGGAATCAGCACTATGGCAGTCTCGTTCCACTCCTGAGGTATAACACCAGAATTCAGCGCTTGTAGGACTTCACGAGTGACATCCTCCCCAACCACTGACCAAAACTTCTTATGAAACACTGCATGAAGACCATCAGTACCGTGTGCTTTGAAATCACCAATACTAAACATTGCTTCCTTAACTTCCTCTGCAGTATAAGGCTTCAGAAGGGCCGCATTCATCTCCGGGGTGACCCGAGGAATGACCCGCTGCAACAACTCATCATTTGTTTGTTGGAATTCAGAAGTAAATAATGTACTGAAGTAATTATGAATCAGATCACCCATATCCTTATTACCTTCGATCCACTCTCCATTCCCATCCTTCAGCTTCAGGATAGTGTTGTGTTTCCGATGTAATTATGAAAGAACGCCGTATTCCTATCTCCATGCATTAGCCAATTCGCACGGCTTCGCTGCATATAGTGTACTTCCTCCTGTTCCAGAGCAACCTCAATTTGGCGTGTGATTTCCTACTGTTGCTGGTCCGACTCCACGGTCATAGGTCCGCTAAGCAGTTGGTCTAACTCCTTAGTGAGTTCCTTTATCTTTTTCTGTGGTGCTTTAAGCACCTATCTATCCCACTCGTGTAGTTCCGAGTGTACCTCTGCAAGTTTCGACATCAGAGGTGCATCCGGCCGAGCATGCGCCCAGGCCGTCGAGACCACCTCTCCCACTTTTTCCTCTTTGAGCCAGCGTCCTTCAAACCGCCGACGCTATTTTGAATTTGCCATCGATGCTGCGTACGTCTCCGTATCCACCAAGATAGGCCTGTGGTCAGATCCTATCGAGGTAAGGTTATGAACTCCTGTATGTGGGAATAAACTCAACCATCCTCCATTGCCGACAGCCCTGTCCAGCCGCTCCCGAAGCGATCCATGTTTCCATGTAAACTTGTTCCCAATGTAGCCAAGATCCTCCATCCCACAGTCGGTAAGACACTCACGGAAAGCCTGCATATAGGGTAGAGGTCGTGGTGCACCGCCCTCTTTTTCCGACTCTGACAAAATTTCGTTCATGTCCCCCAACACCAGCCAAGGAATATTAGCTTGCTGATGTAGGTCTCGTAAGTAGCACCACGTACAGTGTTTATGGCACCATACTGACTCACCATAGAGGCCCGTAAGTCTCCAATCCCTCTCTGGTGTTTCTCCCGAAACCAACACATCAATATAATTCTTGTGTTGGTACTTTAACTGGATGTTAACATGTTGGTCCCAAAACAGCAATAGACCTCCCGCTCTCCCATTGCTTGGTACCACAATTGTATGAGCATAACCAAGTTTGATCCTTAGCCTATCAGCACTCTCTCTATCTAGATGGGTCTCAGATAAAAAGAGTATATCGGGCCTATGTTTCCTTCGAATTCTCGAAAGCGACCTAACTGTCGGGTCATTGCCCAACCCCCGGCAGTTATATCCGCATGTCCTAATTAATCCCGGCGGCGCTCCTTGATGGAGCCCGCCAAATCAGTAGTTGAAACACCAGCTTTGTGTCGTTTTGGTATTTGGACCTTCTGTGGAGTTGTCACACCCTCCTTCCTATTCCAAATTCTCCACCACACTGGCCACATGCGATGAAGACATGATCGCCAGGGTGGTACCCTTCGGCAAGTCATCTCTAGCCCCCATATCACGTTTTCGCAGCCACTTCCCGTCCTCCTTCGGGACGGTACGTGTGAAGTCACTCCCGTCTTCATCCATATCCCTATGTTCCTGGCCCGGACCATTACGGCCACCGGGGGTTCTGCCCCCTCTTCCCCTCGAGTTACTAGCTTGAGGTCGTAACACGAATTCTTTCTTCGGCTGATACCAGAAATCTTCCTGAGGTACCATCATAAAATCACCATATTGGACATTCTTCGGGTCATGAGACCCTTCCCCACACTCATCGGCAACATGACCGATAATCCCACATTGAGCACAGAACCTTGGCATCTTCTCATAAAGCACACGAAACTTCTGTGGCTCTTTTCCTGGATCCACTCTTCCCGTCACAAACCGAAGCAGAGGTTTCTTCAGCTTGATCTTCACATAGATCCTCACAAATTTGACATAATTCACACCATTGGTACCCATCTCAACATCCAGAACCTGACCCATCTTTCCTGCCATCGCCTTCGCTGCTGCGGGGTTTCGAACTAAATCTGGCAGGCCCATAATTCGCACCCACACCCGTAGAGAGTCGAGCGCGATAGTTTCAGTGTTCACTAGACCATCATATTCCTCAACGACAACAACATTGTGCCGAAATATCCACGGCCCTCCATGCATGGCTGTTCTCCAATCACCGAGACACTTGAATTGCGCAATAAAAGTGAAATCATCAAGGTCTCGAAATGAAACTTCCTGAGCAACAGCCCAAGCCACCTGCATCTTCTGATAGAAGGCAGTATGGCTAAACGGGGTTTTGAGGCAAACCCTAATTATCACCGCCCACTTCATGGACGATCGATTTTCCGCGATCAACCCTGAGAGGTCAACCGCATCTTCTTCCTCAGCCGTAATATCCAGGCGGTTGAGTAGATCCTCGATGTTCTCCGCAGCTTCCAGGGTCGCAGATCCACCCCGTTCTCTTTCCGCCTTTGTAACGGACGGATCTTCCAGCGGCGGCGGCGGTGCCGTCCCCTCCGTCACATCTGGTTTCCCTCTCGTATTCCCCGACATGGTCAGGGCCAGGGCATCCCCCTAGACGCGCAGATTACTCCCAGCAAGCTCGGTGTGGTTAATTCGACGTCGATCAAAGGAGATCTCTAATCGGCGGCGATATGGTGGACTCCCGCGAGAGTCGCAGGAGGAGACTAAAACCCTAGAACGAAAGGGTATTCAACGATCCTTGGTACGACTATAAGACGTTTTTGCAAAAAACACGATCGGCATATACTCGTTGTAACTGATTTTGTTCCGCCCGCACCATCCTCAAAAACTCCTTGGCAGAGGCAATCACTGACTGCCCCGCCACCGCATGTAGCTTCCGCTTGCCCTGGTCGCCGCTAGCGACGTACGGTGGCTAACACAGTAGCTTGTTCTTCCCGTCATGCCATATCCTAGCAGAGCTGGCCGGAACGACTGCAATTCTCTACCATACATTATTATCTGGAAATCAAGAAATGACTAGTCTTTTTTTAATAGGAAATCTAGTACTGCTCTGCATGTTCATCAGGCAAGGCAACGACTGCATGATATTCTTCAGGCTCAACAGCTGGACCTCCTTCCTGCAATCAGCAGTGGAAAATTGATGCCCAGCCGAGCCTCCAATCCATGAAAACCAGAGCGGCCGATTTACTTGTTGCGGGTTCAAAAGTAACCAATGATGCATCTTGGAAGAACCGGGAGGTACCAGCTACTACTGCTCCTGCCGTGCAGACAAAAGACTTGGTGTCTATCTTCAGTTCAGGGCTTCAGGGACCAAACAGAGAGCTTCGATCTCATCGTGCAAGCATCCACATCTCTGGCGCCTTCACCTCTACATGTCTTCTCATCGCTGCCACAATGGCCTCAACAATGTGGCTCACGGTTGTGCTCGTCAGGTTCTCAGCCAATCTTCAGATGTATCAGCTCGGTTCACTGGAACAACAGATGCCCTGCTTCTGTAATTCCACCATCTGCTAGCATCCCCTACCCATGTACTCCATATTGTACCCTGTTCACGGCTGACATGAATTGGCGCCCTCGGCACCTCCTCGTTTTCAAAAATAATAATCGTGTTGGCATAATTCGAACGAACAAGTTGACGATTTTTGTGATAGAAATTCATGTTTGCTTAATTCGTACGAACAAGTTGACGATTTTTGTGATAGAAATTCATGTTTGCTTAATTCGAACATGTTACTCCCCTACAGCTTAGCACGTAAGAACTTTGAGAGAGAAAATAATAAGCTGGGGAACTCAAAAGAGCGGGAGACTACGATATGAACTACGCTCCCACTGTTTGAGAAAAAAAATAGAAAATATAAAAAGATTGACCAGAGTGGGATTTGAACCCACGCCCTTTCGGACCAGAACCTTAATCTGGCGCCTTAGACCAACTCGGCCATCTGATCGGTTGTGATAAGAAACACACCGGGACCTAAGTATCCTAAAAGTCGTAATATAGACCATGTTACAACTTTCGAGTGAAGGTTGCAGATTACCGTGATTTCAGGATAGTGTTCACTGCGATTAAAGGAAGTGTGAAGCATATGCGATCAGCTGCCCGTCGAAACACACCCAGTACGTTAAACACATCTAGAGCCTGTTCGGAGACTCTCCAGCTCCCAACTCTGCTTCCGGAGCGACCGGAGTTGTGCCGAACGCATCCACTTCACGGATCTGGATGGATGGAGCGCTCCAACCTTTTAGTTAAATAACACGGAGCGAGTGTTCTGCCGATTCACGGAACAGGAAATCACGGAGCTGTTCAAAATTACGTCGGGCTGCCACCGATAAGTGAACACGAAGTGGTAGGCGTTATCTGTTCCGTGTCCCTCCTCTCTCTCTGGCACAATACCATACCGTCTGAAGTCTGAACGCTTCTTCCCGATTCACCCCCGATGCTGCTCGTTTCATGAACTGCCGACGTCAAAAAGAGACCGCCGGCAAACAAATCGACCTATCTGCCACACTAATTGAACATTACCGGTCGCCAAGAGCTTCCAGGACGCACGAACGATCATGTGCAAGTAGACGCTACCAGCGCCCAACGCTGACGCTAGGAGCCCAAGCCACGAGCTCGCCGCGGCCATTCCAAGACCTCCCCGCCAGCACAAGGGCCTCGCCGCGTCCCTACATCGTCGATGAATCCCGTCAGCCTTCAGATCCCACCGTGCTGGATCAGTTTTTACCGTGCAGCCTTCAGCTCTCACTGGTCTGAATCAGTTTTTACAGTATTAATAGGCTCCATCTGGTACTAATGGGCTGGCAGCCCATGTTCTCACAGAGCGGAGCATCCCGAACGGCATCGCTTCCAACGTCTCGATCCAGAGAGAATGAATCACGCGGAGTGGAGCGGAGCGAAAGGATTTGCCGGAGCGGTGGGTTGCCGAACGGTCCCCTAGTCTTGCTCTAAAGAGGATATCAGGAGATAAATTCATGGTTAGTCATTCAACTTGTTTAGTAAAATTAATATAATCATTGTACAATGAGAATACAAATTTATAGTCACTAAAGACATGTCAAAGCGTCACACGCGGTCACCGCTCGCGACATAGAGGTGTATTTAATGACGTGGCGCTGAGTGAAACATACTGCCAGGTAATTTGAAGGATATGCAGGAATGTACAGTTAGAGGAGGGTCTTTTTGCAAAAAAAATGTCCACTTTCCCTGCCTCTCATTGAATTCTGGCCACCTTTGAGAGAAGATTCTGGAAGATCCGGGCCACCGTTTTGAACAAGATTTCGTGCGTCGTGTAGATGGTTGAACCAATATTGAGATCATGTGATGAAATGCGCCGGTTAATAACTATACATGACATGATCGAGAGGGGAACAGAGGTCGCGCGCTGGTGCAGAAACTGTATTTTGAACTATAAGTTGACAACACCTTGACAGTGAGAAAACTCGATTTCTCGTTGATGATTCCGAGAAGTATAGAACTACGATTTAGGGCTCTATTTGTTCCTACATAAGCTATAGGTACCCTCTTCATCGGTGCGTGATGGAAGGTGCCAGAGGCGAGCAGTGAGTGACACGAGCAAGCAGAGAATAGAGGTATTGTTTTTGTTGTTGTTGTAGGTTGCACGCTGGGTATCTATCGTCAGCGTGCAGTGCAGCGGCGTGTGAGGCGCTGCGAAGCGGAGGTGTTCGAGAAGGGAAGGGATAAGGCATGGATGGAGGTCAGAGTTTTGTCGCCGACACGAGCAGATGATTCCAGTGTAACATCCCAGGATTAGCACCTACAAATAGACATGACACATGTTTGTGCATTGCATTCATGCATAAGAAAATCCGGAGAATTTTCGCGCAAAACTAAAAGAGCTATAGAGGGATCGAGATCTCTATTGTTATGATGGAAGGGTTAGGGCTAGTGCTCTGGATTTTGACATGACCTTGGTTGAATCCTTTGCATTAGGGTGGAAGCAATTCGAATTTGAAGATTCAAATCATATATTTAAATTCAAGAGAAATTTAAAATTTAATTATAAATGAATAAATGAATCACAATAACAAATTGAAATTGAATTCTTATTTACAAATGTTTAGTATATTTAAATCCCAAAAGGAAGGAAATTTAATTTTATAATAGTACTACATTGTCTTTATAAAGATTTACATGCAAATATAATATTCCAACAAAGAAATAATATACAAGAATGAAGCTTTATAAATATAAAAGATTTACAACAATTATTAAATTGTACAAACTAATAGAGCAATCAAAGAAGATTACAACATAAATTATTTAATAATACAAGTAATTGTATTTTCAAAGAATACATTGTACCAAATATTAAATATTACAGATACAAATGGAGCACACTAAAAAAAGAATTCAATAAATATAAGGAATATCTTTATTAGATAATGCAAGGTTATATTGTTCCTTACAATAAGATGCTAAATAAAAATACAAAAAGAAAGAAATTTAACTTTATTATAATATAACAAATTACATTGTCTTTACAATTGACTAATAAAAGAGAAAATTTTAACTTTCTGAATACGGTACCATGTTACAAGGTAATTTACAAAGTTCTACTTTCAATAAAAGAAACTTATACAATAATAAAAGAAACCCTAACTTATACTCTACCTATACTCTTTCATCTTCTTTTCTTCTGACTCTACCTCTTCTCATTTCCTGCAAACACAACAAAAAGAAAAGAAAACAGAACAAAAATAAAAAAAAGGATGTTAATTGGTTAGAATTTTACTCTCAGATTTGGCCTAGTGATGCTAGTGCCTAATTCATCATAGAGTATTAATCAAGGGGCCATGTTAAAAATTTGTTCTTATCAGGAATATTTGCCTCAGTACAACATCATTGGTAGTGAATTATGGGGCAAGTTTCACCAGAGTGGTAGAAGTAAAAAAAAAGAGGATTATCAAGATATTTGGTCTTGCACTCATCGAGAACAGTGCAAGCAGCACACACACCTAACTGCATGGCATGTGTTGTCAACACATGAGCAAACCCAGGAAGTAGATAAGAAGGAGGCAACTCTTGTGCATAAAGGGGAGTGAACTAGCCGTAGCTAGCACACCATTCTCATCTTCCTAGTGACACCACATTCATTTCCACCACACTTAGTTAAGAAAACTGCTCTTAGCACACCGCCGGGAATTATTTTGCCTAGCACCTAAATAACCACATAGATCAGATCCACCGTATCATCACACCCTTAGCTCTGGTTGCTCCCAAGAGCCATCCAAGAGCTAGGACTAGGAGGAAATCAAGGCAAGGAAGCAGCTCCGGGAAAAGAAGGTCGGTCCAGCAATAGCAAGGAGTAGCTGGTCATACACAAGTATCAGGAGGAGGAAGCATCAGCAACAAGAAATAGTAGATCCAGCATTAAGTCAGGAAGGATCAGTAGTTCAAGTACAAAAAGTAGGATAGCAAATCCAAACACATCCACAACACATTTTAGCAACCTGTGCAGTACCAGGTAAATATCCATTCCTATGATCAATCATAGCATCTGTTCTTATATGAAAAGATTTTTAAAAGGGGGAAGCTCTCGTTCTTGCATAGAAATGCTATGCAAGGCTCATCATAGAGCTTTGAAGGACTCAAGCATTTGTTCTTATTTAAATCTTGTGCCTCATGATGTCTACGCACTTCTATTCTTGTAGACAGTTATTGGGCCTCCAAATGAAGAGGTTTCTACAACAGCAGCAAGTTTCCCTTAAGTGGATTACCCAAGGTTTATCGAACTCAGGGAGGAAGTGGTCAAAGGTATTCCCTCTTAAGCAATCCTGCAATCAAGATACAAGAAGTCTCTTGTGTCCCCAACACACCCAATATAGGTGCACTAGTTCGGCGAAGAGATAGTGAAATACAAGTGGTAACGGTGCCAGAAAAGAGCTTCTAACTCGTTGTTGACATGGGATAACGGTGCCAGAAAATAGCTGATGGCGTGGAGGAACAGACTAAATGCAAACTTAAGGAAGCAAGCAAACATGCAACAAATGTTGTTGCAAACAGTGTTTCAATGTTTAGAAACAAGGCCTAGGGATCATACTTTCACTAGTGAACACTCTCTCATATAAATATCTTCTATTCATGATACTACTCTTAAATACTCTCCGGTTGGACACTCTAATCCACGGTAGGGCCTTCCCCAATCTAGATAACCCCATACTGTCACCTTGAGCGCTAGATGGTTCCAACAAACACCACAATTTCATAGAGACATCCAACTCCAAATATAACTCATAACAAATATTCAATCTAGCCAAAGTGCCACACACGGTATGCACGCTGTCACTTTCACACACGTGGGGAAAAGCATAGATCTATTAAAGCACAAAGAGTATTTCTGTAGACTCAAACCTAAATGCCACCATGGCGTGCATGCTGTCACTTTCACACACATGGGTAGAGCAGAGATCTAATGAAGCACTTGAGTAGAAAGGTAGATCTACTTGATTACAAAGTTCATGACCACAAGATCATGCATAGAGAGAGAGATGAACACATAGCTACCGGTAGATCCCTTAGCCTCAAGGAAGAACTACTCCCCCTCATCATGGAAATCAGCAATGGTGATGAAGATGGTGGTGGATATCGATGGAGATGGCTCTGGGGGCACTTCCCCGTCCCGGCAGGGTGCCGGAACAGAGACTTTCTGTCCCCCGAATCTCTCCTTCGGTGGCGGCAGCGCTACGAAGGTTTTCGTGGATTTCTTCTGGATTCCCTAGAGTTTACTCATCGGGAGGATCTTATAGGCGCAGGAATCAAGGTCGGTGGGGGTCCAGGGGGCCAACACCCCCTCCAGGCGCCCCCAGGGGTTGCCCGCGCCTAGGAGGGTTTGGCCACCCTGTGGCCCTCCTCTGCCGTGGTTACATGTTGCTCGGGAAAATAATAACTTTGGATTTTGTCCGTCAATTCGAGAATATTGATTTTACGCCTTTCGAACCAAAACAGAAGAAAACAGGCAACTAGCACTGTGGCAACTTGTTACTAGGTTAGTTCCAGAAAAGATATAAAAACACCTCAAAGTGTAGACAAAGCAAAGCAAAGTAGATGTTAAACAAGCATGGAACATAAAAAATTATAGATATGTTTCCGACGTATCACCTCAGCCTTTGCATCATTGGCAGGGCCTATGTACCAATACACCATCTGATTTTGTCAAGTCATATCCCACAAGAATTGATAGCCACACACATAATTATGAAAATGGTATAAGCAACCAAATTCCACTGACCTGCCACTAGATGATTTCTAGGCGATCAGAAGAGGTCACTTGAACCACATATAATCACATATCTACTCAAGATCATGCTACAAGAAGGATTTTTCTGCACACTCCAGAAGGAGGCACCACAACAAAAACCTCCAGTTAGCAGAAGCCACCAGAACAAGCTAGCAGAAATAACTCAGGTTTTCAAGCCATTCAAAGCTATTCTAAATCATTTCTCTAGTTAAAATTACTAGAGATAATTTTAACTTTTACTTCTGACATCATGGACAGATAAAATTCATCTAGACTTGTTCCTGAAATAAGAATCCAGTTAATCTAGGGAAACAACATATACACATTAGGTAAAACATCTTTTATTTCAGTATATGGAGGTTACCACTATGTACCATCCAGAAGGAGGTTTCACAGTTGCATCCAACCAATCCAAGGCCAACCCCACACTCAAACAAGTCAAATAATCATTCTCTCTGAATATTAAGAATCATTCTTAGTAAACAATTCTCATATTCTATATAATCCAGAAAGAAATCAAGTAGGCTACAAGTGGGCAGTAACACTACCTTTAACAACATAGAACCAAACCACCATAATTCAACATCTTTATAACTGCATTAATAATGTGTATTTCTCAAGAACTTCATATCCCACTAGCATCACGTGCACTTAATCAAGTTAAGGGTCACAGGCTCACAATTGTTCACCAAACAAACCACTGGGAAACATCGAGCATCAAAATAAGGAGGAAAATAAACCTAGTTAAGGATGTATACTAAGATAGAGAGAGGTTTGTGAGAGGGGGAAGGTGGTACCAACCTGCTGGCGAGTTCAAGCTCGTCGAAGAAGCAGTAATCATGGTGACAACAGAGAGGCGGAGTACATCACGACGACATAGCAACACGGGGAGCATCATCACGATGCACTACATCGAACCACACCACTAGCAAGTCCCCAACATCCGAACGCCCACGCCATATCATCGGGGTTGCAGAGAACCTCGCCGTCTCGCCGGATAAATGGCAAAAGAGGAATTAGGGTTTAGGGCTGGTGGTGAGCACGTAGGGTGTGAGACACGAATCGAATTGGATAGGCTAGCGAAGCTTTAATAGGCGCATCCAGCAGGGCCATCGGCACCGGCCGAAGTGTCCAAGCTCGCCAGAATTTGGCGGTGATGCCGCCATCGGTGACGAGAGGAGCAGAGAGAAGAAGGTGCTTGGGTGATGGGCGAAGTCATGGGTCGGTTTGACCGATCCAGTACCCCAGCTGGTCTAACTTAGCCCATTTGCTAGGTGACATGCCCATTTTAAAGTAAAATAAAAATAATTCAAAAGGAAAAATACAAATTTACAAAAAATGATCCTGAAGATATTTAAAGCTTTAGAAAATATAGAAAAATCTTAAAAAATACATATACTATATCAAAATGTTCACAAAAATAATATCTACCTAATAAAAATATAACTTTATTTGTTTAAAATAAATATAAAGCAAATAAATCTTAACACCATTACATCCTAAGTGAAATCTAATAAAATAAGGAAAGATCATAAAATAAATAAAAAATCATTTTTGCGTATAAAAATAAATCCATTATTTTATAAAAATACTAACTCAACTCTTCTATAAATAAAATTTGAAGTAAATATTTAAATACATTTAATCCTTTATGGAATTTTATAAACATAAAAATAATACTTAAATAAAAATCATTTTAAGGTCTTAAATAAATATATTACACTAGAAAAATATTAAATATATTATTTTAAATAATAAATCCTTATCAAATACTTATTTTGTGAATTCTTTAAAAACAATTCTTAAGTAAGAAATAATCACAATTCTTATAAAACCTTGAGCAATTAGTGTCTTAGTACTAATTCCAAACCCATTACTTAAATTCATAATCAAACTTAAGTATAACTTTTAACTTTAAAAAATTCTTTAAAAAAATCTTATTAAAAACCCTTTTAAATAAACATTGGGTATCACTCATATATATAATATGGTGAATAATCATTATATCTTAACCACTATTAACATAACTTCAAATTCTAACAAATTACTAAGATCATATAATTATGCTTCCATTAGATAAATACATATTCTTTTCATAATAGCAAAAAAAATTTAATCTAATCATTCACTTAAATATAAAGTGAATAATTCCACACCTTATTTATACCTATCATAAATCTAAAACTTGGGAATAATTAAAACATATTACATCTTAAGTTTGCTTACCCTTTTAAAGTTAAATTTAGTCTCAAAGCTTATAAACATTATGTCTAATACACTACTTATGTTTTTATAGTTAACTTTGGTCTATTTCAATTAAGACATAAAGCATCTCAAGTCCAAACTAATCAATCGAACACCAAAAGGCATTGATCACGTTCTATTAACAATAAATATTGCTTAAACATTAGAAAGGAAATCTTTTCTTCAAATGTTATTCTTTTTTCCACTTCAAATAACAATCTTATAATAAGTTCTTCAACTCTTAATAACTCAATCCCAAGGACTGTTATCATAGTCACCAAATGACAATTAACCATAATCACATTATTTTATACTTTAGTTGCATATTTTGGATTGTTAACACTTAAGTTGCTTATAAAGGTCATTACTTATAAAGTAAAATTTCAAGATAAATCAACTCTTAAAAGAATCACTTGAATTAACTTCACTCAAAGTATTGTGAATTCAATTTGGGAGTTTTACAAAATGCATAGCATTACTTATGCATAACTGCATATTGCTTCTTTAAACATTAGTCCTTACCAGACCAATGATGTTATTTTTAGATATTGGATATTATATTGTCTCGAAGACCATGAGTGCATAATCTTGCAATTACGAAAGGAAATTTCACACTTGCTCATGTCCTTTGATTATTTTCTGTAAAGTATTTTGCAAATCCAGTGTTGTCATCACCTGCATTTGAAAAAGGTCAGAAAACACTATTTTCATAATAATATGATTATAGGTTATTTACCATGAGGTAGTAACCTATTATGAAAGTTTTGGTGGTAAAGGAACATATTATCTATGACTTAACAACCAATGTCGCAAGTGATTCTTGCGCCGTATATAGCGCGTTAACCATGAGATTTGGAATGGGACAGAGAAGTCAGCTGTATCCTTTTCCTCTCATATGGAGGCAAGACGACCTTAACGTGACGTTGTGATTTCTTGTGCGGATCCAACATATGGGTGGGCACCCTTATACCCCACACTTTTGGTGTCTAGAATATCTATGAATGGTTTTTAGTGGTATAGTCCATTTAATATGGCACTTACCAGGGCATCACCAGGTCATAGAGCCTTCAAGAACTCATCAGGGTTTTAGCCTCCCCGAAAGGAGGCTTAACAGAGGCGAGCCAGCCCCAAAGGATCGTGCAGACATATAGGGTCATGGAGAGGGCAGTGATTGTCTTGGATCATCTACTGGGCCCCACAACATGGCATTGTGGATGCGTAAGCTGCCCGTTTGTGCAACAAGGTGTTGATCTCTCATGGGAAAAGTAACGCACCTCTGCAGAGTGTAAGAACTGTAACTTGTTACTCCCTATTCCGGGAAGGATCTGCGAACACGGCGGGAAAGGAACTCCATGAATGTTCTGGTAAACCCATGAAGGCTGACGGACATAGCTTTTCAGAATAAAAGCAACCTTTAAAGAAATGTTTACTAACACTTGCATTGCCTACGACCTTTGGTCTGTGGCTGTAGATATAGTGCATCAAACACTCCTTTCTAGTGAACTTGCTGAGTACGCTCGTACTCAACGTATCTTATTAACCCTTGATAGATTCTGAAGCCATTAAGACGACATCTACATCAAGTTATGCTCCAGGAATCATCATCAAAAGCTCAAGCTCTTCAATGAAGTCAAGGAAGTCAATATATACATCAACTAAAGTAAAGACGAAGTTACTGATTAGATAGGAATAAAATCTCTAGCCATAGAACCTATTTCTGTAAGAGTATTGCAATAGCAGCAATGCAAGCCCCAATAGTTCAGACTAGTCTTATTAGTATAATAGATTCGAGTTGTTATTCTTTGATTCTTCCTTGTAAGAAGTTTATTTCTCACTCTTTAACCTAGAGTGTTCTCTGGATCTTATGTAAAGAGTCGAGTTGTAACCTATAGTCATGTCTTGGACATGTCGTGTTTCTGTTGTACCACTCTAAGGGATGTATTACTAGTGAACGATGTTTTATTGGTGTTATGTTAACGACTATACTGTACTACATCATGCAGTGGTATGCTGGGTCACCGCATTCGGCGAAGGAGAAGGACCAATATCCTGACCTTGTTTCCCTCACGGCGATACCTCTACCCAGGGGTCGTGTAGGCCGTCAGCGGCGGGCTCAGCCTTGGCAGCGTCTTCTATGGAGTCCGTGCCGACCCGGACAGCATGACGCTCTAGTGTGCTGATGCGGGATGTATCTCACCGAGTAACCCTTCAAGCCTAAATCTCCTTGTGCACAACTAGCCTCCGATGAGATGCACACATACATAGATGCTGGGTTGATCGATCTACTAGCACATGCGCACACGGGACCGGCAAGGAGCTAGGTATGGGGGTTGGGCCAAACAAAGCTGCCAGCTCCCGTCGTCAGGCCATTACGTATGCGATAGTGCGAGGTGCGATCTGTCACCGCCGTCGTGGTCATGCCCGCGTGCGTCCGAGCCGCCGGATCCCGCCGCCGCCCGAGTCAAACCCACGCGCATGTGATCCGGCCAGGTCCTTGTTCCCCTCTTTCAGGATGCCATCGCTGCTTAGGGAACAGAGGTCGTCGTACTTGCTGCTCTTTCCGTCCCGGTGAGCGTTTGCAAAAGAAAAGTATGATATCAGGGTGTGTTTTGCAAAAAGAAACACAAGTAGAGGCAGACAGTAGGTCCCACTCGGCGCCATATCATCAAATACACCTCTACAACGTGAGCAGTGACCGTTTAGGGTTTAGGGTTTAGGATTTAGGGTTTAGGGTTTAGGGTTTACTTTAGTTGATGAATTCACGCACTTTGCAGTGACCATGTATGACGCTCCGACGCGTCTTTAATGACCGTAAACTTGTATTTTCATTATACAATAATTGTATTATACTCCCTCCGTTTAGAAATATAAGATGTTTTAGGTTTGTAAAGAAGATGTATCTAGACACGTTTTAGTGTATAGGTTTAAATGAATTTAGACAGTAAAATGTGTTTAGATACATCTCCTTTACAAATTTAAAACATCTTATATTTCCAAAAAGAGAGAGTATTTGCTAAGCAAATTTAATGACTAATCCATGTATTTAACTCGGCTATCAGCAACAGCTAGACAATTCTAAAAAAAAAAGCAACAGCTAGACAAACGAAGAAAAGTCCCCTGTTTTCCCTGTTTTGGGTACTCGTGTGTCGTGTCTTCGTTCTAAACCCACAAACCCCTCTCGCACACTGCAGGGGCACAACCGAGGCCACGATGCCGTCGATCGCCGGCGGCGGGGGCTGGCGCCTCTTATCCGCGGCCCGAGGCATCGCATGGCTGCGCGGCCTCCACCTCCAGCGCCCGCTCTTCTCGTCCCTCGCCGGGGGCCGGGGCGACGCGCCGCATCTGCCCGTGGTCATCGTCGGGGCCGGCCCCGTCGGGCTCGTCCTCTCCTTCCTCCTCACCAAATTCGGTAAGAGCCTCCACTCTCTCCGCAGCTACGTTCCAATTCGCGCTTCAGTAGGCTGCACTGTTGGGTGGGGACGAAGATGTGTGGGGAAAATGAAAACGGCGAAGCTGCTTTTGAGATGTAGCCGTGTGAGAGTACTAATTAGGCTGCACATGATGATCTTAAAAAAATTAGGCTGCAAGCTTCCGTTGATTGGAGCTTAGTTTGATTGAATTTCATATGAACTCGTGAAAGTGCTTTTCTCTTTGCCTGACATCGACGCTGCTGATCATTTAATTCAAACCTCGCAGGCATCAAATGCGCAGTCATAGAGAAAAGTACGGAGTTCACGCGGCATCCCCGAGCGCATTTCATCAACAACCGCACCATGGAGGTGTGTTTACCTGTCAATTGCACTCCAGCATTGCCATTTCAGCCTTTTATATGTACTACTGTGGACGGTGATTTAATAGGAGGGGTGGTATTTACAGATCTTCCGCAAATTCGACGGCTTGGCCGGGGACATCGAGAGGGCTCAGCCGCCAGTGGATTTGTGGAGGAAGTTCGTGTACTGCACATCGCTTTCCGGATCCATTCTCGGCTCCGTCGATCACATGAAGCAGGAAGGCTAGTTCAGTTCCTTTCATGTTGAGCGTGCGAGCTTTTGCGCACATGTGCATAGGTCGTTTGGGTGACGATTGTTTTCTGCAGATTTCGACAAGGTCATCAGCCCTATATCGGTTGCACACTTCTCGCAGTACAAGCTGGTGGATCTGCTACTCAAGAAACTGGATGGCGTCGGCTTTCAGACATGCTTTCCTGATGAGCTAGGTCGTACTCAAGATTTACTGCTCGAAAACAAGATACTGATGGGACATGAGTGTAGTTCCATTCAGCTGACCGATGATGGCATTCTGGTTGGAGCTTCGTATAACAATGGGGGGACGATGCAGGAGAGAAAGCTTCACTGTGGCCTTCTTCTAGGGGCAGATGGTGCTCGAAGCAAAGTGCGTGAATTGGCTGGTATATCTATGAAAGGTGAAAGGGACTTGCAGAGATTGGTCAGTGTTCATTTTGTGAGCAGAGATCTTGGAAAGTATTTATCTAGTGAGAGGCCCGGGATGCTGTTCTTTATTTTCAACCCTGATGCAATTGGTGTCCTAGTGGCACATGACCTGGAGCATGGGGAATTTGTATTGCAGGTATTTCAAAGTAGTAGACTGTTGCACTTTATGCTGAAGGAAGTAGGATGATTAATATGTTTTTTCTTACTAAGTGCTCTATATGACTGCTAATTTCCTGTTCTGTCTTATGTTCAGGTTCCGTTTTATCCACCTCAACAGATGTATGAGGATTTCAGCAAGAAGGTAATTTCAGTTGATTATTTGTCTTGAGTTTAGTCTTTGGCATCTCCTGCCCCATTCACCTGTGTAAATCTACTTAAAATAATAATTCTGCAACCAATTCTGTATAACCTTGTATTACTGAAATACGTGTTTTGTACTAATATTCAATGAAGAAGTCATTTGAAATCAATAAGTAGGTGAGTCTGCAGAATAAATTTTATGTCATATTTACAAGGCTCTCTCCTTGTTCCCCATATTGCCTTTCTTTTTTTCCTAGGTGTGCGAGCAAATTATTGTCAAATTGGTTGGATGGGAGCCAGCAGATATCCAGGTTTTAGACATAAAACCATGGGCGATGCATGCTGAAGTTGCAGAGAAGTATGTTGGCTGCAACAATCGTGTAATCCTTGTTGGTGATGCTGCTCACCGTTTTCCTCCTGCTGGTGGTTTTGGTTAGTTGTTTATCTTCAAATTTGATACTGCAATATTACCATGTTGAATTTATTTTTTATGCACGTGAAGTTCCAATGTATAAACAAATGTGCACTTCCTGATTTTGTTTGCAGGAATGAACACTGGTGTTCAGGATGCACATAATTTGGCTTGGAAATTGTGTTTACTGCAAAATGGCATTGCTGCCCCATTAATAATACAAACTTATGAGTCAGAGCGCAAACCTGTTAGATTCTTCTTGCATGGCTTCTGTTCATTCAGTGCTATTACCTGTGCAACAAATCAATGTGATATACCATTCATGCTTCTTTATTATGGCAGGTTGCCATTTTTAATACAGAACTTAGTTTGGAAAACTTCAAAGCAGCAATGTCTATTCCTGCTACTCTTGGCCTCGATCCAACTATTGCAAACTCAGGTAATATGTCCTCCTCCTGCATGAGGACTGTACACAATTTTGTGGTATTTTCTTTGAAAAGTAAGTGTTAACAATATGTACATCTGTGTCATAGTTGAATGCTTTTAACTCGCCCCTTTGCATTTTCTGGTCAGTGCACAGAGTAATCAACAGCATCCTAGCGCCAGTCATTCCAAGAAATTTACAGAAGGTGGTTCTAGAAGGGTTGTTTTCTATTGGTCGAACACAAGTCTCAGACTACATTTTGAGTGAGAATAATCCCCTTGGATCCTCAAGACTAGCAAAACTGAGAAGTATTCTTGATGAAGGAAAAAGTCTGCAGCTGCAGTTTCCTGCAGAGGATCTTGGTTTCCGGTTAGCCCTATTATTGTGGATTATTCTTTAAAAGAACTTCAGTGTTTCAGTTTACTTAATGGGGCACCATGAGTAGACCACATACCCCCTAGCAAAAAATGCTGCATCCTCAATAAACATAACCAAATAGGCCAGTTTCATACTTAATTAGATTTTATCTGTCTTTCAGGTATGAAAAAGGAGCCCTAGTTGCTGAAGATTGTGCCGAAACTACTCATCAAGCAGATAAAATGAACCATTCTAAGAGGTCATCAGGAGAATACATCCCATCCGCTAAGGTCGGTTCACGGCTACCACACATGTCGGTGAGAGCACTATCCGCTTCGAACAAGGTTTGCCCCTTTAACGCCTAAACAGTATTTGCATTTTTAGCCATTCCTGTACCTTTGTATAACTTGTGACCTTGATGAACTCTCACAGAGTGTGTTCTCAACAATGGACCTAGTAAGTGGGGATAAAGTTGAGTTTGTCATCATTATTGCACCACTGGATGAGTCATATAAGCTTGCCCGGGCTATGCTGAGGATAGCAGATGAACTGGAGCTATCGGCCAAAGTATGTGTTATGTGGCCGCAAGGTTCAGTCGATACAGAAGTGAAACGGAGCATATCTGAGTTGGCACCCTGGACAAACTATGTTGATGTCGAGGAAATACCTAGGGCACCTGTTAACTCATGGTGGGAGATGTGTCAGGTAAGTAAGAGAAGTGTTATTTTGGTTAGGCCTGATGAGCACATAGCATGGAGAACAGAACCTGACATGGTGAGAGATGCTCATTCAGAAGTTAGGAGAGTCTTTTCTGAAATTTTGAGTTTAAATGGGCCCCACGTGTAAAGATGCCCAGATATCCTTTCAGTAACCGATTGGGTTCCATTGTCAATAACCTCAGCTACAGCATGTGACACTGGCCATTGCATATACTACATTATTGGCATGATCCTCAGTTTGTTTGTTGATATCTTCTCACATACGGTGATAGCATTATCATACATTTGACATGAACTTTCCACAGGCGTTGCATCAATCTGAATAAAATTATCTTTGTCAAATGATATTTAGATAACTGTGTTGTCAGCTTCTTGTTTGTGAGAGTGACTGGACCAAATCAACTAGGTGATGTTCTCCAAAATTTCTTTGTTATACTAAACCCCGAGAATCCTGGTTGTTCAAACCTTTGATAACCAAGGTCATTCTTTGCTAAAGATTGAATCCAAATTTCCCCTTTAATTCTACTCCCTCCGTTTCAAAATATAGGATGTTTTAGCATTTTTTTTTCTGAAACACATGTATCTAGACACCTTTTATTATGCAGATTCACTCATTTTACTCCGTACCTACACACTAAAAGTCATATAGATACATGTGTTTCATAAAAAAGCTAAAACATCTTATATTTTAAAACTGAGGGAAGAGATTTTCTTTGTTACCCTAAATCCCAAAGATTCGAATCCAAATCACCCCTATCTAAACAGGTTTTAAAGAGTGGAATTAGTACCGACACAGCCACTTTTGAGATTTCACCAGAATAATTGAAGTTATCGAATAAATGTTCTGTACATCAAGCCTGAGAACATCACCTGAACATACAATTATGTGCTATCAAAACTTGATCGATCTTCAACAGCACTACCACACAACATTACACATCGTACAGAATACCTAAGTTACAGAAACACCAGAGAAGCTTCTTCTCGGTCTCTGCAAATGCTAGCAATTCTCCTGCACCTTCAACACATCAGCATCATACAACACTTGTCAATACAAGGACAATTTGCCCTGCAATAGCTATCATACACCCAAGCAACGCACCAGCGACAACCTGGGAGCAATTCAGTTGACAGTATGTTAGTAGCACACAAGCAGATAGTAGTAATGCAAATATTGCATCGCTTTCGATCTGCCAAACTACACTAAAATGAACAACGAAAAGGACATTTGAGCAAACCTGGGTCGGAGTATGGCCTAAAAGTTCACGCAATGGTCTTGTTTCAGACAAGGGATGTTCAGAAGGAAGTTCACAGACTATTTGGTTCAGCACCTAAAGGATAGAGAAAATAAGGACATGTTCATCATAACCACAGAGATCATAACATTTATTTTTGTTCCTTTCATGTAATATAATATGCCCATGCCTCCCTAATTGTATTGACATGCTTTTGAATCCGCATTGTTACATACCGCTGCTTGCTTTCCAGCGTGTAATCTGATACCAGAAGCATCGTACATTACCTGCCAATCAAGTGACAGGATAGAAATTCAAAGACCTCATCCATATGAATTATAGGAAACTAAATTTGAAACGTTGCACAATGCCTAACACTGAGCACGAGTTTATATGTTGAACTCACATAGAAGCAAAGAATTTTCATCTTCAAATAAACAGGAGATATGAAGTATAGGAAACTAAATTTGAAACGTTGCACAATGCCTAACACTGAGCATGAGTTAATATGTCGAAGTCACATAGAAGCAAGAATTTTCATCTTCAAATAAACAGGAGATATGAATTATAGGAAACTAAATTTGAAACGTTGCACAATGCCTAACACTGAGCATGAGTTAATATGTCGAAGTCACATAGAAGCAAGAATTTTCATCTTCAAATAAACAGGAGATGAGATGGATAGCCTACCACACTTGCAAATATCGTTGCTGTCGCAAAGAGGGAACTGCCAAAGCCATCTTGGAAGCCAATCGCTACTGATAATGCTGTAACCGTCGCGGAATGCGACGACGGCATGCCGCCAGAGCCAATAAGCTGCTTAGGATCCCATCTTTTCTCCTTGTACCTGCGTTTCAGAACCAATACACATTAAACCTATTACAGCATTGGTCTAGGAAAAGTTACTGCAGCACTAACATGCACAAAAAGGCGCCATAGAAATACAGTAGTTGCTTATCACATTAAGACTCTGATGAAAGAAGACATTTAGATGTGTAAGGACCATCAAAAGCACAAAAATGTGCCATAGAAATACAGTAGTTGCTTATCACAGTTAGGATTATTCTCAATTAAGACTCTGAAGAAAGAAGACATTTCAATGTGTAAGGACCATCACAAGCACAAAAAGGTGGCATAGAAATACAGTAGTTGCTTATCACAGTTAGGATAATTCTCAATTGACGGTCTGATGAAAGAAGACATTTGGATGTGTAAGGACCATAACAAGCACAAAAATGCACCATAGAAATACGGTAGTAGTTGCTTATCGCAGTCAGGATTATCCTCAATTCAGACTCTGAAGAAAGAAGACATTTCGATGTGTAAGGACCATCACAGGCACAAAAATGCGCCGTAAAAATACAGTAGTTGCTTAAAACAGTTAGGATTATTCTCAATTAAGACTCTGAAGAAAGAAGACATTTCGATGTGTAAGGATCATCGCAAGCACTCTTGGAAGTTGGACACTGAAAACAAAGGCCACCGAGAAATTCAGAGATTAAATTGACCCAGTTCCAAGTCTGTCATTGTCCCGCATAAATTTTCTTTCTGACTTGGATATGACCGAGGAACTCGGAATGAAACATGCAGTTTGGGAACCTGTGGATCGCAGCAATCTAGCAATGCGTTCAAGCTGAAGAGATCCAAATGCATCCTGAGAGCCGCCAATTCTTATGCTTAATTCGAAGAAATCGCTACAGAATCCCTTCGCGTTTACCTCTATTTTTTTTAGAAGGAGCTAAATCATCAAAGAGGCAATTACATTCCCTAACCATGAGTTCGAGCGGGCAAAATGATTAAAAAAAAAAGGAACCAGCTATCCACATCCAATCTCCAGGACCTGAAAAGAAATCCCCCCCACGCTAACGGAAGCAAGCAATAAATGGGAGGACGCGACTTAATTTGACCGACGGAATCAGCAGCCGCCTCCCGGGGCCGGATCCCGCGAGCCCCGGCAACGCCCGACACCGGAATTTCCTCGGGCAAGCAGACGCGACGAATGGACGCCACAGGGAGAGAGGAGGAGTTTGTAGGTGGTACATAATAATAATAGTATTACCCGGTGACGAAGAACTTGATGGTCTGCGCGATGGCGAAGCCGAGCAGCGCTGCGATGAGGGGGTAGTTGTGGAAGACGGCGAGGCAGGAGAACCCCGCGGCCGAGGCGGCGTCCGGCGGCGACGAGGAGGCGGCGGCGCCATCACCACCGTCCCTCATGGTGTGTTTTCCTTTCCTGCTCCTCCTTGGCTCCTCCTCCTGCTCCTGCTGGACGGCCGGCTATTCCCGGTATGTATATAACGTTACTAATAGCGATTTCCCTAAATGCCTTCTATATTTATACGCCCTCCCCAGCTCCCCTCCTTTCCTATTCCAAAATTCCCTGCACCAATGGCGATCCCGCCTAGCCTAGCCTACTGTCCCCCCCCCTTCTCTCTCTACACAGAAGAAAAAGGAAACTCCTCTCGCAAATAATCCCTCCTAAATTTTCATTTTCTCTCTCCAAAGAAAGCTGCTGGGGTCATGGTGATTATTGTACTGGAGAGCTGATGATTGGGGGATCACCGTCACCGACCGAAGGGTATTGCTGGGCGAATATGCCGCTGGACGAGAGTTTCAGGTGGAGCGCTTCCGCGGATTAACAATCTGCGCGAGGTTTTGTCCGGTGGCTGATCCGGATTTTGTTTCGTTTTCCTTGGACTCCTCATGATTTGATTAAGCTCGCTAGCTCCCTTTTGCTTTGCGTGACCTGAAAAAAAAAAAACGGGACGGTGACCTCAGTTGACGGCGACGGTGCCATGCCAAGATGGTGGGTCGGCAGCGTCGGCCGGTTCACAGCAACCACATGAGCACCGGCCAGCATAACTCGCATGCTTTTTTGTTACTAGAAAAAAAAAAGCATGACCAAGTGCATTGCATGGTTTGCATCGGGGCATGCATGCATAACCATCCTTTGGGTGTTGATCATCTTTTAACCGACAGGGGAACTAGAAACTACTTTTGGAAGACTAGACGAACAAGGTCAAGCTGTTAATTTTTTAGACAAAATCGCTATAATAAAAATCTATAAAAGCTTAAGGTTTGCACAGTCGGCAAGCCTTGTCGGGAGGGACGCCGGGTCCGCCCATATTGGTAACAATCATAGTAATTCATACTACTCCTTCCGATCCAAATTATTTGACTTAGATTGTCTAAATTCGGATGTTACTAAACATGTTTTAGTATTAGATATATCCGAATCTAGATAAACGTGAGTCAACTAATTTAGATCAGAAGTAGTAGTAATTTTGTCCCTGTTTACAAGATTTGGTATGCATGTAGTGACTCTTTCGGTCACGTTTTATGCATTTTACGGTCATGATGATGATGATACGGTTGGTTATTTGGGACGAAGGCTATGTCAAACAAAGAACGCACACCTCACATGCTGGAAATGCCAGACATGGGTGAAAGAAAGGGATCGCGGTACAAGCGCCCATTCTTGCACAAGCGTTTGCACCCACGGAACGCCAACACTTTGCACAGAGCTTCACGTACAAACCAAGACCAGCCAGATTATTATTACTCGGTCATGAATCCACAACTTATAACGGACTGTAAACGTAGCGTATCAGCTGCCTTGTTTGGTGAGTGTCGATAAGTCCCAATCAGAGAAGGTGGTTCAAATTAGGTGTGCGGAGCATAGATTAGCAACAACGTAAGAATCTGTAAAAACAACGTCAGGCCAACCCAACCATTTTCTTGTACAGTACTAGTACTAGATTAGAGTCGTCAAGCTCGCTTGGTTTGACATTGTCCTTCCCTAAAGGCTAAAACCTCCTTTGCATTCCACCAGGAAACCATATCAGACGTATAAGAACTTGTTATGTCTAAGTCAGACTGATATTATTTTAGTACTATTTGTACTAATTCTTGGTTTTATAACCTAGCTGTAATTTCTAAAATTTATACTCCCTCGGTCTCAAAATAGATGTCTTAGACTTTAGATGAAACTATACACCAAATAGTGTCTACAGGGCCGGCCCTTGGGGGGACCGGAGGGGCAGCCGCCCCAAGCCCAAAATTTTAGAGGCCCTGGATATATAGACTATAATAAATATTAGAAAAGATAAAAAATAGCAGTTTTGAGTTTTCTATTGCGCTAGATTGAGGCCTCTACTTTGCCGGACATACACATACGTTTCAGATTTGGAGTCCATCACGACAGCACGTACCTAGCCTGCGATTAGATCAGCTATCCTCTTTGATTGTATCGTATGAAGGCACGTCGCACCCCGGCCCGCATGCGGAAAGCAGCAAGCCGCCGCCTATCAGCTGATCGTCACCTATCGCCTCGTCCCATCGCCCTCTCGTGGCCTGCCTCGTCTCGCTTTGGCCGTTCAGCGTCTATAGGTCCGAATTCTGAATTTCTGATCTCAGTCTTCTACAGTCTAACGTTGTCTCTAATTTTTGTTCTAATTAGTTGTTCTTCTTTATATTTTTAGTGTGGTTAATTAGTTATGGCACCTTATTTCGGTGCTAAGAAAAGTAAAAAGAGGAAGGAAGAGCAAAAGTTGATTGACTCACAGAGATGATCCCTTCATAAATTTAATTTTTTAAAGAGTAACATGAGCACTTTGAGGAATCTAGTTGAGTTAGCACTACTTCCTCCGTTTCGGTTTACAAGTCATTCACGTGTATCTAGGTTATCAATTTGACATATATAATATAAAAATTATATCATTGAAAAATACAAAGTTACTAAGTTGCTCAATTTGGCGACATAGAAGTATGCCCAAGAAACGCGGGTAATAACAATATAAGTGATCATGATATCGCATTTGATTCATCTCCTACAAAATATGCTAGTGTTGATGAGGAACCAATTAGTGTGGTTATTTATGATCCGGCAAATGAAGTTATTGGACGAGATTGATATTGATTTTATTATCACCGACTTTGCTTTTAGGAATACACAGAGAATTTTTTTAAGGTAATTTTGTAAACATTGTCATTTTTATATAAATATTACAAATGGTTATACTTGAAGTATTTATTCTTTATCATTTTATTCTTGTATATAAAAAAATTAGGAAGGGGTCTAAAATTTTAGTTTCGCCCCGGACCCCTGAAATCTCAAGACCGGCCGTGAGAGTCTAGATTCATCCAAATTTTAACAAGTTTGAGAAATCTATTTTAAGCCAGAGGGAGTACTAATTCTCATTTGCAACCTAGTTACAACTCATTAAAATTGCATAAATCTCAAGGTAAATCCAATGATAAGACATAATAAAAAATTCTCGTGCACCCAAGAACTACCAAATCCGCTTTTGAAAAACTACTACAGTTGAGTCAAAGTTGGATCCACTCTAAAACCAGTCAGGCTGGCTTGTTTTGACATCGTCCTGTACTAAAAGCTCTTTTTGCATTTGATGACAACAAAACCATCATAGTCCAAATCAAAATTACAGCTTTTGACTGGCACAACAAAGCTACCGAATATTCACATCTCTGACAACATACCAAAAACAACAAGTAGTACATCTAAAACTCTAGGCTACGCCACAATCTAACCTAACCTATCATTTTGTGATGTAGTACCTGTTGTGGGGGGCGAGGGGATCGTTCATCTTCTCGAAGTCTAGGTCCATCCCGTCGTCGAACTCCTCCTCCTCCTCCCCGGCTCAAGCCTCCCGCTGCCTCGCCCTGGCCTCGGCGGCCTCCATCCGCCTTCTTCTGGACGTAGTCCTCGTACGACGTCTCACACCACTTCGTCGCGTCCCCGATGATCTGCTGGTTGTGCCGCTCCACGTCCCTCTCCAGCTTCGTCTTCTCCGTGTTCCTCGGCTCGCCCCAATAATCGTACCGGTACATCGGCTTCGACTCGTCGTAGTAGTCCTTGCCGTACCACCGCCTCGCCCACGCTGCATCGCCTGGCTCCTCGATCGGAAGGCCCAGGGCTTTCCGGCTGCCAGTTTAGGTGGTTTTTTAAGAGCCTGTATTGTTGGATGTGCTGAAAGTTGAAGCGGGGAGAGATTAGCTGCAGTTACCAGCATATGTCTCTCAGGAGAGCCTCCCTTTCTTCGTAAGAACGGCGCCATTGTAGCAGATCATACTCATCCATCTCTTTGTTACGTCGGAGCTTGTCAACTTTATACTCCTCCCCTCTTTCCTGTGCTTCCTCTTTAAGTTTTTTTATCGCCTGCGTCAATTAAATTTTCAGCATAAACAAAGGAATTACGACTGACTAACGAAATCTGCCCGATGTAGAGAAGAAATGGTACCTGACGCTCAGCGCGAGCAGACTCCATATCGAGTTCTTTGATATTTACACTCTAGCAGAAAAGGTTCAGACCAAGAATGAGCCTATCATCAAGGGACAACTGAAAACTTTGAAATTAACGTGCTATGATGTTCAAAGTAACCAGGACACAAGATTACGAACCACAACTTTCTTCTTAAGCATTGAGTCTTTGTAACGTGCTTCAGTGTACTGAACTCTGTTTTCTTCATCGAATGAAGACGTATCAACTGTCGACTCGTATGTTGTATCCTTGAATTTATCTGGATTTTCATCTTCATGGTCTAAAATCATCTGCTCTGCATTATGCCATTCCCAAAGCTGCAAACAAATAAAAAGGTTCCTGTTAAGCCTATCAAATGGGAACAGCATGCAAGAAGCAAACAAAGCTATGGTAGGATGATAAAAACTAGCAGGAAGTAATAAGAAGAATAAAGATATGTGGCTGTACCGTTTCAACAAAGGGGTGGTCTGACACCAAAGGCTCTGTTTCCATGTCTGTCGAAGGCTTTTTCCTAGGAATGGGCGGCCTTCCACCTTCACGCTGTCGGTGCATATATAAAGGTAAAGGTAAGATGCACACTAAAGAAGTAACTAAGCAAGAGCAGAATGAATGAGAAAAACCCAAGGGAAATACTAGATTGAACATAGTCACAGAAAACTGAATCAGGAGAGCGAAGGTAAAAAAGAGAATGGAGACTAAGTCGCACCCACAGCTGCTCGTCGTTAGTATCCTCCTTTCTGTGAAATATTGGTGGATAGTCAAACCTATTAAATCTGCAGCAAGAGAGAAAGTAAGAAAACAACCCTTAGTCAACTGACGCTGAAGGTAAACTGAAACAAAGCACAAGTATTTCATAAAAACTTGACAAAATCAGGACTCTTCAGTAGCGAAAAGGATAGTGACGGCACTCACATTAGGTGATCAATGTTAGGATATACAAGGCGCATCTCAAGTGGGAAGCGGAAACGATATGGGTCTCGTTTGGCCTGCATGATAACAGATAATTACTACTCATTATCAAGGCAAATCTACTAAAGTTCTTGAAACTTCCAGTGCTCGGGTTGCAAAGAACAAACAAAAGATATCTTTATTACAAAACTGCACTTTGCCAATGCCAAGGCACCAACACATCATCTTTTGCGGCGTGGATAACCTAAGTATTTCTTCACTACATAGTGCTATCAAATGTCTTCAGAAACAGCAATGGAAATCGGGAAGTGGACTTTAAGATGACTAACCAGAATTTCAACATAGACTTTCATGCCAGGTTTGACATGATGGCGGATCCAATACCAATCATTTCCTTTTATGGGTACCCACCTAAACAGATAACAAGATGCCACACAAATTAAATATTTACATAGTACCCTTCAAAAAAAAATTACATAGTAAATTACACAACTCAAGAAGACTAAATTCTACGAAGGCAAGTTAAGTTTGTCAGTGCCATTCATTATTCAACATAATGTTGATTGGTAGAATATTATGCTGTAGTTTTGTGCCAACTTGCAGGTGTCCTCAATAGTTCAGTGAAGCATTATTTACTGTAGTAGTGTTCAATTTTTTTACTGTAGTTTACAAGTCAAAATTTAAAAGCAACACAGCAATGGAATGCTACTTTTTTTTGCGCAGAACGGAATGTTACTAAGATATCATTAAACATGAGCTTGTATCAGCAATGGCAACTCCACAATTGGGTAGCAGATTAAGAGGAGTTCGTACCCATCGTGGACACCACCGATATCCACAAAAGCTCCTTGGTGGAGGTGAATAGAGATCACTTTACCATGACATATCTGTATGTGGCACATTCGATCATTTACTGAAGGTTAATATGAGAACAGTCAACAAGTCACTAAAGAGGGAAGGCACAAACAAAAGTTTAAGTGGAACCTGTCCAGGGTAGAAGAACGGAAGTTCAAGCTGCACAAAAGAAATGAATAAATCAAAACTAATAGGATCTGGAAAATGAAAATGAACCGGCAGTAAAATCAAGAGCTAATGGACATACCATATCTTCTCGGTAGTCCTTACCTCTTTTCCGCCTACCAGGTAATAATCCTGATCAAACTGCATAACAGAAAAGGCAAGTAGAATATTACTGCTCAATCCTGAATGATGAAAATGCGCCAAAGACTCAAGGAGATGACAAGCCAAACTAAAAATGTTCGTAATAACCCAATTCTAAAACTGAACCACAACCAAAACTAGCTTCCTAGCTTGCAGGGCGATCATTACGAGAGTCCGTCTCTTAACTAAAATAAAACCATTGCTGGGCTGGATAGTAACAGTGGCAGAACACAATCACTAATAGTGGTATAGCTTACAGGAAATCATAGTACCCACAATTGTAACGCCCATAAACAGACAAATAACAATTTAACTTCAATTAGCACTAGGCTACCGCTCCGAAGCTTAGTTTTTTTTTGCGGGTACCGAAGCTTAGTTACTGGGGGAAATATCAAGTTAATAGTTATCCAACATTTTACACTCCAATACAAATTACAAGAGTTTAGAAAAAGGTGTACAACTAGAACTGGGCTACTAAATACCACCACATGTCTACAGTTCACCGCAACAAAGAAATTTATTGTGAAACAATCAGAATCCATCAATATAATTATGACTACAAGGGTATCTTTGAGCTAATTAATCACTATTGAACTAATATGCAGGTTACTCTTTAACTAATAACAATAAGGTACTTCCATAGGAAATTATCACTACCTAGTTAACAAGAGTGAGTGAGCGAGCTGTGAGCAACACATTGCATAACAAATATAAAAGATGTGCCTGAAGAATCTCAGACATATGTGGGTTGCGTCCTCAACAATCATTTAACTACAAGAACAAAACACTAAAAGCCAACTTGGCATTCCATCAAACTATCAGAAATTCACAGTGCAATAGCAAGTACTGGACATAGATAAGATAATCTAGTTATAGTAATATACTACCTGGTAAGACTCTGCCTCCAGCCTGTCCCGGTTGGTCTCCACCCACTCCTTGTACTGCTTCAAGAACACCTTGTACCTGTCCAGCGCCAGATCCTGCGGCGCGTCCTCCACCTTCTCCACATTCGTCACCCCCGCCGCGGCCGCCACCTCCATGTCCACCCTCTCCGACGACGCCCTGTGAGCCTCCCTTATAAACGCCAGCTCGTCCTGGTCCACCTCCCAGCCGGGCGGCGGCCAGTCCCGCGGCGGCACGAGACGCAGGGGGAGCTGGCCGGCCCACGCGGTCTCGAGGGGCTCGGGCGTCTCGCGCATGGAGAAGAGGCGCTCGATGTACCCCGGCTCGGCCTCCACCTTGTCGCGGTAGGCGGGGGTGAGCATGCGGAAGGCCTCGAGGGACTCCGGCGAGGTGAGCGGCACCTCCTCGCCCTCGTTGAGGCTGTGGCGCGCGAAGGCGACCTCGGGGCTCATTGCCTCCTCCCATGGCGCCCACCCGTGCTGGACCCAGCTCCGGCGGCGGGCGACGTCCTCGGGCTCGTTGTTCTTGACGAGGATCGAGGGGATCACCGGCGGGTCGTCAGCGGGGATCTCGTCGGGGGCCGAGGGGGAGACGGACAGGGCGAGGCGTCGGAGACGGGGGCGGAGGACGGGTCTGGGGCGGAGGCCCGGAGGGGAGGGGAGGTGGAGGAAGGTGGCGGTGGTCGCCATTTTTCGGGGTTTGGAGGACGGCGCGGCGGTTGGTCGTCCTATGGGTTTTAGCCGCGGGGAGGATAAGGTGCGGCCGTGGGGAGCCACCTGTCAGCGAGGGATACAGTTATGTTAGTAGAACATCTAGCAGAAATCAACTGCAGAATCGTTTTGAGCTCTACAGGGGAATGACAATACACTCGGGGCATGGAAAGTCAGCAATGTTGGGGCTCGCGAACATGACAGGCGGCGGCAGGGATTTTGAATTTTGAATCCGCTAGCCCCGCCGCGGCGCCGCCGGCCGCCATGCTCCGGCCTTCCCACCCGGGCCCGCCCTCCCCCATCCATCAAGGCCGGCCTCCCGCTTCACGGATGCCGCTGGGTCGGGCCTCGCTATCCTCCCACGGCGGAGTGAGGCTCGTGGTTGCCGTCATGGCGCGGTGATTGACGCCAGGATCGGCGGCGCGACGAGTTCGTCTGCCAGCCTCGACGTTTTTCCCCACAAGACTGCACAAGGGGCGCCGCCGACGCCTCCCCTGTGTTTGCACCTCTTTCTCGCAGTGCCCTCCGTCCGCTCTCACAAGGCGCGGCCAAGTGATCTGCACGGCCTTCCCGGCGATGTCGAGGAGGAGGAGCTGCATGGAAGCCACGGCGGCTACCACGGTGGTCGGGATTCACAAGGGCGAGCTCTCGACGAGCACGGGTCCCTGTCTAGCTACTCTTCTCCTCCGCCCGCCCCCTCGGGCGATTTCCATCGCTGGTCGCCACGGCTGCCCTCCACAGAGTGCGGCTGGGTCCGCTGCCGGCCAAATAGGGAGAGCGGGTGCTAGGTGTAGGGTTTCAGAGCATGGAAAACAAAAATTTCTACCGTGATACAAACAAACAAGCCAAGATCTATCTACTAGATCAGAAGAACGAGTCGGCGAAGACCTTCCTCTCCCTTGTTCCAAAGAAAACTGAGGTTGTAGCACTCCTCGTGATTCCTGTGAGCACAACCATGGTACCTAAGCAGAGTGAGATCTCGCAGGCTTCGCCTTGCCGAGCGAGTATGGCGAGTATGAGAGAGACCCCGACGATCTAGGGTATAGACACGCCGAGGAGGAGGCTTGGCCGGGCCAGGGTTAGCTAGGCGGCGGCGGTTTGCCCTAGGGCCTACGACGGCCATGGAGGCTGCCATGGGCTAGGGTTTAGAGGTAGGAACTTGTGTTCAGGAGGAGCCCCGCCTCCTTATGTAGGTGGAGGGCCAAGGTGAGGAGTCCCTCCCAACTCGGCTTGGAGGTGGGCAAGGCGGTGAGGAACTCCTCCCAACTCGCTTTCCACCTCCTCTCCACTTCCCAAAAATAGCCGCTTGACTTTCAAATTGTCGCTTGACTTTTCAAACTAGGATTTGAATAAACCTCTATTTTGTTCAATGATGACACCTAGTACATAATGCAATCATACCAACTTGATATAACACATTCATGTACCCTTCCCATCCGAGTGCCGACATTCGAACCTTCTAGAACATTCCCGATGAAAACACCGTAACCATTCCCCAACTCCAAACAGACTTTCCTTATATGAATCTTATTCTCCTGACCATTCCGATCTCCCGTGATATCCCGAATCCCATTCGAGACTTCAACAACATTCGTCTCTTTCTCATCATTCCATAACTACTCAAACAACGTCAATCCTTAAGTATGTCTCCCTACGGCTCGTGAATTATGCGACATGATCGAGACACTTCTTCAACAATAACCAATAGAGGAATCTGAAATTCATATGGCTCTACATATTTCTACGATTACTTTGCGATCGAATGAACCACTTACATACGATACCAATTTCCCTTTGTCTCACGATAGTTTACTTATCCGAGGTTATCATCGCTTTGATCTCTACATACCTAGTTCAACCTCATATCGATAAGTACTCTTTTCTCGCTCCGTGATATGTGATCCCTTGTGAGACATACATGCTTGCAAGCTAATTGATGACACCACCGAGAGGGCCCAGAGTATATCTATCCGCCATATGGATGGACAAATCCCACTCTTGATCCATGTGTCTCAACCAATACTTTCCTAACACTCAATGCCATATTTATAGCCACCCAATTACGGTGGTGTTTGATGTCATCAAAGCATCCATCCCAGAAGGTGATATGCATGATCTCATGGTCGAAGGAATTAGGTTACTATGTATCAGAAAGCATATAGCAATTGAACTATTAAAATGACTTGATCTTTATGCTACGCTTATCTATAGGAGTATGTCCACCATATCATTCTCCTAACGATATGCTCTTGTTGTTAATAACATCTCAATGTTCATGATAGGGAAACCACAATCATTTATTAACCAACAAGCTAGTGATGTATAGAGGCTTTACTAGGGACTTCAATTTAAGTTTACAAATCACACAAGTATTAATGTTTCCTTGTTAATACTATTATAGCATGAGTATAAACATTTATCATAAACACAAAGATATAATAATAACCATATTTATTATTGCCTCTAGGGCATATCTCCAACAGTCTCCCACTTGCACTAGAGTCATCTAATCTAGATTACATGGTAATTTACCGAACACCCATGGCAGTTTGGTGTTGGTCATGTTTTGCCCTCGGGAGAGGTTTAGTCAACGGATCCGCCACATTCAGATCTGTGTGTACTTTGCAAATATTTATGTCCCCATCTTGGACATGTTCTCGAATAGCGTGAAAACGTAGCTTGATATGCTTCAGCTTCTTGTGTGACATTGGTTCTTGCGCATTGGTTATGGCGCCCATGTTATCACAGTAGATAGACATTGGGTGCAGCGCACTAGAAAGCACACCCAGCTCTGTAATGAACTCTTTCATCCATATCGCTTCTTGTGAAGCCTCCGAAGCAGCCATGTATTCCGATTCAGTTGAATATCTCGCCACAACGCTTTGCTTTGCACTCCTCCAAACTAATCCCGCACCATTCAAAGTAAATACGCATCCAGATTGTGATTTAGAATCATCCTGACGGTGTTCCAACTAGCATTGGTGTAACCATTGACAACGAGTCGCTCATCACCTCCATAAGAAAGAACCATATCCTTAGTTCTTCTCAAGTACTTAAGGATGTTTTTGATCACGTCCAATGATCTACCTCGATCACTTTGATATCTGCTAGTTAAACTAACAGCATATGCAATGTCGGGTCTAGTACATAGCATGGCATACATTAGAGATCCTATGGCTGAGGCATAGGGAGTCTTACTCATCCTTTCTCTATCTTCTGCCGATGTCGGACTTTGAGTTTTACTCAAGGTCGTATTGGGCAACATGGGCAAGAACCCTTTCTTGCTTTCTTCCATTCCAAACCTCTTTAGAACTTTGTCCAAGTATCAGGCTTGGGTCCAGCCTTGGTCTTCTTCGCCGGCGTGGTAACTTTCTTACCACCCTTCTTGAAGTGTCCCTTCTGCTTAGACTTGCCTTTCTTGAGTCTGGTGGTCTTATTGACCAACAACACTTGGTGCTCTTTCTTGATCTCCACTTCTGCGGACTTTAACATAGCAAACAGCCTTCGCAACTCTTGTTCATGTTCTCATGTTGTAGTTCATCACAAAGTTCAGAATTTGGTGGTAGTGACTGAGGACACTAGAAATCCCAAAGCATTAGGAATCACTATACCCAAGCTTTGAAGTTTGTTTGCGTATGCTGCACATCTTAAGCACATGCTCACCGACGAGCCCTCTTCCATCTTGCAGCTAAAGAACTTTTAAGCCTCATAGCTTAATTGCCGCATGAGTCTCAAAAATCAATTTGAGATCCTCGACAATATCATATGGGTCGACTCTTCAAACCTTTTCTCAAGCTCCGATTCTAAACCATACAAGATAGCACAATCAACTATGGAGTATCGATTCTTCCGAGTGAGGTAAACATTCTTTACTTCATCGGGAGCATTAGCCGCAGTGGGTCACCCAATGCAAGGCCCAAAGACATAGGTCAAATTACCACCGTGAGGAAAATCTCAAATTGGAACCAATCCGCCGGTTGCTTCCATTGTTTTTCAACTTTTCTTTCTCTAGGAACGCATTAAAATTGATGGTAGGGCTGCCATTGATCTACAAACATATTTGCAATAGTTTAGACTAAGTTTATGACAAATTGAGTTCAAATTAATTAAGTAATTAAACTAGGTGAACTCCCACCAAAACAACATCCTCACATTGTTTTAGTGATCACACGGTTCAAATCCACTATATCAACACCGATCATCACGAGAGTTGATATAGTTTCAATGGCTAACAATCGTCATGTTCATCATATCTACTATATGATTCATGCTTTACCTTTCTATGATCCGTGTTCCGAGACCATGTCCGTACATGCTAGGCTCACAAGATCAAACCTTAGTTTCCGCATGAGCAAATCTGCTTTCACGTTGTATACACTTGCGTAATCTAACACACCCGATCATCACGTGCTTCAAACAACAAGCTTTAGCAACGTGCTAACTAAGGGTGAACACTTTATGACTTGAAATTCATGTGCATGAGGGATCATCTTATAATGCTACCGCTGCTCACTACAATACAAGATGCATAAAGGATTAACATCCCATGCAATTCATAATATGTGATATGATATGGTTTTCTTCTTTGTGCCCGATTCCATCTTCAAGCACGAACATGATCTCCATCATCACCGCATTGCATCAAGGTCAATGACGCTTCTCCATGGTTGTCGCCCAATCCTTCAACTATTACAACTACTTTGAATAGACACGGGTCTTAACATAAATTAAAGACAACCATATATTCTCGCGTTGCCAACTTACAATAAGGAACATTGCATACATCAAATATAATCACAATCATGGCCATATCACATCATCAGACACCCCCGCAAAACAAAGTTAGACGCCTCTACTTTCTTTGCATATTTTACGTGGTTTGGGGCTTTCAATAAGTGTCGTCTAACTTACTTAACAAGAACCACAACATTGATACTAGCATTGTTGATCACCGCTGTAAATTGGATCTTAACTATGCTAGGAGAAACAGCACCAAAGCCACTTATGCAATACAAGTTGCATGTCAAGCGTGGAGCAAGTCTCATGAACGATGTCATGTAAGGTTAGCCCGGCCGCTTCATCCCAACATACCGCAAGATGCAAAGTACACAAGAAGCAATCGACAATAAAAGCATCAACGCCCACAATGACTATTGGTTCTACTCAGGCATGATCTACATATAGACACGGCTCGATACCCGTAGGGGTTCGTAGTATGGAAAACAAAAATTTCTATCGACAAACAAACAAGCCAAGATCTATCTACTAGATTGTAGCAACGAGTCGATGGAATAACTTACCTCAAGATTCCAAAGTGTTTTAACGAGAGCGATTCTCGGGTGATGTAGTCGATTTCTCCCGATCTCAAGATCGTAGACGATCCTTCCAAGGCCATGCTCCAGCGCCCGCAGCTGGTCACATGTTCCCAGACTGACGAAGACCTTCCTCTCCCTTGTTCCAAAGAAATGGAGGTTGTAGCACCTCCTCGCGATTCCGCAAGACAACGGTGGCACCTAAGTAGAGGAGATCGCAGGCTTCGCCTTGCCGAGCGTATGGTGGAGTATGAGAGAGATATTAGTGGTCTAGAGATTAGACACACCAATTAGAAGGCTCTAAACCAAGGCTAGGGCAATTAGAAGCTCTAAACCAAACGGCTCTAAACCGGAGATTAGAGGATAGGAACTTGTGTTAGAGGAGGAGGCCATGCCCTCCTTTTATAGGTGGAGGGCGGCAAGGGAGGGAGTCCTCCCAAGTCGGCCTTGGTTGGCAAGCAGGCTTGAGGGACTCTCCCAAGTCGGTTCCAACCACCTCTTGCTTGTTTCCACATTTCTGTTTAGCCGCTTGACTTTTAAATCGCCATTTGACTTTTCTGCTTTAGGATTCAATTTAACTTTATTTGGAACAAGAACACTTAGTACATGATGCAATCATTCCAATATGTAATGACACACTCATGTACCTTCCCCGAGTGCTCTGGACATTCTAACCTTCTAGAACATCCGACTTAAAACACCTAATCATTTCCAACTCAAACGGACTTTCCTTATATGAATCTTATTCTCCTGACCATTCGGATCACCTCGTGATATCCCTGATCCCATCCGAGACCAACAACATTCACTATTTCTCATAATACCATAACTACTCAAACAACGCCGAATCTTATGTGTCTCCCTACGGTTCGTGAATTATGCGACATGATCGAGACATCTCCTAACAATAACCAATAGAGGAATCGAAATTCATATGGTTCTACATATTTCTATGATTACTTATGATCGAATGAACCACTTACATACGATACCAATTTCCCTTTGTCTCACGATAGTTTACTTATCCGAGGTTATGATCGCTTTATCTCTACATACCTAGTTCAACCTCACATCGATAAGTACTCTTTCTCGCTCGTGATATGTGATCCTCAGAGCTACCACATGCTTGCAAGCTAATTGGATGACATTCCACCGAGAGGCCTGAGTATATCTATCCGCCATATGGATGGACAAATCCTCTTGATCCATGTGTTTCAACCAATACTTTCCTAACACTCAATGCCACCTTTATAGCCACCCAAGCCACGGTGGTGTTTGATGTCATCAAAGCATCCATCCCAGAAGGTGTTATGCATGATCTCATGGTCAAAGGAATTAGGTTACTATGTATCAGAAAGCATATAGCAATTGAACTATTGAAATGACTTGATCTTTATGCTATGCTTATCTATAGGAGTATGTCCACCATATCATTCTCCTAACGATATGATCTTGTTGTTGATAACTGTAGGGGTTCGTAGCATGGAAAACAAAAAATTTCTATCGCATACAAACAAACAAGCCAAGATCTATCTACTAGATTGTAGCAAGGAGTCGATGGAATAACTTACCCTCGAAGATTCCAAAGTGTTTAACGAGAGCGGATTCGTGGGTGATGTAGTCGCATTTTTCCGATCTCAAGATCGTAGACGATCCTTCCGCAACAAGGCTCCCAGCTGGCCTCGCAATGGGTCACACGCTCGGCATTGACTAAGACCTTCCTCTCCTTGTTCCAAAGAAAATGGAGGTTGTAGCACTTTCTCGTGATTCCTAAAGACAACCAAGTGGTACCTAAATAGAGGGAGATCCGCAGGCTTCGCCTTGCCGAGCGATTATGGTGGAGTATGAGAGAGGCTATTAGTGGTCTAGAGATTAGACACACCAATTAGAAGGCTCTAAACCGAAGGCTAGGGTAATTAGAAGCTCTAAACCAAAACGGCTCTAAACCGAGATTAGAGGATAGGAACTTGTGTCTAGAGGAGGAGGCCCCTCCTTTTATAGGTGGAGGGCGGCCAAGGGAGGGGAGTCCTCCCAAGTCGGCCTTGGTTGGCTAGGCGCTTGAGGGACTCTTCCCAAGTCGGATCCAACCACCTCTTGCTTGTTTCCCACAGCTTGTTTTAGCCGCTTGACTTTTAAACCTGCCATTTGACTTTTCTCTGCTTTAGGATTCAATTTAACTTTATTTGGAACAGAAGAACACTTAGTACATGATGCAATCATTCAAAATGTAATGACACATTCATGTACCCCCCTGAGTGCTTACAATCCGAACCTTCTAGAACATTCCCGATGAAAACACTGTAATCATTCCCAACTCAAACGACTTTCCTTATATGAATCTTATTCTCGACCATTTTGATCACCTCGTAATATCCCTGATCCCATCCGAGACCAACAACATTCGGTCTTTCTCATAATACCATAACTACTCAAACAACGTCAATCCTTATGTGTCTCCTCACGGTTCGTGAATTATTCTACATGATCGAGACAATTCTCCTAACAATAACCAATAGAGGAATCTGAAATTCATATGGCTCTACATATTTCTACGATTACTATGATCGAATGAACCACTTACATACGATACCAATTTCCTTTGTCTCACGATAGTTTACTTATCCAAGGTTATGATCGCTTCAGATCTCTACATACCTAGTTCAACCTCATATCGATAAGTACTCTTTTCTCGCATCTGTGATATGTGATCCCTTGTGAGCTACCACATGCTTGCAAGCTAATTGATGACATTCCACCGAGAGGGCCCGAGTATATCTATCCGTCATATGGATGGACAAATCCCACTCTTGATCCATGTGTTTCAACCAATACTTTCCAACACTCAATGCCACCTTTATAGCCACCCATACGGTGGTGTTTGATGTCATCAAAGCATCCATCCGAAAGGTGATATGCATGATCTCATGGTCAAGGAATTAGGTTACTATGTATCGTAAAGCATATAGCAATTGAACTATTGAAATGACTTGATCTTTATGCTACGCTTATCTATAGGAGTATGTCCACCATACCATTCTCCTAATCTATATGATCTTGTTGTTGATAACATCTCAATGTTCATGATAGGAAACCACAATCATTAATCAACCAACAAGCTAGTGAAGTATAGAGGCTATACTAGGACTTCAAATTAAGTTTACAAATCACACAAGTATTAATGTTTCCTTGTTAATACTATTATAGCATGAATGTAAACATTTATCATAAACACAAAGATATAATAATAACTATATTTATTATTGCCTCTAGGCATATCTCCAACAGCCTCCCACTTGCACTAGAGTCATCTAATCTAGATTACATGGTAATATACCGAACACCCATGGCAGCTTGGTGTTGGTCATGTTTTGCCATCGAGAGGTTTAGTCAACGGATCCGCCACATTCAGATCTCTGTGTGTACTTTGCAAATCTTTATATCCCCATCCCGGATATGTTCTCTAATAGCGTGAAAACGCAGCTTGATATGCTTCACCTTCTTGTGTGACCTTGGTTCTGCGATTGGCTATGGCGCCCATGTTATCACAAAGAGATAGACATTGGGTCCAAGACTAGAACCACACCCAGCCAGAATGAACTCTTTCATCCATATCGCTTCTTGTGAAGCCTCCGGCAAGCCCATGTATTCCGATTCATTGAAGATCTCGCCACAACGCTTGCTTTGCACCTCCAATAATCACGCACCATTCAAAATAAATACGATCCAGATTGTGATTTAGAATCATCCGGACGGTGTTCCAACTAGCATCGGTAACCATTAACAACGATCTGCTCATCACCTCCATAAGAAAGAACCATATCCTTAGTTCTTCTCAAGTACTTAAGGATGTTTTGATCATTCCAATGATCCACTCGATCACTTTGATATCTCGCTAGTTAAACTAACAAGATATGCAATGCTCGGTCTAGTACATAGCATGGCATACATTAGAGATCCTATGGTCGAGGCATAGGAGTCTTACTCATCCTTTCTATCTTCACGATGTCGGACTTTGAGTTTTACTCAAGGTCGATAGCAACATGGGCAAGAACCCTTTCTTGCTTTCTTCCATTCCAAACCTCTTTAGAAATTTGTCCAAATATGTACTCAGGACAATGATATTTCATGCTTCGATCTATCTCTATAAATCTTTATGCCTAATATGTAAGATGCTTCGCCAAGATCCTTCATTAAAAAACTATTATTCAAATATTCCTTGACACTATTAAGAAGGTCTACATCATTCCCAATCAACAATATGTCATCCACATATAGTATTAAGAATGCTATGAGCTCCCACTCACTTTCTTGTAAATACAAGCTTCTCCATAAGTTTGTATAAAACCAAAACTTTGATCACCTTATCAAAACGTTGATTCCAACTTCGATGCTTGCTTCAATCCATAGATGGACCGCTGAAGTTTGCATACCTTGTTAGCATCTTTAGGATCGACAAAACCTTTGGGTTGCATCATATACAACTCTTCATCAATATCTCCATTGAGGAATGTTGTTGACATCCATCCGCCATATCTCATAATCATAATATGCAGCGACTAACATAATACTCACAGACTTTAGCTTCGCCATCGTGAGAAAGTCTCATCGTAGTCAACTCCTTGAATTTGTCGAACCCTTTTGCATAAGTCGAGCTTTATAGACAAGAATATTACCATCAACATCTGCTTTCTTCTTGAATATCCATTTGTTCTCGATGTTCTTCCTACCATCCCAGAAGTCCACCAAAGTCCATACTTGGTTTTCGACATGGATCCAATCTCGATTTCATGGCTTCTTTCCATTTATTGGAATCGCTCATCATCGCTTCCTCATATGTCTCGGGTCATCGGTGTTGTCCACCAACATGACACTCATAACGGATCATACCAACTGGAGTGGTACGGTTCGCTGACCTCCGAGGCTCAGAGCAACTTCAACCAAGTTTCATGATCATCATCATTAGCTTCCTCTTATTGGTGCACCACAGAACTTCTTCCTAAGGCGCCACTGCAATTTCGAGAGAAGGTTCGACAACCTCGCCGAGTTCTACTTTCCTTCCAAATACTTCTTTCGAGAGAAATTCCTTCTCTAGAAAGGATCCATTCTTGGCAACGAAGATTTTGCCTTCGATCTATGATAGAAGGTATACCCAATAGTTTCCTTCGCATCCTATGAAGACGATTTTTCCGCTTTGGGTTCAAGCTTGTCCGGTCAGAACTTTTACATAGGCTTCAGATCCCCAAACTTTAAGGAACGATAATTTAGGTTTCTTCCCAAACCATAATTCATACGGTGTCGCTTCAACGGATTTAGACGGTGCCCTATTTAAAGTGAATGCGGCTGTTTCTAATGCATAACCCCAAATGATAGCGTAAATCAGAAGTGACATCATAGAACGAACCATATCTAAAAGAGTTCGACATTACGCTCGACACACCATTACTGTGGTGTTCCCATGTGTCAATCAGTGAAAGTATTCCGTGATTTCTTCAAATGCTCGCCAAACTCAGAACTTAGATATTCACCTCCACGATCGTAACGTAGAAATTTAATCTTCTTGTTACGCTGATTCTCTAACTCACTTTGAAACTCCTTAAACTTCTCGAAAGTTTCGGACTTATGTTTCATGAAATAGATATACCCATATCTACTCAAGTCATCCGTGAAGGTAAGAACATAACGATAACCATCACATGATGCTACACTCATTGACCACACACATCGGTATGTATGATTTCCAATAAGTCCGTAGCTCGCCCATCATACCGTAAAATGGAGTCTTAGTCATTTTTCCCATCGACATGCTTCAGATCTTTCAAGTGATTCAAAATCAAGTGATTCAAGAAGTCCATCTAATGGAGTTTCTTCATACGCTTCACTCCAATGTGACCAAGACGACAAGCTACATATAGGTCAAATTATCGCTGATTTCAAACGCTTAGCCTCAATGTTGTTGATATGTGTATTTCCACCATCGAGATTCAATAAGAATAGACCATCTATCAAAGGTGCATGTGCATAAAACATATTACTCATATAAATCGAACAACCATTATTCTCCTGACTTAAATAAGTAACCGCCTCGCAATAAACAAGATCCCGATATAATGTTCATGCTCAACACAGCACTAAATAACAATTATTTAAGTATAAAACTAATCCCGATGGTAGATGAAGGGTAGTGTCAATCGCGATCACATCAACCTTTGATCCGCTTCCCACGCCGCATCGTCACCTCGCTCTTCGCTAGCTTCCGCTTATTCGCAAAGACTGCTTCGAAAGTTACAAATATGAGCAACCTAACCAAGATTAAATACCTGCACTACTACGAGTACTAGTGAGATACACATCAATAACATGTATATCGATATACCTTTCTTCTTGATGTTGCTCTCAGATCCGCCAAGTACTTTGGGCAATTCCGCTCAAAGGACCTTCTCCCTTGCAAGAAAAGCACTCAAGACGTGCTTGGGTCCAGCCTTGGTCTTCTTTGCCACGTGGTAACTTTCTTACCACCCTTCTTGAAGTGTCCCTTTGCTTAGACTTGCCTTTCTTGAATTTGGTGGTCTTATTGACCAACAACACTTGGTGCTCTTTCTTGATCTCCACTTCGCAGATTTTAACATAGCAAACAGCTCGCAACTCTTGTTCATGTTCTGATGTTGTAGTTCATCACAAAGTTCTTGTAATTTGGTGGTAGTGATCGAGGACACGGAAATCCTCAAAGCATTAGGAATCACTATACCCAAGCTTTGAAGTTTGTTTATGCGTTTCAGACATCTTAAGCACATGCTCACCGACGAGTCGCCTCTTCCATCTTGCGCTTAAAGAACTTTTCGTAATCCTCATAGCTTTCAATTGCCAGATGAGTCTCAAAAATCAATTTGAGATCCTCGACAATATCATATGGGTCGACTCTTCAAACCTTTTCTCAAGCTCCGATTCTAAACCATACAAGATAGCACACATCGAACTATGGAGTACCGATTCTTCCGAGCGAGGTAAACATTCTTTACTTCATCGAGCATCACCGCAGTGGGTCACCCAAATGTGCATCCAAAGACATAGGTCAAATTACCAAACCGTGAGGACAATCTCAAATTGCGGAACCAATCCGCCAAGTTGCTTCCATTGTTTTTCAACTTTTCTTTCTAGGAACGCATTAAAATTGATGGTAGGGCTGCCATTGATCTACAACATATTTGCAATAGTTTAGACTAAGTTTATGACAAATTGAGTTCAAATTAATTAAGAAATTAAACTAGGTGAACTCCCACCAAAACAACATCCTCACATTGTTTTAGTGATCACATGAACCAAATCCACTACATCAACACCGATCATCACGAGAGTTGATATAGTTTCAATGGCTAACAATCGCCATGTTCATCATATCTACTATATGATTCATGCTTTACCTTTCGGTGATCCGTGTTCCGAGACCATGTCCAGACATGCTAGGCTCACAAGATCAAACCTTAGTTTCGCATGAGCAACTGGCTTGCTCACGCTGTATACACTTGCGTAATCTAACACACCCAATCATCACGTGGTGCTTCAAACAACAAGCTTTAGCAACGGTGCTAACTAAGGGTGAACACTTTATGACTTGAAATTCATGTGCATGAGGGATCATCTTATAATGCTACCGCCTACTAAGCAATACAAGATGCATAAAGGATTAACATCACATGCAATTCATAATATGTGATATGATATGGCCTTTCTTCTTTGTGCTTCCGATCTCCATCTTCAAGCATGAACATGATCTCCATCATCACCCATTGCATCAAGGTCAATGACGCTTCTCCATGGTTGTCGCCCACCGCTTCAACTATTACAACTACTTTGAATAGACACGCTGGTCTTAACATAAATTAAAGACAACCATATGGCTCCGCCGGTTGCCAACTTACAATAAGGAACATTGCATACATCAAATATAATCACAATCATGGCTATATCACATCACTACACACCTCGCAAAACAAAGTTAGACGCCTACTTTCTTTTGCATATTTTACGTGGTTTGGGGCTTTCAATAAGTGTCGCCCTAACTTACGAACAAGAACCACAACATTGATACTAGCATTGTTGATCACCCGTTGTAAATTGGATCTTAACTATGCTAGGAGAAACAGCACCAAGAAGCCACTTATGCAATACAAGTTGCATGTCAAGTGGAGCAAGTCTCATGAACGATGTCATATAAGGTTAGCCCGGCCGCTTCATCCCAACATACCGCAAGATGCAAAGTACACAAGAAGCAATCGACAATAAAGCATCAACGCCCACAATGAACATTGTGTTCTACTCAGCAACAGATCTACATATAGACACGACTGATACCACCAGGGGTTCGTAGTATGAAAAACAAAAATTTCTATCGCATACAAAAAACAAGCCAAGATCTATCTACTAGATTGTAGCAACGAGTCGATGGAATAACTTACCCTCAAGATTCCAAAGTGTTTAACGAGAGCGATTCTCGTGGGTGATGTAGTCGCATTTTCCCGATCTCAAGATCGTAGACGATCCTTCCGCAAGGCTCCTAGCGCTCCGCAATGGGTCACACGCTCTGCACTGACGAAGACCTTCCTCTCCTTCTTCCAAAGAAAAGATAGGTTGTAGCACTTCCTCGCGATTCCTAAAAGACAACAAGGTGGTACCTAAGTAGAGGGAGATCCCGCAGGCTTCGCCTTTGCCGAGCGAGTATGGTGGAGTATGAGAGAGGCTATTAGTGGTCTAGATATTAGACACACCCATTAGAAGGCTCTAAACCGGCTAGGCAATTAGAAGCTCTAAACCAAAACGGCTCTAAACCGGAGATTAGAGGATAGGAACTTGTGTCTAGAGAGGAGGCCCCGCCTCCTTTTATAGGTGGAGGGGCCAAGGGAGGGGAGTCCCTCCAAGTCGGCCTTGGTGGCGCCAAGCTTGAGGGACTCTCCCCAAGTCGGATCCAACCACCTCTTGCTTGTTTCCCATAGCTTGTTTTAGCCGCTTGACTTTTAAACCGCCATTTGACTTTTCTCTGCTTTAGGATTCAATTTAATCTTTTATTTGGAACAGAAGAACACTTAGTACATGATGCAATCATTCAAAATGTAATGACACATTCATGTACCTCCCCGAGTGCCTACAATCCGAACCTTCTAGAACATTCCGATGAAAACACCTAATCATTCCCAAACTCAAACGGACTTTCCTTATATGAATCTTATTCTCCTGACCATTCCGGATCACCGTGATATCCCGGATCCCATCCGAGACTCAACAACATTAGGTCTCTTTCATAATATCATAACTACTCAAACAACGCCAATCCTTAAGTGTGTCTCCCTACTGCGGTCGTGAATTATGCGACATGATCGAGACAATTCTCCTAACAATAACCAATAGAGGAATCGAAATTCATATGGCTCTACATATTTCTATTATTACTTATGATCGAATGAACCACTTACATACGATACCAATTTCCTTTGTCTCACGATAGTTTACTTATCCAAGGTTATGATCGCTTGATCTCTACATACCTAGTTCAACCTCGATAAGTACTCTTTTCGCACTGTGATATGTGATCCCTCAGATCCAAATACATGCTTGCAAGCTAATTGGATGACATTCCACCGAGAGGGCCAGTATATCTATCCGCCATATGGATGGACAAATCCCACTCTTGATCCATGTGTTTCAACCAATACTTTCAACACTCAATGCCACCTTTATAGCCACCCGCCACGGTGTGGTGTTTGATGTCATCAAAGCATCCATCCGTAAAGGTGATATTCATGATCTCATGGTCAAGGAATTAGTTTACTATGTATCGTAAAGCATATAGCAATTGAACTATTGAAATGACTTGATCTTTATGCTACGCTTATCTATAGGAGTATGTCCACCATACCATTCTCCTAACGATATGATCTTGTTGTTGATAACATCTCAATGTTCATGATAGGGAAACCACAATCATTAATCAACCAACAAGCTAGTGAAGTATAGAGGCTATACTAGGGACTTCAAATTAAGTTTAAAATCACACAAGTATTAATGTTTCCTTGTTAATACTATTATAGCATGAATGTAAACATTTATCATAAACACAAAGATATAATAATAACTATATTTATTATTGCCTCTAGGGCATATCTCCAACAATAACATCTCAATGTTCATGATAGGGAAACCACAATCATTAATCAACCAACAAGCTAGTGAAGTATAGAGGCTATACTAGGGACTTCAAATTAAGTTTACAAATCACACAAGTATCAATGTTTCCTTGTTAATACTATTATAGCATGAATGTAAACATTTATCATAAACACAAAGATATAATAATAACTACATTTATTATTGCCTCTAGGGCATATCTCCAACACCTTTGAGGTGGATGATATGGACCGCGGGGAGTTCTTCGTGAGCATGTCACTCACCCATAGACAATCGTGTTTCAAATGGGAGATGATCATTGTCTATGGCCCCACGGACCATAGGAGGTCCGCCAAGTTCCTTCTCGAGCTTAAGCTGAAGGTGGAACGGTCGGAGATACCGGTGGTGGTGGCCAGCGACTTTAACCTGATCCGCCACTACCGAGGAGAAGAGCTCTAAGCATGGACCTCCTAGGATGCGATGTTTAATAATCAGATCGCGATCTCGCTCTTCGCGAGATTGCCTGTGTGGGGGCTAGATATACTTGGACCAATAAGCAGCTGGCCCCGATCCGTAGTGTCCTCGATCGGGCCTTCGTGGTTCATGGATCGAGGTGATGTTCCTCTTTGCTCTCTCGGGCGGTCACCCGGATTGGCCTGCACCACTCCGCCTCCTCTCCTGAGGGGTTCTCCGCTTAGACCGAACTGCCCACTTTGAATCCTTCCGCTGTATAAGGGTTCGGAGGCGCTCGTCTAGGTGGATGGATGCCGCCTCCTTCCTTCCTCGTGTATTCTCGGCAGTTGATATTTGGCATCACTGTGCCAAGGTATCCCGTCAATTTATACGGGGTTGGGGCGCCAACTTGGGGCTGACCTCCGGGCCTGGAAGGGGTCCATCCTACAGGAGATTCATGCGCTAGATCGAGAGGTTGACGCCCATGGCCTCTCGGCGGATGCCTCGTCTCATAGATATTCCCTGGAGACCTCCATTATGGAGATTTGCAGGGGCGAGGAGGCTTTCTGGTGACAGTGGAGTCACCAAAACTGGACGGTCCAGGGGGAGTCGAACACGGCCTACTTCCACGCCATAGCGAATGGATGAAGGAGGAAGTGTTCGATCCCCTGCCTCTGGGAGGGAGATTCTCTGCTGGAATCCCCTCAGGATCTCTGAAGGGTTTCGCGGCATAGTAAATCAAAATTTTCTACGGAGCGAACAGAGGGAAAGCCAAGATCTAATCTAGGAGATGCAAACAACGAGAGAGATTGGATTAGATCTTCATACCCTTGAAGATTCAAGACAATGGAACGCTCATTTTAACGGGTGATGTAGTCATACTCGCTTCTCCTCCTCGCGATCCGATCCGATCTAGCACCACAAGTGGCGGTGCCTCCGTGAGATGCACACGCAACACTGACGCCTCCTCCTTCCTGACCATGAGTATGGTGGAGAGATAGATTGGATCTACAACACGACGGCAGTGTATATGGTGGAGAATTCTCACGCAGGCTTCACCACAAACAAATGGGAGGGAGAGAGGTAGCAAGGTCGCTATGGCTTGGAGGAAGGTGTGTGGGAGGGCACCACCCTCTATATAGAGAGGGCGGCCAGCCTTTCCCTCCTCCAAGCTTATCTCTAGTTTAAACAATTTAAACTCTCCCTTATCTAGAAATCCTATCTCTAGTTTAAACGATTTAAACTCTCCCTTATCTAGAAATTCTATCCCGAGATTTAAACGAGTCAAATCTCTCTAGAATCGGTTGGGCCCTATGGGTCCTTGTTCCCCTGGCCCAATGCGGCCAGACACTTCATAGGCCCATGCCCTCCCAAGGTGGGGCCACGTTGGTCCCTTCCTAAGGTTCTAGAAGCTTCCGACAATACCGATTAACCCTAACAATTCAACTCCAAAATCGACCGCCTTTATATGAATCTTATTCTCCCACCATTCAAACCTCTCGTGATATCCCTGATCCCATACGAGACCAACAAAAATTCATAAACCAATTATCCAATCTATCCTAGCCAAGACACGTTATGTGTGCGACTCGGTTCGAGAATATCCGTATATGATCTTCTATCAATAATCAATGGGTCTGCACCCATATTGACTCCTACACATTCATCGATGATCATATCGATGAACCATGATGTGATTCAATCAATCCCATATATATATTCCCTTCGCCTCGCGATATTTTACTTGCCCGAGATTCGATCGCCAGATCCATACCTAGTTCAATATCGCTCATGAAGTACTTTACTGCTCCGTAATCCGATATCACTTTGTGATTAACTCCTTAACCACATGCTTGCAAGCGTGTTGATATCGACAATGAGGGCCAAGTATATCTCTCCGACTTGGGAGGGACAAATCCCATCTCGATACATACAACCCAATGTATACTTTCCGATCACCGAGAGACACCTTTATGATCACCCTTTCATAGGATGACGCTTGATGACCTCAAAGCTTTCTTCCGATACCTGTGGAGTTGTATTATCTCATGGTCTAAGTAAAACAATATTTGACATAAGAAAAGCTTCGCAAAGACGAACACGATGACACGATCTAATTGCTTCGCTTAGTTTGGGTTTGTCCATCATATAATTCTCCCAATGATATGATCTCATTATCAATTGACAACTCATGTCTATGGTTAGGAAACCTTAACCATCATTGATCAATGAGCTAGTCCTTAGAGGCGCATCAGTGACACGTGTTGTTCACAAACCACACAAGTATTAATGTTTCCGCTTAATACAATTCTAGCATGGAATATAAACTTTATCATGAACAAGAATTATAATAATAACATCTTTATTATTGCCTCTAGGGCATAATTCCAATAGTCTCCCACTTGCACTAGAGTCAATAATCTAGTTTACATCCGCAACAATCTCACACCCATGGCAATCGAGGTGTTGATCATGTTTTACACGTGGAAGAGGTTTAGTCAATGGATCTCATACATTCAGATCCGTATGTACTTTGATAATCTTCAGATCTCCATCTACTATATAATCTCGGATTATATGAAACTTATGTTGATATGCTTGGTCTTTGGATGATATCTTGGTTCCTTAGCGAGTGCTATGGCGCCAAGTTGTTGTCACAATATCTCCAAAGGGTCCAATGCACTTGGAACCACGCCAAGATCAAGATGAAGTTTCGATCCAAACTCCTTCACTTGACGCTCAGCAGCCCATGTATTCCGCTTCATCAGATCCCGCGATCACGCTTTGCTTGCCTTTCTCCAAATTTCACAGCTCCTCCATTCAAAATATAAACGATCCTGTCGAGATTTAGAATCATCCTTGTCGGTGTCGAAACTAGCATCGACGTAACCTTTACGATAAGTCGCTCATCACCCCCATAGACTAAGAACATTTCTTTAGTTCTATTTAGGTACTTTAGGATGTTCTTCACGGCTGTCCAAAGGTTCCACTCGATCACTTTGATATCTCACACAAACTAAGAGCATTGGACACATCCTGCCTAGTACACAACATGGCATACATGATGGAACCTATGGCCGAGGCATAAGGCACTTTGCTCATAGCTTCCTATCATTTAGCGAATGGACACCGAGCCTTGCTCAATATCTTACCCGACAACATAGGCACTAAACCTTTCTTTGCCTTATCCATTCTCAACCTTTTCGTAACTTTGTCTAGGTATGTACTTTGGCTTAAAGCTATCAGCGCCTTTGTCTATCTCTATAGATTTTGATGCCCAATATATAAGCAGCTTCACCTAGGTCTTTCATTGAAAACACTTGTTCAAATAACTCTTCACCTTAAGCATGTTGATGTCATTTCCGATAATCAATATGTCATCCACATACAATACCGTAAACGCCACCGAGCTCCCACTCACTTTCTTGTAGATGCAAGCTTCAGAGCAATTTGGAACAAATCCAAAGCTCTTGATCACTTGATCAAAACGAAGGTTCCAACTCCGAGATGCTTGCTTCACCATAAATGGAACGTCAAGTTTGCATACTTTATCAGATCCTTAGGATCGACAAAACCTTTGGTTGCATCATATACAACTCTTCATCAATGTTGCCATTGAGGAAAACAGCCTTGACATCCATCTCATATTTCATAATCATGAAACGCAGAATTGCTAATAAAATCGAATGGACTTAAACATCGCTACGGAGAGAAAGTCTCATCGTAGTCAACACCTTGAACTTGTCGAAAACCTTTCGCGATGTCAGGCTTTATAGACGAACATTACCATCCGCCCGCTTTCTTCTTGAAAATCCATTTGCACTCAACGGCCTTTCTGCCGCTAGGAGGGTCCACCAAAGTCCATACTTGGTTTTCGCCATGGATCCCACTGGATTTCATGGCTTCCACCATTTCTCGTAGTCCGGCTCATCATCGCTTCCTCATAGTTTGTAGGTTCACCGCCTTCTACCAACAAGACAAATAAGACAGGTTGCTGCACCACTCAGAGGGGCACGCGACCTTGTCGACCGCGACGCTCAAGAGCAGATCGTCCAAGCTTCATGATCCTTGTCATTAGCTTCCTCTATTGTTGCAAAGGCATCGAATACTTTCAGGTGTCACGCCTTCCAATTTAAGAGAAGGTTCAATAACCTCGCCTAGCTCTACTTTCCTCCCACTCACTTCTTTCGAGAGAAACTCCTTCTCAAGAAAGGAACCGCTTCATGACAAACACTTTGCCTTCTTCTGGATAGAAGGTATACCCAATAGTTTCCTTAGGGTATCCTATGAAGACGATTTCGCTTTGGGTTCGAGCTTGTCCCAAGATCAACTTCTTAACGAAGCTTCAGATCCCCAAACTTTAAGAAACGATAACTTAGGTTTAGCACCAAACCACAGCTCATACTTGTCGCCTCAATGGATTTAGATGGAGCCCTATTTAAAGTGAATGCAGCGTTTCTAATGCATAACCCCAAAATGATAACGGCAAATCAAGAAGAGACATCATTGATCTGGACCATATCTAATAGGGTTCGATTCCTAGGCTCGTACACACCATATCATACTGTGGTGTTCCGGTATGGAGTTGTGAAACAATTCCGCTTGCTTTAAGATGCGTGAGAAAATCATAACTCAAATATTCGCCTCCATCGGATCGTAGAAACTTAATCTTTCTCATACGATGGTTCTCCACTTCATTCTGAAATTCTTTGAACTTTTCAAATGTTTCAGATTTATGTTTCATTAAATAGATATACCCATATCTACTTAAGTCATCGGTAAAGTGAGGAAAAATGATATCCACCAAGGCCGAAACACTCATCGGTCCGCATACATCGGTATGTATGATTTCCAACAAGTCCGTTGCTCGCCCATCATACCGAGAACGGGTTTGATCATCTTGCCCATGAGGCATGGTTCGTATGTGTCAAATGATTCAAAATCAAGAGACTCCAAAAGTCCATCGTAATGGAGTTTCTTCATGCGCTTTACTCCAATATGACCTAGACGATGCTACAAATAAGTAGTATTATCACTATCTACTTTGCATCTCTTAGCCTCAATGTTATGGATGTGTGTTTCATCCCTTTCGAGATTTAGAAGAAATAAACCATTCACAAGAGGTGCATGACCATAAAAGATGTTGCTCATATAAATAGAACAACCATTATTCTCCGATTTAAATGAATAACCGCCTTGCAATAAACATGATCCTAAATGATGTTCATGCTCAACGCAGTACATAATAACATTTATTAAGGTTTAAAACTAATCCCAAGGTAAAACTAAGGAGAGCGTGACGGCCATCACATCAACTCTTGATCCGCCAACGCATCGTCACCTCATCCTCAAGCCCCCGCTCATTCCGTAGCTCTGCTTCGAAAGTTACAAATATTAGCAACTAACCAGATAAAATACCCGTGCACTACAACGAGGGCTAGTAAGGAAAACATCAATAACATGTATATCAAATATACCTTTGATGGTGCCAGCCTTCTTGTCCGCTAAGTACTTTGGACAGCTGCCCAAAGGACCCTTGTCCTTGCAATAGAAGCACCAAAGGTCCCATGGGACCAGACTGAGCTTCTTCTCAAAGGGCATTCACTGCCGCCTTCTTGAAGGGCTTCTTTGCTCCCTTACCTTTCTTAAAGTAGGGCTTGTTGACCATCAACACATGATTATCCTTCTTGATGTCCACTTCCGCAGCCTTCAGCTTTGTAAGAGCTCTGATCGATCAAGGAACCAATCTGATTATGAGTCACTACAAAACTTTTGTAGCTGGGAGGAGTGATTGCATCCTCACAATCTTGAGCTCCTCCGAATCGGCATTCCAGCTCAATGCTGAGTGTAGCCCGACATCTTTATGGCGTGCTCACTAACTAACTCCCTTCCTCCATCTTGCGCTTAAAGAACTTCTCGTAGATCTCATATCTCTCGTAACGGGCTTGAGTCCAAACATGGTTTTCAGCTCCTCGAGAATCTCAAAGGGCCCGGATAGGTTTCAAAACGATTTTGAAGCTCCTGCCCATAGCAAACAACATGGTGCTCTTAATCACACCATAATCATCTTTGCGCGATCGACAGACAGTTTTCTCATCACCAAGTAGCTTGCAGTAGGGGGTCACCTAACGCTTACCAAGGACATAGTCCTTTGTCCGCCGTATGTAATGATTCTTAGATTGCGTAACCAATTGGTGAAGTTAGACCCATTGTTCCTAAGCTTTTCTTTCTCAAAGAAAACGCTAGTTGAAGTTGATTTGGCCATGTGATCTACAAGATTTGCAAGTACAATTTAGACTACGCTCATGATAAATAGTTCAATTTAATCAAATTACTAGATGAACTCCCACTAAATTCAACATCCCTCAAGTTGTTTAGTGAACACGATCCAAATTCACCACACCTAATCCGATCATCACGAGAAAAGATGTGGTTTCAATGGTGGACAACAAAGTGTCGATCATATCACTCATATGGCTCATGCTTAACCTTTCTTTCTTGTGTTCCGAGGCCATGTCCAGACATGCTAGGCTCCAAGCTAGACCCAAGTATTTCAAGGCAGTAAACTGCTTGCACCCTGTATGTGAGCATAGAGTCTATAGCACCCGATCATCACGTGATGCTTGGACACGATTTAACTTTCGCAACGGTGCATACTTGGGAGAAATACGCTTTTATCTTGATCTTTATGAGGAATCATCTTATAATGCTACCGTCACATCTAAGCATAATAAGATACATAAAGGGATAAACATCACATGCATATAACTTTATGTGACATGGTATAGCCAATCCTCGCAAGAATGATCTCCATCTTGTGCGCTAAGATGATCTCCATCACTCCACCATGATTGCCTCCACCACTAATAGCAACTACAACTATTGCTAACTACTTAGCGACAAAGTAAAGCTATTACATGGCGATAAGAAGTTGACTCACAGTCATACACAATTATAAAGACAACCATATATTCTCCGGCTGTGTACTCATCGACATGCAAGTCGTGAAACATTACAAAACATGATCATCGCATACATTATACACATCACATCTTGGGCCATACCATATCACGTAAAACACTCGCAAAAACAAGTTAGGCGCCTACTTTGTTGTTGCATGTTTTACGTGGCTTTATGGGAGTAGATGCTAAAACGATTCTTACCACCCAAAGCCACAACGGTGATATTATGGTTGCCAAACTCCGTGTTAATCCCATGACAACTATAGTGAGAGAAATCGACATCCACCACCGCATGTGTGGAACAAGCCACACGCCAAGTGAGGGCCTCGCCACGACGCAGTAAGGTTGGCCGACCGCTTAATCTCACTATCCCGCCATAAGAAGAACATAAACAAGAGGCTTGCAACAGAAAACATCAACGCCGCAACAACCATGTTATGCTCTACTCGTGAAACACATCTACGCATAGATCTAGCTCGATACCATCAAGGGTTTCAAGCATAGTAAATCAAAATTTTCTACGAGCTAACAGAGGGAAAGCCAAGATCTAATCTAGGAGATGCAAACAACGAGAGAGATTGGATTAGATCTTCATACCCTTGAAGATTCGACAATGAACGCTCATTTAACGTGGGTGATGTAGTCGCATCGCCTCCTCCTCGCGATCCGATCCGATCTAGCACCACAAGTGGCTGCCTCCGTGAGATGCACACGCAAAGACTGACGCCTCCTCCTTCCTGACCAGCGAGTATGGTGGAGAGATAGATTGATCTACAACACGACGGGCAGTGTATATGGTGGAGAATTTCTGCCGCAGGCTTCGCCACAAACAATGGAGGGAGAGAGAGGTAGCAAGGCTGCTAGGGCTTGGAGGAAGGTGTGTGTAGGGGAGCGCACCCTCTATATATAGAGGGGGAGGCCAGCCCTGCCCCTCCTCCAAGCCTATCTCTAGTTTAAACAATTTAAACTCTCCTTATCTAGAAATCCTATCTCTAGTTTAAACGATTTAAACTCTCCCTTATCTAGAATTCTATCCCAGATTTAAACGAGTCAAATCTCTAGAATCCCGGGCCCTATGGGCCTTGCCCTCGACCAATGCGGCCAGACACTTGTAGCATCCCGCTTGTTCAACCCCCGTAATGCTACTAGTTATAATAATAAATGGGCCACTTCCAACATATAATTGTTGCATCATCATCATATCATGCTCATATCATCATGTCCCTTGCATTTGAGCATCATATAAAACCCTTTCTTGTTTGGTTCTTATCTCATGTGCATGATTAATTGTATTTGCCTCTTGATATTGTATTTGGGTCTTAATAAATTGTTAAATGCCCAAGTTGAGTTGGGGCATCTCTTTTGACTCCACCACCTTTTCTATCACCACCTTATAATTCCACCATCCAACTATTCTCGAGCTTGGCATTTTGTTGATTTATCTCTCGCTCATGATAAGTTGGATGGAACCCACCCTTAATCTTTGCTTGGCCTTGCCCACCTTTTGGGAATGCACATGAATAATGCCTTGTTAATGTTATTGTTTTCACAAGGATTAGTTTACATTATTTATTTTGCATGGGCCATGCAAGTGCCACCTTTTCCTAGTATTTGGGTTTATTTGAATTCTAAGTGGATCACTCTTTCCTTGCTTGATCTTGTTTTGGTAGTTTATCCTAGCTCTCTCCCCATCTTTTCCCCTTTAGCTAGACCCCTACCCCATGCCCATGCACACACATGCGCCATGAGGCATGCACCAACCCTAAAACCTCCTTGTCTCTTGGATCTTGCTTGGTCCATAATGGAGCATGCATGGATCAAAGAGCACCACCATCATATGGCCATCTTTCTCTCCTCTCCTCTCTTTTCTTGCTTGATCTTGCTAAGTCTAGTTTGGAGCATGCACGATCAATCTAGTACCACCTTCCTCCATCCTTACCTCTCTAAACCAAAAACCCTAATCTCTACCTAGCTAAACCTAAACCCTAAGCCACCTTTCCCTCTAATCTACATCTCCCTAAACCAAAACCCTAAGCTACCCTTTATCTCTAAACAAAACCCTAAGCCACCCAATCCTCAAACTAGCTAAATCAACAACCCCACCTAGTTCATGCTAAACCTAAAGCTACCCCTTACTCTTCCCTCCTAGCTAACCAAACCTAGCTACATCTACCCTAACAAAACCCTAGTACCCTCCTCCTTCTAGCTACCAGCTCTACCACCCCTGCCCTACTCCCTGGCCTCCCTCCCGCATGAGGACCCCACCTCCATGCCCTAGCTCCCCACACGCCAAGGATCACCCCAACCCTAGCCTAGCCCGAGCATGCCCCTCTCCCTCCCCCTTTCTCTCTCTCGGCCTCACCGCCCACGCCTGTGCCCACCGCGACCCCGGCCGCCTCTACCCCACTGCACCCCACGCTTAGTGCCCTGCTGGGCCCGACTGCGGAAAGCACGTGAGCGTAAAGGTGGCCGACGCCACCTCGCCATCAAACCTCCCCACGCAACCCTCATGTCCTCGCTTATCCTCCTCACCCTCTCGCCTCCCCTGCATCCCACCCTGTAACCTGCCGCCCCTCTTTTTCCCTCACCACCGCTCGCCGACGCCGCTTGCCTCCTCGCCGCCGCCGAACCAGGAGCAAGGGGCATCACTGTGTGGGAAGATCCGAGCCTGCTCACCGCCTGCTGCCCAGCAATGAGGGGAGAAGGACCAGCTCGCCAGACCTGCACGCCTTCAAAACCCTAGCTCTTGGAGAGCTCACACTGTCACGCACGGCTTCCCCGCCCGATCCAAGCCCTCCATCACCTCAGAAGCCACCGACCTCCTAGACATGCTCAGCACCCGCCTCGCCACGACGCTCGCTTGCCGAAGGCCATTGCACCGCTGCTCAGGTTCTGCCAGAACCACCGTGCTTAGCGCCTTAATAGTTGTCCTCCTCCTCCTCGTAACGACCAGCCCACCGCAGCTGTAGCCGCCTTCAGGCGCTGTCGCTGGGTCATGTTCAATCCCTTCTTCGCACAAGTACGCTGCTCGTTGGACACGCCTGTCATGACTTCGTGGAAGAAAACAGTACTTGTTTTTTTTTGAATAACCCCTCGGCCCCTTTTGCCTCAACCCGCGGTCCAAATGGTCCTGTTCTTGGTAGCTTTGCAAAAGGCTCCTGACGCCTCGCTAAAATAAACTCATGGCCCTCGCTCTCAGCCATCAAGCGTGGGGTCGAGGACCTGCCCCACCTGCTCATGCGACTCCAGGGATTAGACTGTATGAAACGCCCAGATGATGTTTTCAAATTCAAATTGCTTAAATAATTAAAAATTCAAATTCAATTCAGATTTAAATAACTTTTCCATACTAAATCCAATTTGGGCAAGTAATATATGTTTGGATATCAGAAAAATGAGAGGATTTCAAATATTCCATCCAATTTGACTTTTGCACAAGTAAAATTCCAAGTTTAATTAAATTTACAACTAATGCCACTAGAATTTAAATAATTAATAACTTGTGTTTTATAATTCCAAATTAAGCAAATGATATGTCTAAAATGATCACCGACGAGACCGCTCGCTTATGCTATCCATAACCTCAATTGCAGCAAGCATCATATAAAATATAGGGAACAACAAGTGTTATGACAACAAATGTGATTCCAAAACCCCATTAAAATGATGTTACTTGTCTACCACACCTCACCATGACATGCTACATTACTTGCCATGTAAATTGTGCATCATTCATCATGGCATGATTGTTTCATGCGATTTATCGTATTCATATGCTTGTGCTCTATATTCATGTTGGCCTTGTTTGTTTGGTTTTTCTGACAGACACCGAAGGTGGGGTTATATCCAGAGCACCGTGAGCACTACCTGTATCCGCCCCTTGCTTCAATCGAGATACTGTGCAAGCACTTCCACATGCTTGCATACATACAGACCTATTGCCTCTATCTTATGCTTGCACCATTGAGTCGCGATTGCATTAAAATGAATCCCAAGTATGCATAGCCTTTACTTTTAAACCCCACTGCTTGTTTTCTTCCATCCCATGAGCCACTACTATAGGAGTTGTTTGAGCCATGCGAGTCGAGAACAAAGATGTGTAGGGTATGTGAGTGTCTCACGGATAATGAGGTACCTAAACAACTTAACTCGAGTAGTTCTGGATAATTAAAGAAAGTGGCACCGTGAGCAACATCCGCTATTTGGTTCTTCCCGCCACTTGTGTCCCAGAAGACCCCGAGTACTTGATTCTCGTTTCCTTGATTTATCGCTATCCACATCCGGAGGTATATGGGACCCCCGGCCGTAGCTTGATTCCGCCTTTATTTCTTGGGGCCACAAACTAGTTTGAGGTTTTATTACTATCCGTACTTATGCCATGCTACTTTCAGATTTAAATTGTGCGAGGAGCACACTATACCGCTTAGGTAAGCGAGTGATTACGCTGTATCGATGCCCCGATCGGGATCTGCCGCCATGTACCATTGTCGCAAACCTTGAGTCCGCTCTCAAGCTTGCCTACTGCTATGGTGTACTTCAAGGTGGCCTCAAATATTTCTCAATCGTGATTGTTCAATGTGAAAGCCTCGCTTGGTTTTGATTTGGTTCTTCCGAGGTTGATCGAAGCAGTGTTGCTAATGGTGAACCCCGCCGGGTAAAACTTTCTCAAAGCCGTGTCATGGATATGGACGACTTGGAGCACGCTTGATCATAGACAAGCATAACTAAAGTACCGCCTTAATTTGACTAAGTAATTTGATTAGTAACAGCGCAACACTCATGGAATGGTTAATAAAATTGCCAACGGATGGGGTTGTTCGTCCGCTTCCTTGTTGGTGTGGTGAGGAGGATGGATCGGATGAGATTACTATTATAACTGTTGTACTTTATTCACTGACATCCGCTCATCATTGGTTAGGCGGATGGTTAGCGTTATCTCAGAATTGCTAGGTTTATCTTTCGCCGCAATTGCGCCACCCCGTTGTGTCCCTTTAGAGGCATTAAGACTTTGCCGAAACCCTTAGGTCTCACACGATAAATTCTTGATTCAGATGAATGTACCTTCTCGTGACGGATATCGGGTGGAAGAAGTCAAGATGTGGGCAACGATCGCTCGTGTAGAGTTTCCGGAACGGGATCCGTGAGACCAGAGTTGATGTGCTTATTTCTCCGCATCTTATGCCGATTTGCTTCTTATCCGCACTGATCTTGTTTGCCGCCCGCATGATACTGATGTGTGTGTATGAGGAGTTATCCTAAAATATAGATTTATCTAGGTCATTTGAATCTTGCCGTATATGCTGGTATATTTCCTTTCTTTCTAGATGGTGTGGCTCGATGTACTCTTGTATGGTGGCTCATGACATACCCACTTGTGTAGTTGATCCCTTCGCCGACCACGCCGCCTGTGACAGGTCCCGTTGAGAGGGTAGTGGTTGGGACGTCTGAAAGGACTACCAGTGAGTGGCTTTTGGGGCCCCACCGTACTATTTCAACCACTATCACTCATCCAGGCTTGTATCTAGGAGCGTAGTTCACCGAGGTAGTTACAACACTCCCTCATAGGCCCATGCCCCCTCCCGTAAGGTGGGGCCACGTTGGTCCCCTTCCGGAAGGTTCTAGAAGCTTCCGGTACAATACCGATTAACCAACAATTCAACTCCAAAATCGCACTTTATATGAATCTTATTCTCCTGACCATTCCTAACCTCTCAGGATATCCCGGATCCCATCCGAGACCAACAAAAATTCATAAACCAATTATCCAATCTATCCTAGCGCCAAGACATGTTATGTGGACCTCGCGGTTCGAGAATATGCGTATATGATCTTCTATCAATAATCAACAACGGGTCCGCACCCATATTGACTCTACACATTCATCGATGATCATATCGATGAACCACGATGCCGTGATTCAATCAATCCCATATATATATTCTCTGCCTCGCGATATTTTACTTGCCCGAGATTCGATCGCCTAGATCGCCATACCTAGTTCAATCTTGTTCACAAAGAAGTACTTTACTCGCTCAGAATCCGATATCACTTTGTGATTAACTCCTAACCACATGCTTGCAAGCGTGTTGATATCGACACGAGTGGGCCCAAGTATATCTCTCGACTTGGGAGGGACAATCCCATCTCGATACATACAACCCAACAAATACTTTCCGATCACCGAGAGACACCTTTATGATCACCCTTTCATAGGATGACGCTTGATGACCTCAAAGCTTTCTTCCGATACCGTGGAGTTGTATTATCTCATGGTCTAAGGAATACAATATTTGACATAAGAAAAGCTTCGCAAAGACGAATACGATGACACGATCTAATTGTTTCGCTTAGTTTGGGTCTCGCCCATCATATCATTCTCCCAATGATATGATCTCATTATCAATCGACAACTCATGTCTATGGTTAGGAAACCTTAACCATCATTGATCAATGAGCTAGTCCTTAGAGGCGCATTGTGACACGGTGTTGTTCACAAACCACACAAGTATTAATGTTTCCGCTTAATACAATTCTAGCATGGAATATAAACTTTATCATGAACAAGAATTATAATAATAACATCTTTATTATTGCCTCTAGGGCATAATTCCAACAATCTCTCCTCCCACATTTATAGCTTCTACAAGTCCTCTTCTTGGCCGGATCCTCGAGCATCTCCCTCCTCACGGACTTTTGGTTGTCAGGGGCACGGATCACCCCAGCTGAGAACGCGGACCCCACCCGCCCGTTTCTCGCTAAGGAGATTTTTGCGGCCCTGAAGTCCATGAACACGGGGTCGGCACCGGGAACTAACGGGCTGCCGGTGATTTTCCTGCAGACCTTCTGGGATCAGGTGCAGCCGGTGATCTTGTTGATGTTCCAGGAACTCTAAATTGGGACCGTGATGGCTCGTTCAACTTTGGTGTGATCACTATGATCCCCAAAGTAGTTGGGGCCACTGATATCCGCAAATTCCGTCCCATCACAATTATTAATGTCGTCCAGCGGCTCTTTGCGAAGGTTTGTGCCCTTCGTCTGGCCCCGGTGTTTGAGAGGCTCACACATCCCTTCGCTTTGCTTTTCCTCAAGGACGCTTATTCACGATGATGTCCTTGCCTCCATGAGATTATTCATGAGGTCAAGACACGCCATCGTAAAGGGTGTTCTAAATCGACTTCGTAAAGCCTATGACCGTCCTGATCGGGCTTTCTTGAGACTAGTCCTCGAAAGAAGGGCTTGACGACCGCGTGATTTGCTGGATCATGCAGCTCAGGATGAGTGGTAGGACATTAACAACAATGGGGTGATTGGCCCCTACTTTTCCCCATCTTGTGGGGTTAGGCAAGGCGACCTGATCTCCCTCCTATTTAATGCCGCGGTGGATGCCCTTGCAGAGATTTTAGATAGAGCCAAACTCGCTGGCCACATTACTGGTGTGGTAGGGCATCTCATACCGGGAGGGGGTGTTTCCCATCTTCAATACGCAGATAATACCATGATCATGGTGTAGGCCTTAGGCGACATTAGGAATGTGAAATTACCGCCGCTTATGCTTCGAGGAGATGTCTCGTCTCAAGACCAACTTCGACAAGAGTGAATTCATGGTGCTTGGTTTCACAAGGTCGCCTTGGTAGCATATTGCCGACAACCTCAACCGCAGTCATGAGTTTCCCATTACCTATCTGGGATTCCCATTCGAAACGAGAGTTTTGATCGGGACCTTGCCCCTAGTCACGAGAGTGCGCTACTTAGAGCCGAACCTGGCGCGCGAGACTCACGTCAAGGGGAGCAAACGATCGATCAACTCTGCCTCGAGCCTTCCCATGTATCACATGGGGCTTTACCGCCCATGAAGGAGTCCATGCCGACTTCGCCAAGGAGTTGACTCGATTCTTTGGCGGCTAGGATGGCCACCAAAATACCATATGGTGAAGTGGGATGACGCCATGCCCCAAAGACGCTGGGGCATAGGTATTCTTGACCTACCGCTCAATGTGGCCCCGATGTTGAATGGGTATGGCGATTCTCATGATGACGGGCTTGCTTCAGCTTATCAAGGCTAAATACCTCCGGTCGCCTCTCGCAATAATAAAGTGGTTATTATCGCATTCTTATTTATGATAAATGTTTATTTTGCATGCTATAATTGTATTAATACTAAACGTTAATACATGTGTGTTTAATAAACAAAAAGGAAGTTCCTAGTTATGCCTCTCTTATAAACTAGCTCGTTGATTAACAAGATGATCAAAGTTTCCTGATCATGGACATTGGATGTTGTTAATAACGAGGTCACAACATTAGTGTAATGATGTGATGAACATTCATCCGAAGTATAGCATTACGATCAAAGTCATTGAGTTTATATTGCTATAACAACTTACGAAGTGATCCTAATCCTTAGACCATGAGATCATGTCAATCACTAACACCGGAAGAGTTTCTCGATGACATCAAACATCACATCGTAACTGGGTGATTATAAAGATGGCTTCAGAACTACTAAAGTGTTATGTTGTGTAGGGTTCCCAACCTAATAAGGTAGAGTCCTCCTGTGTTTTACAATGCTATTCCCTGGATCAATAGCTAGCATCCACAGTTAAGATGTAATATCAAGAAACAAAGGTCATAATATAACTTTATAACCAGGAATAACATAAGTTTATTACATCAATCATAGCTCATTTGGCTATTACATTACATTGCAATGAATAACTATGGTCAAGTGGTCCTTCATCTTCAAAGTGCCACAGTGCAGATGTTGGTTGTAAACTTTGTAATCCTAAACATTCAATCTTCACTAAAATCAATCAAACCCAAACATACAAGTTATACCACAAGGGTCAATACATTTGAATTGTATTGGCAAGTGATACTATGGTATAGTGGAGTCTATCATCTATATGCGTTAAGTGGAGTTGAGGCTTGCATTGCTCAAAATAGATTCTTCTTATCATTTTGAAAATACTAAGTTTTTGCTTGACAAAATCATTTTCCTCAATCAAAGATTTCAAGATCCTTCACCAAGCCATCTCTCCATCAATGATTGAAGAATTCAAACAACCCTTGTTCAAACCACAAGTTTTTAATTTAGAAATTGGAATGATGAGATTCTTGATTGCTGCCATGTCTTGATGCTCAAATTGTCCTTTACTGTGACATGGCTAAGTACTTAGATTTTACACTGCAGAGGTGGTGCACTTTCCCCACAAGACTTGGTTTCCCAAGACAAGATCTTTCGTGCTTTCCCTTAGACCAAAATGGACGCTGCTCCAACCTATCAAACACTACCACCCACCGTCCATATGGCTAAGTTCTTGCAACCTATATGATCATGGCAGAGCCCATATTGCCAAGTGGTCAGACTTGAAGCTTCTCAACATTTGCATCTCAAATCCTTTGTTTCTGGTGGCCATCCACAAGTGTGATACAAGGTTCACCAGCCCCTCGCCTTGTGTAACCACTCAACATATCCCAATCTTTCCATTCCACCCAGGTGATTCATTAACTTAGTTGTTTTATTAAACAAAACATAAGTCCTTAGACTTAGAATATTTTTCCATAGTGTGAATATATATTCCACCCATGTTTTCTATTAGCTAGGCTAAGCTTGGTAGTAGTAGGAATCTCTAACTTAGGAAAATCCTACTAAGGATTCATCTACTAGGATTTCCTATAGCAAGGTCTATACTTAGCAAAATCCATGCAAGTTTTACTTAGCAAAATCACTAATGCATAGAGAAAGTAATGGGACAAAAAGTATGAAGCATCACTTGCCTTTTTGGTAGAGTATAGGTTCACTTGATCTTTGCAACAATCACACTCTTCAAGTCACTACAATCCATCAAGCAAGGCACAAACTCAATCTACCAATCAAGCAAACAACACACATAAATAACAAAGTCAAAGAAATGCATGCAAGCATGCCAAGCTTTGTTTTGTTTGAAAAGTGGTCCCTAGTGGGTCATAGTCATTTGGGTACATCTAATGGTCATTTCCTAAAGTGGCCAAGTCATTTGCAAAAGGTTTCACTTTTAAACCATTTTCAAAACAAAGTGTTATTTTATGTGGTGTAGAAATATTTTTACTAAGGCATTAGCCCATAGGGTTCACCAAATTAGTTGCTATTGCAAAACCTGGTGTTTTTGGGTCAGTAGGTTTGGTCCAAACCATCTACTCAAAGTTTTCTTCCCATAAACATTTTTATAATAGAATCAATAATTTTATTTGGCTAGAAATGGACTAAACTAATTAATCCATTCCAAACTTTTCCAAATTCATTTTCCAAACCATGGGTTGGTTCCTAGGGTCAGTAGGGTCACAATAATCCAATTGGCAAAGGTTTGATCTCAAAATTCATTTTTAAATGATTTTTCTAATGTTAGCAAGCACACAAAAGAATCTGCAAAATCAAACAATCTATCAAATACTATTTGCTAAACTAAGGTAGGGTTGGTTAGGGCTTGTTCTCCTGAATTCATTGATATAAAATTTGCAAAATTTGGACGTGGATCCAAAGATACAAGGGTTTGAAGTTTGCAAAATTTGCTTTCAAATTGCTTTAATCGAATAATGACACGTGTCCTAACCCTACTCGCCGATACCGCTTCGGTTGGATCAAGCGAGAGGCGTGGATCTAACTCAAATCGTGCGGTCAGAGGACATACCTCTTGCTAAGTGATTCTTCGCCCAAGCGTCCGCTTCTAGATCTAACTACCGTGAGGTGCTCGACCAAGATTTTTGAGCCACAGCTACCGGCGCGTGAGCTTACAACGATGACAGCTCCGCGATACAGAAGCGAGAGAGCGGGGCATGCTCACCGGCTCGTGGGGTCACCATTCGAAGCGTGGTACTGGCTTGACAAGGGCGCCAGAGGTAGTCGTAATCCTCGCGGAGTTGGGAACCGACGACTGCTCAGATGTTGTCAAGGTGAGGATAGAGGGTGCCAGGACAAACGGATGGTACGGTTAGGTTCGCAAGAGGGAGGCGAGTATGTGTATCATCGAGACGGAAGGGGCGGCCGATGTTACCGGAGGACTCACGGAGTAAGGCGACGCGGCGGCTCGTAAGTTTGTCGAGCCGAGGATCCGGAGCGCCCGCGGTCGTATAAAGGGTACAGATGCGCTGGATGCGTGAATATGCTTGCGGTAGGGAGTCGAGGGCGCCGTGGTTCACGGATTTTGCTGGAGAAGGTCGCCGAGTTGGTGCAGGTTGTCAATTGAGCAAAGATCGTACGGAGAGGAACCGGAACCAGGGGAAACGGAGAGGAGGGATCGATTTATCACGCTGCTCATCACGGCTTTTACTGGCATCAAGGCTAATTAAGCCGAGGAATTAAGCTTCCAACGACGAGGAAAGGGAGAAGAATCAACATGGTGGGTGAGAAAGATGAACAGGAGGAGCGGGTCCTGTCACGAAAGAGAGGGAGGGTAGGGCCACATGTCGCTGACTTTAAGCTGTTCAAAGTGAGGAAAACGTTCGGAGGGAAAAAGAGTCAAGGGCTTCGTGGGCTGGGTCAAGGTTGGTTCTTTATTTTATTTTTTCTGTTTAATTTTCCTTTTCTATTTCTATTTCGATTTGATTTTCAATCAACATTTCAAACATTCAAACCATTCAATTCAAATCTTCACCAAACATTGTAACTACAAATTTGGTTCTCATAGTATTCTGAACCAAAAATCCTAAATAAAATAAATAAGACTTTAATCTTTTAGGTTCCATCCTTAATTAAATAAGTAGGCCATGGTTTATTAATTAAATAAAGTTTTTGTTGTTTATTAATAAAATCTTTATGTGAAATCCAAATATTTTCAAAATCAAATTCAGTAGGTATCATTTGGAAGTAAATAATACTTGCATACTTGTTTAAAACAAAATATTATTTTGCTTTTAGGTCCAATAATAATTATATATAATGGCCTTAGTTATTAAATCAAATAGAGTTTGATTTTATTAATAAAATCTTTATTTGAAACTAAATATCTTCAAAACCAAATTAGTGGGTTTTATTTGGGAAATATAGAATACTTGAGATTTGTTTTAAAATAAAATAACATTTTATTTTAGGGTCCATTATTAATTAATATAATGACTTTCATTATTATTTCAAATAGATTTATTTATTTGAGATATTTATTTTGAATCTAAAATAAAGCCAAAACACTTTAGTAGGTTTTATTTGTGAATTATAAAATACTTGGAAAACCTATTTAAAACAATTTAATAAGTTTTAATGTTCTAATTAAAATAGTAAAACCTTTCATAATAAATTTTGATATTAATTCTTTATTATTTTATTTTAAATAAACCTTTGTTATTTTTATTCAAAACTAAATGTTTTAATTCCCAAAGTTTGGTCAAGGTTTAATTTGCCTTTATTAAATAATCTTTATTTATAAAACTTATTTCATTTGAAAACAAATCTTTTCATTTATTTGTTTCAAAATAGTATTTCCAAATGTTTTTATTTCCTTTTATTAAATGTTTATCTTTTTAAATCTCTTTAGGTTTATTTTAATTCAAATGGGTTTGAAGTTCCAATTGAATTCAAAAAGTTTCTTCTGGCTCTGAAAATCAAACAAAGTTTTATTTTATTCATTTATTTTCACATTACAAGATTTGGAAAATCTTGGGATGTGACATGTTGAGATCCATGGATCGAGAGTGGAATTTGTTCATCCCGATGACGGATAGATATGCTCTGGGCCCTCTCGGTGATATCACATTGATTAGCTTGCAAGCAAGTGATTTGATCACTAGAATGTTATATCACGGGAACGAGAAAAGAGTGCATGTGAATCTAGATCAAACTAGGTATGGAGATACCGATGATCTAATATCGACATGTAATATATCGTGAAACAAAGGGATTAAGATACTAGCGTAAAGGTTCACACGATCACGAAGTCATCGCTGAATGTGGGAGCCGTGCATCTCCGTGTCCCACTATCGATTATTGATCGAGAAGGTCTCGATCATGTCCGCATTATTCGTGAACCGTAGGGTGACACACTTAAGGGATACCGACACCATTCGATCAAATGATATGCCGTAAAAAGAAAAGGAAAGCGCAGAATTTATTTCACTAGACACCGAATCGCTTTGCTGAAATTGCTTAAACCGGTTCTCATGTGAAATTGAAATGTTGTGTTGTAGGGTTTTATGTGAATGTTTGTTAATTAAAGTAATTAATAAAATTTGAATAAATAAATAAAAGAGTTTTATTTAATGAGAGCTTGCATTAATTTTGGTGGAAAATTAATGCATGTGAGTGGAGAGGTTTTTTATGTGGAGTGAGCTCCACCACATGAATGAGGGAGAGGTGGGGGCACCCTCCTTGGCCGGCGGCAATGCCCCCTTGTACTTACCCCTCCCCTATAAAAGGACCCCTCCTCTCACTTGTCACTCACACCTCCTCGCGAAGGATCTCTCTCCTCCCTTTAGAATTTCCCCATGGTCTCTCGGATCGAGATACATGTTCCCCGTGGCTTTTTCTCGAAGGATTTATTGCTCACGCTCGATGGAGCGAGGGCGGAGGTTGTCGGGGTACCCGTGACGTGTGCGATCACCGATGCACCAACGCTTTGAGGTGTTGAATTGATCGTGCCGACCGGCCGGACTGCATTTTACTTCATCACGATCTTGAGATCGGCAGCTGTCTATATCATCCACGAGTACAACCTCGTTAACGCTATTCGGTCTTCGAGGGTATGTATTATATGGATGTATATCCACCCGTTGCTTGTATCTAGTAGATAGATCTTGGTACTTAGATGTTCCCATCGTAGAAAATTTTTTGTTTTCTATGTCATAACCCATAAAGTATCGAGCCATCTATGTGTAGATGCTTTGCACGGGTAGTACACATATTGCCGGATCTATGTGTAGATGCTTATCAGAACCATATCATTTCACTTATAAACATGTGATGTTTGATAGCATCTTATATTGCTTGTTTGGTGTTTTATTAGCATAATAAGATGATCCCTCATTTAGATATCAAGATAAAAATGTGTTCTTCCTTAAGTATGCACCGACAATGTTTCGCTTCAAGGCATCACGTGATGATCGGTGTACTTGAATCCGAGCATATCTCGTGTAAGACAGCTACACGCCAATACTAAGGTTCTTACTTGGCAGCCTAGCATGTACGTACATGGCCTCGAACACGCATCGAAGGTTAAGCATGAGTCATATGTTTTGATATGATGACCATATGGATGCTCGCTTTGAAGCTACCGACCACGTGATGATCGGACTTGGTGTAGTGGATTTGGTTCATGTAATCACCAAAAGGCACGAGGATGTCGCTTTTGAGTGGGAGTTCATTTCTAATTTGGATTAGTAGAACTCAATTTATCATAAATTAAGTCAAAGTGAATTTGCATAATTTGTTGTAGTCATTGGCATTCGCTCACCACCTTATGGATAGTTGTAATTGAGATAATAGAACTATAGAATTCGATATATATACTTTACTAAGTGGTATCGTATTGTGTTGAGTGTCAATCTAAAGTTTAAAGTCCTATTGCAAACTTTCAAGAAATTCTATTTACTCGTGAAATTTAATAATTGGTATTAAATCGAGAGTAACAATTCCAATGTTAGTATCTTAAGTATCATGTTTGCCTCCATGATTCTTGATTGTTTTAAATATCAAGGTTGTCTAGGAGTCGAAGAATTGTTTTAGAAACCATCATGTGTGTATATAACGATATCAAACAATGTTTTGCTGCAATATGATAGAGTATAATATATGATCTCATATTGGATGAGAATTTACAAAGGTTGAGATGCTAGACATCCTAATCATCCAAAAGGGTTTTGGAAAGTAATGTTATACTCACGATTCTTTATAAGCTACAGAGCTCGATCATGAAAGTCGCCATGATAAGGATGAATAGAAGATGTATGTAAAGTGTTTACTACACTATAAGATTACTAAAGAATGGATTTTGAAAGAATACCGATCATTTTGATGATGATCTACTACTTCAAAGTGCAAGTCTAAAGGTATTATTATTTGAATATACACGATTTGGACTATGTGTCATGTATATGGCGCCACTTTTGATGTTGATATATTCTTTTAAAAAGGAAAAGGAAATGCTGAAAGAGAATCTATAAAATATATTTGGCAGAAAAGAAAAGATTGGAAATATCCAATTTAGATATATGGATGATATACATGTTATGGTTGTATTCTTTGCTAGTTAAACAATGTGGTTTTGGGGTATTGGATACCGAATTGGTTGGTATGAAATTTTATACGGAACGACGCAATTCATGAACCACAATGGCCTAAGTAACTAGTAAGAGAATATGTGATGATGTAAACAAACCGTTGTTTGTATTTCTCGTTGACATCAAAGCTTGACTTCAAGATTTGTTTTAATAATTGTTATTTAAATAAGATATTATGAGAACAAAGGTTGTTCAAATAATTACCATATTCCATATAAGATGGATGATTTACAAATCTAGTTGGATAAATCACATCCATAAAACCTAATGCTAAAATGTCAAGACAAATGATTGAAAGATCACTTACGGTGACATCGCTTAAATTATATTGGAAATAAAACATGAAGAATCTCCATTTTCATGGATTTTGAGTCTTTGATTTGATCAAGGACGCTTGTGAGACTTTCCTGGATAATTAAAACTTCGCTCAAAGGCCAAAGAAGAACGAACGACTAAAATATTGGAATTTACACATATCGATGTATGTAGTCCATTATGTAGTCGTAGTTTATGGGTTTCAACTTCATATACTTTCTCCGGAAATTTGAGTGAATATTCACTTAATGAGAAAGAAGTGTGAAATATTTGAAAATGTTCAAAGACTTTTAAGATGAAGTGAAAATCATTGTAACAAGAAAATAAATGGTTTATGATTTTATCATAAGAGATTTATTTGAGTTACGAGTGTAACAAGAAAATAAATGAATTATGATTTTATCATAAAGGATTTATTTGAGTTGCAAGTTTAGCAAAACACCTAGATTTACATCTCCAAACACCATAGGAGTATGCAGTGTTTGAGATTTGTAATGAAACCTTGTTCGACATGGTTGGATCAAAGGTGTTATTTATAAACGCCATTATGTTTTAAAAGATTAAAGCTTTAGAGACAACCGCTTACAATCAAAAGAGCTCCATCTTAATCCGCTGAAATGACACCATATGAGTTATATTTTGGGGTAAAACCCAAGTTGTCATTTCTAAATTTTGGTATGCTAAACATAAGTAAGTTGCTTACAACCAAGTCCGATAAGCATTTCTTTGTAGGTTATTTCAATAACAATTGGGTATTCTCCATAACACCAAGGACAAAGGTTTTGTCGCTGCGTGAAGTTTCTTGAAGAAGGAATTTTTCGTAAAAGTTAAGTGGGAGGACAATAGAACTTTTATAAGGTTAACGAACCTTAGCTATATGTGCTGAGTTGCGCAGCGCCGGAAATCGTTCCGAAGGCTGCCATAATGCTCATAGCTTATGTGCCTTAAAGGTTGTGGTCACGGAGATCTATGTTCTTATTGAACCAAGTGGGTCGTTAAACAATCAAATGCTAAGATTTGAGAGTAAATCATTATTGTCTTCAACAATGATGAACCGACTACATGCAAAGAAGCGATGATGGGCCCTCACTCACAAATGGCTTGAAGCATAGCCAAACCGTGATAGTTCCATACACGAGAAATCAAGTTTTGAACTTGGAAGACCCTCCTAAAGGTGTAAAATCTATCGGTCATATTTGGATCTATAAAGAAATGTATATGGATGTTTCACATCTATGAAATAGTCGACATGTCGAAAGTATTTTATGACAATGTTCAAAGAGTCGACTATGACAAGATTTGATCTTTCATAGCGATATTTAGTCGAACGGATTAAAGTAGCAACCACTACATATAATTTGGTATATGGTAGATGAATAAACAAAACAAAGTTCTTCTAATAGAATAGTTACCTAGGACGGTACATGACACGGTCCAAAGGGTTTTGTTAATTCAAAGGATGTTAAAAGGGCATGCAAACTTCAACGGTTGAAGTAAGCATCATGAGTTGGAATCTTCACCGTGATGAAAAGGAGTTTTCATCCGAGACGATGAAGATGCTTGCATTTGCAAGAAATTATGGGAGTTACCGAGACATATTTCTAATACATTATGTGGAGGACATCTTGTTGATTAGAAATGATGTATCTTTTATCGACAAAGGTTAAGAATTTCATTTTGATGAAAGACTTAGGCAAAACCCAATATTTAGCATTAATGTCTAGTGGATGATCGTGACGCCAATATGGTTGTGCCAAACGTATATATGAGATATTGAAGGAGTTCAATATAGAAACGACAAGAAAGTTCTTGTTGCATGGAAAGGAATTGAATCAAGATTCAAGTGTATCGACACTTGATAAGTGAAACAAGATTCAAGTGCTTTGACACTTGATGAGTGAAATCACGAGAATGTTTTGATCAATCATACCATGATATGTACACATCCGTGATATGTCCTATGCTCTAAGTGTTATGAGCATATGCCGTAATGAATCATAAAATGATCATTGGATTTAGTGAGGATATTCTTATGATCTTTTGAAAGAACTAAGAATATATTTGTGTAGAGGTGACAAACAATTACAAATAGTTCATTGTAAAGCGCTACATCGATACTAGGTTTGTCACAAGATACAAATTAAGTTTATCTCGCTTAAACTATGGGTGGCACAATGTAATGGAAAGGAGATTCCATGATGGATTTGGATGAAATCCATAGTTAAAGACATTGTGACAAATACAATACTACAACAAAAAAGGCTAAGTATATGACCGCTATAGTAGCAAAGGAGGGAATTTGTGTCAAGTAGTTTGTTATCAAACTAACGTGGTTCGAACGGCTAACACTAAAGATATATTGTATGACAATAGTATCGACGTGTTTTAACCCCAAGGAACCAAAGGTCTCACCGAAGACCAAATTTATACAATGCCATCTCATTGAGAATGAGTGATGCGTGAAGACGCAAAGACATGAATACACACCTGACCAAGTGTCGATCCGTAGATTATGTTAACCACTTGTAGTTATGATATGGAACACCGTAAAGACATAGGTGTTCAATACGCAAAGTTTTCAAACTAGATTATTGTCTCTAGTGCAAGTGGAGATCAAGGAATATGCCCGAGAGGCAATAATAAAGTGGTTATTATCGTATTCCTTATTTATGATAAATGTTTATTTTGCATGCTATAATTGTATTAATACTAAACGTTAATACATGTGTGTTTAATAAACAAAAGGAAGTTCCTAGTTATGCCTCTCTTATAAACTAGCTCGTTGATTAACAAGATGATCAAAGTTTCGATCATGGACATTGGATGTTGTTAATAACGAGGTCACAACATTAGTGTAATGATGTGATGAACATTCATCCAAGTATAGCATTACGATCAAAGTCATTGAGTTTATATTGCTATAACAACTTACGAAGTGATCCTAATCCTTAGACCATGAGATCATGTCCATCACTAACACCTAAGAGTTTCTCGATGACATCAAACATCACACCGTAATCGGGTGATTATAAAGATGGCTTCAACTACTAATGTGTTATGTTGAGACCCATGGATCGAGAGTGGAATTTGTTCATCCCGATGACTTTATAGATATGCTCCTCTCGGTGATATCACATTGATTAGCTTGCAAGCAAGTGATTTGATCACTAGAATGTTATATCACTGAACGAGAAAAGAGTGCATGTCGTACGAGATCAAACTAGGTATGGAGATACCGATGATCGAATATCGGACATGTAATATATCGTGAAACAAAGGGATTAAGATACTAGCGTAAAGGTTCACACGATCACGTGTCATCGTTGAATGTGGGAGTCAAGATGCATCTCTGTGTCCCATCATCGATTATTGATCGAGAAGGGTCTCGATCATGTCCGCATTATTCGTGAACCGTAGGGTGACACACTTAAGGGATACCGACACCATTCGGATCAAATGATATGCCGTAAAAGAAAAGGAAAGCAGGAATTTATTTCACTAGACAATCAACTGCTTTATTGAAATTGAAACTGTTCTCGCATGTGAAATTGAAATGTAAGGGTTTTATGAATGTTTGTTAATTAAAGTAATTAACAAAATTCTGAATAAATAAATAAAAGAGTTTTATTTAATGAGAGCTTGCATTAATTTTGGTGGAAAATTAATGCATGTGAGTGGAGAGGTTTTTATGTGAGTGGAGCTTCCACCACATGAATGAGGAGAGGTGGGGCACCTCCTTGCCGGGCGGCCATGCCCCTTGCTGCCCCTCCTCCCTATAAAAGGACCCTCCTCTCACTTGTCTCTCACACCTCCTCTCAAGGATCTCTCTCCCCTTTAGAATTTCCCCATGGTCTCGGATCACGAGATACATGTTCCTGGCTTTTCTCGAAGGATTTATTGCCCGCTGCTCGATGGAGCGAGGGCGGAGGTTGCCCGGTACCGCACGGTGTGCGATCACGGATGCACCAGCTTTGAGAGGTGGAATTGATCGCGGCCGGACCGGACTGCATTTGACTTCATCACGATCTTGAGATCGCAAGCGCTCGCTCATATCATCCACTTGTACAACCTCGTTAACGCTTATTCGGTCGAGGGTATGTATTATATGGATGTATATCCACCCGCTGTTTGTATCTAGTAGATAGATCTTGGTACTTAGATGTTCCCATCAGAGAAAATTTTTGTTTTCTATGTCATAACCCCAGGGTATCGAGCCGATCTATGTGATGCTTTGCACGGTAGTACACATATTGCGGATCTATGTGTAGATGCTTATCGTAACCATATCATTTCACTTATAAACATGTGATGTTTGATAGCATCTTATATTGCTTGTTTGGTGTTTTATTAGCATAATAAGATGATCCTCATTTAGATATCAAGATAAAATGTGTTCTTCCTTAAGTATGCACCGACAATGTTTCGTCAGCTCAAGGCATCACGTGATGATCGGGTGTACTTGAATCCACGAGCATATCTCTGTAAGACAGTTACACACGCCAATACTAAGGTTCTTACTTGGCAGCCTAGCATGTACGTACATGGCCTCGAACACGCATCAAAGGTTAAGCATGAGTCATATGTTTTGATATGATGACCATATGGATGCTCGCTTTGAAGCTCACCGACTCACGTGATGATCGGACTTGGTGTAGTGGATTTGGTTCATGTAATCACCAAAAGGCACGAGGGATGTCGCTTTGAGTGGGAGTTCATTTCTAATTTGGATTAGTAGAACTCAATTTATCATAAATTAAGTCAAAGTGAATTTGCATAATTTGTTGTAGTCATTGGTATTCGCTCACCACCTTATGGATAGTTGTAATTGAGATAATAGAACTATAGAATTGGATATATACTTTACGTAAGTGGTATCGATTGTTGAGTGTCAATCTAAAGTTTAAAGTCCTATTGCAAACTTTCAAGAAAAATTTATTTACTCCGTGAAATTTAATAATTGGTATTAAATCGAGAGTAACAATTCCAATGTTAGTATCTTAAGTATCATGTTTGCCTCCATGATTCTTGATTGTTTTTAAATATCAAGGTTGTCTAGGAGCTGAAAGAATTGTTTTAGAAACCATCATGTGTGACAGATATAACGATATCTGAAACAATGTTTTGGTTGCAATATGATAGAGTATAATATATGATCTCATATTGGATGAGAATTTACAAAGGTTGGAGATGCTAGACATCCTAATCATCCAAAAGGGTTTTGGAAAGTAATGTTATACTCACGATTCGCCTTTATAAGCTACAGTAGCTTGATCATGAAAGTCGTCATGATAAGGATGAATAGAAGATGTATGTAAAGTGTTTACTACACTATAAGATTACTAAAGAATGGATTTTGAAAGAATACCGATCATTTTGATGATGCTGATCTACTTCAAAGTGCAAGTCTAAAGGTATTATTATTTGAATATACACGATTTGGACTATGTGTCATGTATATGGCGCCACTTTTGATGTTGATATATTCTTTTAAAAAGGAAAAGGAAATGCTGAAAGAGAATCTATAAAATATATTTGGCAGAAAAGAAAAGATTGGAAATATCCAATTTAGATATATGGATGATATACATGTTATGGTTGTATTCTTTGCTAGTTAAACAATGTGGTTTTTGGGTATTGGATACCGAATTGGTTGGTATGAAATTTTATACGGAACGACGCAATTCATGAACCACAATGGCCTAAGTAACTAGTAAGAGAATATGTGATGATGTAAACAAACCGTTGTTTGTATTTCTCGTTGACATCAAAGCTTGACTTCAAGATTTGTTTTAATAATTGTTATTTAAATAAGATATTATGAGAACAAAGGTTGTTCAAATAATTACCATATTCCATATAAGATGGATGATTTACAAATCTAGTTGGATAAATCACATCCATAAAACCTAATGCTAAAATGTCGCAAGACAAATGATTGAAAGATCACTTACGAAGTGACATCGCTGTTTAAATTATATTGGAAATAAAACATGAAGAATCTCCATTTTCATGGATTTTTGGAGTCTTTGATTTGATCAAGTGACGCTTGTGAGACTTTCCTCGGGATAATTAAAACTTCGTTCAAAGGCCAAAGAAGAACGAACGACTAAAATATTGGAATTTACACATATCGATGTATGTAGTCCATTATGTGTAGTCGTAAGCGATGGGTTTCAACTTCATATACTTTCTCCGGAAATTTGAGTGAATATTCACTTAATGAGAAAGAAGTGTGAAATATTTGAAAATGTTCAAAGACTTTTAAGATGAAGTGAAAATCATTGTAACAAGAAAATAAATGGTTTATGATTTTATCATAAGAGATTTATTTGAGTTACGAGTGTAACAAGAAAATAAATGAATTATGATTTTATCATAAAGGGATTTATTTGAGTTGCAAGTTTAGCAAAACACCTAGATTTACATCTCCCGAAACACCATAGGAGTATGCAGTGTTTGAGATTTGTAATGAAACCTTGTTTGACATGGTTGGATCAAAGGTGTTATTTATAAAACTGCCATTATGTTTTAAAAGATTAAAGCTTTAGAGACAACCGCTTTTACACTGAAAAGAGCTCCATCTTAATCCGTTGAAATGACACCATATGAGTTATATTTTGGGGTAAAACCCAAGTTGTCATTTCTTAAATTTTGGTATGCTAAACATAAGTAAGTTGCTTACAACCGAAGTCCGATAAGCATTTCTTTGTAGGTTATTTCGAATAACAATTGGGTATTCCTCCATAACACCAAGGACAAAAGGTTTTGTCGCAGCGTGAAGTTTCTTGGAGAAGGAATTTTTCGTAAAAGTTAAGTGGGAGGACAATAGAACTTTTATAAGGTTAACGAACCTTAGCTATATGTGCCGAGTCATGCAGCCGAAATCGTTCCAAGGCTGCCATAATGCTCATAGCTTATGTGCCTCAAAGGTTGTGGTCACGGAGATCTAAGTTCTTATTGAACCAAGTGGGTTTGTTAAACAATCAAATGCTAAGATTTGAGAGTAAATCATTATTGTCTAACAATGATGAACCGACTACATGCAAAGAAGCGATGATGGGCCCTCACTACCAAATGGCTTGAAGCCATAAAATCCGGATAGTTCCATACACGAAATCAAGTTTTGAACTTGGAAGACCCTCCTAAAGGTGTAAAATCTATCGGTCATATTTGGATCTATAAAGAAATGTACATGGATGTTTCACATCTATGAAATAGTCGACATGTCGTAAAGTATTTTATGACAATGTTCAAAGAGTCGACTATGACAAGATTTGATCTTTCATAGCGATATTTAGTCCGAACGGATTAAAGTAGCAACCACTACATATAATTTGGTATATGGTAGATGAATAAACAAAACAAAGTTCTTCTAATAGAATAGTTACCTAGGACGGTACATGACACGGTCCAAAGGGTTTTGTTAATTCAAAGGATGTTAAAAGGGCATGCAAACTTCAACGGTTGAAGTAAGCATCGCGAGTTGGAATCTTCACCGTGATGAAAAGGAGTTTTCATCGAGACGATGAAGATGCTTGCATTTGCAAGAAATTAAGTGGAGTTTAGACATATTTCTAATACATTATGTGGAGGACATCTTGTTGATTAGAAATGATGTATCTTTTATTGACAAAGGTTAAGAATTTCATTTTGATGAAAGACTTAGGCAAAACCCGAATATTTAGCATTAATGTCTATAGTGGATGTATCGTGACGCCAATATGGTTGTGCCAAACGTATATATGAGATATTGAAGGAGTTCAATATAGAAACGACAAGAAACAGTTCTTGTTGCATGGAAAGGAATTGAATCAAGATTCAAGTGTATCGACACTTGATAAGTGAAACAAGATTCAAGTGCTTTGACACTTGATGAGTGAAATCACGAGAATGTTTTGATCAATCATACCATGATATGTACACATCCAGATATGTCCTATGCTCTAAGTGTTATGAGCATATGCCGTAATGAATCATAAAATGATCATTGACGATAGTGAGGATATTCTTATGATCTTTTTGAAAGAACTAAGAATATATTTGTGTAGAGGTGACAAACAATTACAAATAGTTCATTGTAAAGCGTTACATTGATACTAGGTTTGTCACAAGATACAAATTAAGTTTATCTCAGTTTAAACTATGGGTGGCACAATGTAATGGAAAGGAGATTCCATGATGGATTTGGATGAAATCCATAGTTAAAGACATTGTGACAAATACTACAACAAAAAGGCTAAGTATATGACTGCTATAGTAGCCGCAAAGGAGGGAATTTGTGTCAAGTAGTTTGTTATCAAACTAAGGTGTGGTTCGCAATGGGCTAACACTAAAGATATATTGTATGACAATAGTATCGACGTGTTTTAACCCCAAGGAACTAAAGGTCTCACCAAAAGACCAAATTTATACAATGCCATCTCATTGGAGAATGAGTGATGCGTGAAGACGCAAAGACATGCAATACACACGACCGAAAGTGTCGATCCGTAGATTATGTTAACCATTTGTAGTTATGCGATATGGAACACCGTAAAGACATAGGTGTTCAATACGCAAAGTTTTCAAACTAGATTATTGTCTCTAGTGTGCGGAGATCAAGGAATATGCCCGAGAGGCAATAATAAAGTGGTTATTATCGTATTCCTTATTTATGATAAATGTTTATTTTGCATGCTATAATTGTATTAATATGGAAACGTTAATACATGTGTGTTTAATAAACAAAAAGGAAGTTCCTAGTTATGCCTCTCTTATAAACTAGCTCGTTGATTAACAAGATGATCAAAGTTTCCTGATCATGGACATTGGATGTTGTTAATAACGAGGTCACAACATTAGTGTAATGATGTGATGAACATTCATCCGAAGTATAGCATTACGATCAAAGTCATTGAGTTTATATTGCTATAACAACTTACGAAGTGATCCTAATCCTTAGACCATGAGATCATGTCCATCACTAACACCTAAGAGTTTCTCGATGACATCAAACATCACACCGTGAATCGGGTGATTATAAAGATGGCTTCAACTACTAATGTGTTATGTTGAGACCCATGGATCGAGAGTGGAATTTGTTCATCCCGATGACGATAGATATGCTCGGCCCTCTGTGATATCACATTGATTAGCTTGCAAGCAAGTGATTTGATCACTAGAATGTTATATCACGGAACGAGAAAAGAGTGCATGCTCTCGGTAATGAGATCAAACTAGGTATGTAGATACCGGCGATCTAATCTTGACATGTAATATATCGTGAAACAAAGGGATTAAGATACTAGCGTAAAAGGTTCACACGATCACATAAGTCATCGCTGAATGTGTGAGTCAAGATGCATCTCCGTGTCCCACTAATTATTGATCGAGAAGGGTCTCGATCATGTCCGCATTATTCGCGAACCGTAGGGTGACACACTTAAGGGATACCGACACCA